>OZ010673.1:26547955-26912955 GCA_963932185.1 Troglohyphantes excavatus | reverse complement strand
TATTTATCGTCTGTTTGGCGCAACTTTTAAGGGGGTTTATTTTTATTTTAAAGTATTACATATGAATTCCTATTTGAAAAGTATGTATTTTTTCTACAATGTGACACATATTTGTAGTATTATTCGTTAATTGATGCCGTACAAAAAATATTTACAGGTTGTCAGAAAAAAGGTGAAGTAATCGTTGTAGAAATTAAGTTAAAAGTTCAAATGTTTAATGCTTGAAATAATGTGAGAAGTAAGACGAAAAGTTTAATAATAATAATAATACAAAATAAACTATATAATGTAAAAATTTAAATGAAATAATAATATAATATAGTGTAAAGTCAAATTGTCACTTTTTTTCTTCTAAGAGTTCTTTTCCTACTTGATATTCTTGCAGAGACTCTGGAAGTCTTCTTCGGATCATCTTGAAATTGAAAATTTTTTTGTCACTCATTTTCAAAATAAAAGTACTATCTTTTACTTGTAGTAGCTCTGTATCTCTTCTTCTTTTGGTCGTCTTGAAATCGAGTATTTTCTTTTTGCATTTCATTTAAAAAATTCTTCTTGTTTGGGTAATCTTGAAAGGAAAAAAAGGAAATTTCTCCTTGCCACTGCTTTTCAAAGAGAAATTTCCTTTCTCCTACTTGATATTCTTTCAACAGCTCTATAAAATGTTCTTCTTTGGATCATTGTGAAATGAAAAGGAAAATATCTATCTTGCCGCTTCTTTTTCAAATTTCCTTTCTTATACTTGATATTCCTGTAGCAACTCTGTGTCTTCTTGTTTGTTTCATCTCGAAATGGAGAAGGGAAATTTCTCTTTTGTCACTCCTTTTTAAAAAGAAATTTCCTTTCTCCTACTGGTTATTTTTGCAGCAGCTCTGAAATTTTTCTTTTCTTGATCATCATGAAATGAAAAAGAGATATTTCTCCTTGCCGCTTCTTTTTCAAATTGTAATTTCCTTTCTTGTTCTTGATATTCCTGTAGCAACTCTGTGTCTTCTTGTTTGCTTCATCTCGAAATGGAGAATGGAAATTTCTCTTTTGCCACTCCTTTTTAAAAAGAAATTTCCTTTCTCCTACTGGTTATTCTTGCAGCAGCTCGGAAAATATTCTTTTCTTCATGAAATGAAAAAGAGATATTTCTCCTTGCCGCTTTTTTTTCAAATTGTAATTTCCTTTCTTGTTCTTGATATTCCTGTAGCAACTCTGTGTCTTCTTGTTTGTTTCATCTCGAAATGGAGAAGGGAAATTTCTCTTTTGCCACTCCTTTTTAAAGAGAAATTTCCTTTCTCCTACTGGTTATTTTTGCAGCAGCTCTGAAATTTTTCTTTTCTTGATCATCATGAAATGAAAAAGAGATATTTCTCCTTGCCGCTTCTTTTTCAAATTGTAATTTCCTTTCTTGTACTTGATATTCCTGTAGCAACTCTGTGTCTTCTTGTTTGTTTCATCTCGAAATGGAGAAGGGAAATTTCTCTTTTGCCACTCCTTTTTAAAGAGAAATTTCCTTTCTCCTACTGGTTATTTTTGCAGCAGCTCTGAAATTTTTCTTTTCTTGATCATCATGAAATGAAAAAGAGATATTTCTCCCTGCCGCTTCTTTTTCAAATTGTAATTTCCTTTCTGGTACTTGATATTCCTGTAGCAACTCTGTGTCTTCTTGTTTGTTTCATTTCGAAATGGAGAAGGAAAATTTCTCTTTTGCCACTACTTTTTAAAAAGAAATTTCCTTTCTTCTACTGGTTATTCTTGCAGCTGCACGGAAAATATTCTTTTCTTCATGAAATGAAAAAGAGATATTTCTCCTTGCCGCTTTTTTTTCAAATTGTAATTTCCTTTCTTGTTTTTGATATTCCTGTAGCAACTCTGTGTCTTCTTGTTTGTTTCATCTCGAAATGGAGAAGGGAAATTTCTCTTTTGCCACTCCTTTTTAAAGAGAAATTTCCTTTCTCCTACTGGTTATTTTTGCAGCAGCTCTGAAATTTTTCTTTTCTTGATCATCATGAAATGAAAAAGAGATATTTCTCCTTGCCGCTTCTTTTTCAAATTGTAATTTCCTTTCTTGTACTTGATATTCCTGTAGCAACTCTGTGTCTTCTTGTTTGTTTCATCTCGAAATGGAGAAGGGAAATTTCTCTTTTGCCACTACTTTTTAAAGAGAAATTTCCTTTCTCCTACTCGTTATTCTTGCAACAGCTCGGTAATTTTTCTTTTCTGGATCGCCGTGAAACAAATAAGAGATATTTCTCCTTGACTTTTTTTTTCAAATTGTAATTTCCTTTCTCCCACTTGTTGATCTTGCAGTACCCCTGTAATATGTGACTGAAAGAAAATAATTTTATAAAAAAATAATAAAAAAATAAGTACTCAATCGAATTGAAAATAATACTTATATTCAAGATGAATTCATTTGGGGTTAAATGAGTGTTAAATGTACAAAAAAGAGACTAAAAGTAAATGACTTATTGTGGTTTTACCGTTTTTATGCATTTGTTGGGTAAATGTGTGGATATAAAAACTGTATAAAATTAAAAGAAATTTTAATATTAATTTTCGATTTTTTATTTTCCATTCTTTTTTATGCTAAAATACAAAATACATGTCCAGAAAGCTTTGAAAAAAAGCTTCCTGGGGATATAATTGGTGTAAAAAAAGGTGTCCCGGGATCTTTTTACTTTGAGATAAACTGTAAAAAAAAGTTACTTAAAAATGAGTACCTGAGCATACTCGTTTTTGTTTGATTATAATTGTATCGTAAATGAGCGTTGACGTACTCAAATTTAAGTAATCGTACTGTCTCAAAAATGAGCAATATGACTTAATATTATTAATCACAGCTTTTGTTCAAGCCATCTTAACAAAGAGACCTGACAAACTTAGAATAGTTGATCAGAAGATGGTTTTCCACATTATTTGATGTGATTGCTTGAATAAAAACTGAATTATTACAACCCAAGTATCTTACTTCCCATTAATTTGGCACACCTTTTTTAACATTTCTTCTGTTTATAACTGTTTCAAGTCGACCTGGGAGTACAACGGATAAGGCATTGGTCAGCGGTACCTCAGAACTTAGTTTAGATTTCCAGTAAGTCTTGTTTGCAATTGTTGATATTTATCGAAAGTGATTTATGAAAGTAGCCTATATAGGCAGCAACTGCTTTTTTCAGTCAGTTTTTTAATTATTGTATTCAATTTTGAGTACATGTCTTATTCAAAAATTAAACATGTATTCGGAGCTATGACAAACGTCAAATATAATCAAAAATGAGTATATTTTACTTATTTTGCAGTGTATTAACAGTGTATTGTCCTATTGTCCGTGACTTAATATTAATTAGTAACCACTAATTAATATTAAGTCACGGACAATAGGACATAGGACAGTGCGATGTTAATTCATCCAAACAACCATTTCTGATACGGTTTTACGTATTAGAAATAAAACTATACTTTAAAAGGTATGCATAACTAATGTCACGAAACAAATTTAGAGGCTTCAAAATGAAGAAATCACATACTTACTATTTTAATTCTGATGAAACTTTAAATCTTTTAGGATACGAATGTCCATAGCATTGGTCATGATGTAGAAGTTTGAAGAGTGGTCTGTCAGCATTTGTGTTCCAAATTATATGACATGGTTCTCGGATCTTTCATTCAGGATAGACCATTTTGAAGCTTCATTTCATTATTAATGCAATCAAATGAACCCCTTTTGATGCAGTGATGCAAATTTTATAGCTGAACGATAGTACTTTGTCCTCTTATGACATAGATATTTTGTCGTCCAAATTTGTTTCAGTTCGTAATCCACGTTAAGCATGGGTTATTGTTCGCATAGGAGGGGAACGTATGACACACATTTACCAGTAAATATGGTACAATATATTATGCGGAAATTTCCGTCTTTGGACAGAAAAGAAAATCTGAAAAATAAGATAGTCAAAATTGACAGCGTAGAAAACACAAACCTATTTCGGAACATTTAGATACTGACTGAAGTAACAATTTTTGAAATGAGACAAAAGCATTGTTGATAATTGTAGCTATTGCAAAGTAACATTGTTTGGTGAGAAATAAATATTGTTACTTTGTAACACAGTACTTGGATTTATAAAAAAATCTATTGAGATTTTATCTATTATTTAAAGTATTTTTTTTAAAAATAGAATGCATAATTTCGGCTAGTTCAGTTATTAATAACCTTTTATATTTAATAAAATTTAATTAAAAATGTTTTCAAAAAACAAAATAACACAATAAAGACAACTAATATTTTCTTATAAAAAGTGTCATGGAATTGTGAATTACAAAGACGAAATGTAACTATCGTAACATAAAAGTTTAAATAGTCAGTATATACTAAATAAATAATTTCCAAATTGTTTATTTTATCATGAAAAACTTTATTGGCAGCATTTGGCTTACTTAAATTAATTATATTAAAAAATTTCCTACTTTATTCTCCATATCCAAGATAAACTAAAATTAATTATTTAAAAGATTTTCCAAATATATTTAAAAATCCTCAAATCCATCATATCCAAGATAAACTAAAATTAATTGTTTAAAAAAGTTTCCAAATATATTTAAAAATAAAATCCTCAAATCCATTATATCCAAGATAAACTAAAATTAATTGTTTAAAAGATTTTCCAAATACATTAAAAAATAAAATCCTGAAATAATAAAATCCTCATTACAAATTATTATTTAATAAATGGAAATAATGTTTCAATACGATTACCTATCCTTAAAACTTTTTCTAAAAAGACCAATTAAAACTTATATCACACAAAACTTCCTTGGCGCAACTTCCATCCTCCTTGGCGACAAACCCATCCAATCCTAGCAACCCTTCCATCCTCTTCCCAAAGCGCATCCCGATCATCGAGAAAAGCATCCCTGATCCTCGGATGGTGTGGATGCGCTGTGATCCAAAGAGAAAACTCTGAGTCGCGACTTCGAGGAGGACTTATGACCATGTGCTCTGAAGATAACGCTCCCCTGTGGATGCCGCCTTTCAGGAGGACATTTGTTTTGTGTGCTATTCATTAAGAATGGAGAGACTTACAAAGGGACGTTGGCTGGGTTTTGTACTGGTAAGGATTGTTTTTGGCTGATATTTGTGGGGTTGTGGTGGGTGGATCGGGTTAATAATGCATGTAGGTGGACTAAAGAGCTAATGGTGTGGCTGTTTAAGTATTTAGTCACAGAAAAGAGTAAATGGGTTAGGTTGCAATTTTGTATGTAGGGAGTTTGTCAGAATGGAAATTGCTTGGTGCATCTTTTCAATTGAAAGCTGCTTTTACGTTGAATACAAATTATATGAGGAAAACACGAACTGCACATATGAAGTGTTCTGGGAAAGAACGGTTTACCCGGAGGTTATTTGCAGAAAAAACGACGAATAAAGTGTTGTACATAGATATAATTATGGTTTTAATATCTTTGTCCATCCTGTTTTAGAACTAAATACAAGGAAAATATAACCTTCTTTTCGAGTTATATTTATTTCATAAATTATTTTATTTTGAGTTGTAATCTATGCTAGAAATACAAATTAAGAATTTGTTTTAAGAATGAAGAATAGCTTTTTCAGATTAGATGCAAAACCTCTTTTAGATTTGTAGAGTTTCTTGACAACTTTGTTATAATGGCTAATCAAATTTGACAAAAATGTTCTACACTTTACTTCAGAAATCATAAATTGACTACAGATTTATCTTTTTAGTTATATATAATTTTTATTTAGAACTAAATACAAGGAAAATATAACCTTTTTTTCGAGTTATATTTATTTCATAAATTATTTTATTTTGAGTTGTAATCTATGCTAGAAATACAAATTAAGAATTTGTTTTAAGAATGAAGAATAGCTTTTTCAGATTAGATGCAAAACCTCTTTTAGATTTGTAGAGTTTCTTGACAACTTTGTTATAATGGCTAATCAAATTTGACAAAAATGTTCTACACTTTACTTCAAAAATCATAAATTGACTACAGATTTATCTTTTTAGTTATATATAATTTTTATTTAGAACTAAATACAAGGAAAATATAACCTTCTTTTCAAGTTATATTTATTTCATAAATTATTTTATTTTGAGTTGTAATCTATGCTAGAAATACAAATTAAGAATTTGTTTTAAGAATGAAGAATAGCTTTTTCAGATTAGATGCAAAACCTCTTTTAGATTTGTAGAGTTTCTTGACAACTTTGTTATAATGGCTAATCAAATTTGACAAAAATGTTCTACACTTTACTTCAAAAATCATAAATTGACTACAGATTTATCTATTTAGTTATATATAGAAAAACTATTTGTCAAAACTGCTAAAGTTTTCATACGTATGTAAAAATACGTGATTAAAAACATTTTGACTAAACGTATAATAGAAAATATTAAAAAATATTTCCTTTAAATTTAAAATAGTCATTCTAAACATTGATAATTTCTTTAAATTTTAATTAATATTTGTGCGCATTATCAATTACTGCAATTTGTTTTTCTTCGATGCACTTTACTTAAGTTTTTCTTACTTTACTTAAGTTTCAAACAAAGTGTTGAATCCTTATTAGTGGGTTGGTGTTAAAAACATTTTCAAAAAAATGCTTTAAAATTTAGCTGAAATACTTTTTATAGTTTAGATAATATGTTTTGAAGCCCGATAGCTAATAGTATTTAACGTAAAATAACTATCCATATTTGAAATAGTACTTTGTTGATAACACATATCTAAAATAAAATGGCAAAAAGCAGTTTGATACTTATAATTGCTTCCAATTTATGCCTAGTCAATAAATCTCATCCTGATCAACTTTAAAAAGAAGAAACTAACCCATTTATTATAACCTTTATCTTTGACTAGAACATTCCACCAGAGCCATTTTCGCGATGTAATGCGATGGCGATATCCGCTAAACGCACTTATGAGAATTACTTCTTCTAAACGATAATGGGTCTTCCCTCACTTTTCATCACTGCTATCACAAAGAACGAGATCGTTCTCTTCTACGTCACTTTAACTTCGTTCTTTTTTTACTCAAATAAAGCAAGGGAGTGTTTGGGGGGTTTTGATGAAGTGGAAAGGTGCTTGAAGATGGTGTTCAGGATTTGGAATTACAAGTGAAATTACAAATGAATGGGCGGGGAACGGGGTGATATTTGGCAGTTTGTGATCAATTATTGGCATATATTATCACTTGGAAGATGGTCGAATAGAACATTTTTTGGGCGAGTTTTCCGCATTCAGGGTAAGTTCGTGTTTTATGATCGGACATAAAAAAGTGACAAAATAAATTCGTTTGAATAAATAAACTAATAAAACTGATAATAAAATAATAAATATGATAAAAATAAAAATAAATTTGAGGATTTAAAAGCTTAAAATAGATTTATATTCTTTTTGGGGATTTTTTGAAACCTCAAAATTACCTATATTATATTTTTTTATACAATGATTTTAAAACGTGAAAAATTGTAAGTTTGTGTTTCATGATCGGACGTAAAAAATTGAAAAAATAAATACATTTGAATAAATAAATTAATAAAATCGATAATAAAATAATAAAAATGATAAAAATAAAAATAAATTTCAGGATTCAAAAGCTTAAAATAGATTTATTTTCTTTTAGGGATTTTTTTAAACCTCACAATCATCTATATTCTATTTTTATACAATGATTTTCAAACGTGCAACAACGTAGAGTTTTCTAACCCACATTTAATTTGCAAACCTAAATCTCCAGTTGAACTTGACTTCTTTCCTGGAGGCGTTTCATATTTTTAGCGATATTGATTGGATTGTCAATGAAACATTCGCGGTTGTGGTATTTTCCGCTTGTTGGCACACAATAGTTAACTCCAACCAATTGAGATAGTTTTTTGTTCTTTGGCAACACTTTCAATTCTGGGTTTATTTTCATTTTATTGGGGAAACAGCCTTTTCACTTCTGCTGATGAAGAGATATGCATCTCCCGAAACATGTCCAGATCTTATGTATTTTTATTGCGGAGTTTTAACGTTGCGTTTGTATTTTAATAACGTAGTGTTGGAACAAAATTGTTTTTTCAGTTCTTTAACTAGAGTGTATTTATGCCATTTGGTTTTCATTAAATTTTAGCACCAATATAAATCCCCCCCACTTTGTATTTAACTGACCGAACGTTAGCGATGTCTTGTTTTAACTCGACCTTTCTGCATTCGTTTGTTGCGCAGTCACAAATAAACGCTTTGTTTGATTTTCTTTAAATTTGGCATTAATGACGTCATTAAAAAATTTATAAATTTTTGTTTACCCGACATCAGCGCCAACTAATACCGTCAAACACGCTAAGGAGACCGGTTATCAATTTGACATTTATTTTTTTTATGTATGTTCGCGCATGATTTCTGTTCTAATTCAAATATTTTGATAGAAAATATTTTTTGTAAGTTTTTTTTGTTGTTTCACTTGAAAATCTTTTTGAAAAAAATATCCGGTTATAAATTTAACTATTCGAAATTCTCAATTAACAGAATTTTCTAAAAACAAATATTGTTCGATTTCGAAATTTTTTTTTGCTGGATAGACAAAAATTCACTTTGCCAAATAATGACAGCATAAAATTTTTTTTAGCCGGCTTTTATATATCATGAAAATCGATTAATCTGACTTTTAAATTGTTTTTTTTTCCGATTTAAGAATATTTTCTTTGTTGGATAGGGATTGTCCAACAAAGAAATCTCGTATTCCCAGCATTCGTTAAACCGATAATCTTAAAATATCGAAACGGGGAAAAAAAGCTAACGACGATTTGAATTTTCTGGTAAGTAAGGAGAGGGGGCGAAGCTTTTTGCTAAATTAAAAATTAAAAAGTAAAATAATAATTTTAAAAAGTATAAAATTAATATAAAATAATTAAGTTTTTTCAAGTTGTTAATATATATTTTTTTTTACTTTAAGCACTTTTTTCTTAAAGTCGTTTTTTTTTAAATTAATATTTTTCCTTTAATTTTTTTTTAAAATTCCGTTTTAAGAAGGCGGACGTTTTATTATTTGATTCCGTTTCAAGATGGTGGGCGTTTTAGTTGTTCCGTTTTACGTAAAATTACTGAATTTTTTTTTTATTCGTGAAGCCTTCTTTTCTCAGAGTTTTTAGTTGTTATAAGTATAAACTCATGAAATATGCTATTAAAAAATTAAAAAGAATAATCAATTTTTAATATTAGACGCTGATATATTATTGCATCTGTTATCTTTGTATACGTTAGCTCTTTCAGTTTTATCACCTCACCGATTATTGCTATGAAACTCAGCATATTTACTTATCATGAAAACAATACAATACTTATTAATTGATAATTTATGTTAACCAATAATTTGATAATGCATTTGATTTAATATTAAAAATAGGAAAGCGAGGTTAGTTTCGAATCCGCGTTGTCGTTGGAATGCACTGACTACGTCCGCTATGGAATTAGAGAATTGCATATGAATACGGGAGTCTTTAAATACCTGACCGAATTACAAAGTTCTAATATAAAACTTGAAAAAAAATATGTAAATACGACTTACATCAATATATTCTCAAACTCATTTCTTTTTTCATGTTCCTGTAATCAAAAACTCAGTTAAAATATATGCAATCAAATGTATAGTTCAAACAGATTGGACCTCTTGTTATTGGACTAAAAATATAAGGTGTTTCAGTGTCAAATTTCCGGATCGGTGATTGGTAGAGATGGACCAATGACGTGACCTCCAAGTTTTTCCGATATCACGCCGCTGGGATACTTCTCTATCTAGGGATATTTGAAGATAGAATTTATTACGTGGTAGAATTACGAAATCGAATCATTAAAGCAATAGCTACTGAAGGCTCCACAAATGCTGACGAACGTATAGAGGGAAATTGAAAACAGGCTTTTTTATAACAACTATTGGTGCTCATGTTAAAGTGCATTAAAAAAAATTCATTTTGCAAACAAGTTTGTAAAACTAGTTTAATTGCTGAATAAATAAAGTTATAACTTTTTTTTATATCTTATTCCATATTTTTGTAACAACTTTTTTTTCTTTTACTATTATTATTATTTTGGTGACCTTGTAGTATGGTGCCCATTCTGTGGGCGTAAATTTACTAAACATCAGAAAAAAAAGGTCAGAATAAACATATATTCCTTACAGGATAATCTATATTTTATTCATGAATTGTTTTTAAACAGAAACATTTTCCTTCGAATAAAGAAAACGCAGTCAACTTCGAAATTCTTTGCTTTCTCAATCTCAACTATACATAAGCCAAATCTTATCCATTACTATTCAGTAGATTTCAAAGACCATAATATTTCTTATGTTCTGAAAAAGTCGAATAACTCAGCGGATCCCGGGGGAGTATTTAAGAGCAGACATCATTCCTTTTATCTTCTTTTTTCAACGAAAACTTGTAAGTTATGTGGGCTGGGGTCTATCGTAAAGTTTAGTACACCCCAGAGGATCACTGGTAGTCGTAGTCTTGTGGGCTTTTATTGTGGGATTCGGGATGTTCAGTGATTGAAATCACATTCTGTGGTAGGTAATATAGAACAAAGTTAAGGTTATTAAATTCATTCATAATATACTGTGGTAGGTAATGTAGAACAAAGTTTAGGTTTTTAAATTTATTCATAATATGCTGTGGTAGGTTTTGTAGAACAAAGTTAATGTTTTAAAATTCATTCATAATATACTGTGGTAGGTCATGTAGAACAAAGTTAAGTTTTTGAAATTCATTCATAATATGCTGTGGTCGGTTATGTAGAACAAAGTTAATATTTTTAAAATTCATTCATAATATACTGTGGTAGCTTATATAGAACAAAATTTAGGTTTTTAAATTTATTTATAATATGCTGTGGTAGGTAATGTAGAACAAAGTTAAGGTTTTTGAATTTATTCATAATATACTGTGGTAGGTCATGTAGAACAAAGTTAAAGTTTTTAAATTCATTCATAATATACTGTGGTAGGTTCACTGGTAGTCTTGTGGGCTTTTATCACTATCTATCACTGGTAGTCGTAGTCTTGTGGGCTTTTATTGTCAGATTCGGGATGTTCAGTGATTGAAATCACAATCTGTGGTTGGTAATGTAGAACAAAGTTAAGGTTTTTGAATTTATTCATAATATACTGTGGTAGGTCATGTAGAACAAAGTTAAAGTTTTTAAATTCATTCATAATATACTGTGGTAGGTTCACTGGTAGTCTTGTGGGCTTTTATCACTATCTATCACTGGTAGTCGTAGTCTTGTGGGCTTTTATTGTCGGATTCGGGATGTTCAGTGATTGAAATCACAATCTGTGGTTGGTAATGTAGAACAAAGTTAAGGTTTTTAAATTCATTTGACGGTGTTATTTGACGGTAATGCATGGCCGAATGTATCTAAAAGAGAAAAACAAAAGAGTTAGAAAAGGGATTATTGTATTGTCTATATAATGATTTAATAATAAATATATAAACTTGTTAATGTCAATAAATAATATAGATAATAGCTTCACTCTCAGAAATAAAACTTTTATTTTTGAGAATTCTGCGAACGCCAAGGCTACTTTCGGCATACTTGTCAATTGTTTCATCATGGAATCACGTGACATTTGATGACATAAGAATCCTCAAATTTTAATCGAAAGTAATTTATTTCAATCACTCTTTGGGAGCATCAGATCATCTTTAATTTTTAATATGATGTGTAACTCGGTGTCAATCTATATGATCCATGCCGATTCATTGGAAGTTAAAGCCGAAGGCGCCGGACTTGTGTGGTCTGAAATAGCCGTTACTCGGCTAACGGGAGACCAGGTGACCTGATAGAGAATGAAACGGAGCATGTGATCGAAGATGGAACAGTTAGATCCTGATCGATTCTTGTACTCAAACGGTCAGAAGTCAGATTGGAAAACTTGGACGAGTGTATAGAGAGTTGACATCAGAATCGAAAGAAACGCGGGTTCGAACTAGGTTTCTTTGTTTATTTGAAATAGCCCTCATTTTTGGTGAAATTAATTTCGTTGAAAAACGATGAAATTAATTTCCTAAGTTTGACGAAATATTGAATCGGAGCAATAGTAGGCGTCCGTTTCGTCAAAAATGACAAAATTTTCTTTGAAAATTAACATGCTACAACATTTTACATGCAAGGTCTTAAGAGGTCTAGGTACCCTTAAAATTTTAAAATTAAAAAAAATCAAACAATTTTGAACGTATTTAGAAGCATATTTTGAAATTTTTTGAAAACTTTGGGCTGCCTCAAAATATGAAGAATGGCTTTGAGTTGCCTTTTTTCTAATAACCAATAGATTTAATAAGTTTATTTTTTTAAAATAATTTCATCGTTGCTTTGTGTAAGTTAAAATATTTACACATCTTAAAATAGTCTCTTTTGAATAGGTTCTTTAATGTAAAATTAACATGGTTGTATACAACTGTTTGTGTTTATGTTTGCATAAAAATTAAGACATATACTCAATATAAACATTGCTTTTTCTTTACAAATAAAGTATGTTTCCAATCATAAAAAACATTTTTTTTTGCGTACAGTGAGTAATTGATTTACTTTGCGGAATATTTTACAAGTTTATTTTTTTATAGACTATGCAAATATTTAAAAATTGACTGTTACTCAAAGTTCATTAATTATTTCAAATAATTATTCATTATTCTTACAGATTTAATTAAAAAATATTTATAAAATATTTTTATTATCAATGACGTTTATTGAATTTTTTTGTGAATGTCAATTTAGGAACTTATTGTTTATTTGATTTTGATTAAACCGCAAGGATTATAAGCAAGATTCATTTAATGTTTGTTGCACTTGATTTTAATTATACGAAGTATTTCATAATATTTAGCTGATACTTTATTTGGATTTAAATAAATTTAACGGATACTCTTTGGAATTTTGTTTGTATATGATTTAAGTTTTATTTTACACTTCAAAACATATAAATATATTTTTTAACTTAATAGAAATAGTTTAGCATCTTCAATTCCAAGATTTAAATATTCTATATTCATGTTTATCCCAACATTGTATTCAACAACATTTTTAGTTGTACTTTTTATTATATTTTGTTTTTCAATATAGCCAATTAACATTTTTAATCGGATTTTCTCTGTACTTCTCAGAAATCAATTGCTGATGCGTTTAGCATCAACAATTTATAATTTTTAGTAAAGTATAAATATTGTATACACTGTTAAAAATTATTATGGTCTTGCACCAAAATTTGGTATCCATTTTGCTGCAACCAACATTTGGTACTCATTTAGCTGCAACCAACATTTGGTGCTTAGTTTAGTTTTGTCATGTTAGGGTCGCTACCACGGATGCCATTTAGTAGTGAAATGTTGCACCAAAACTCATAACGTTGCACAAAACTCATAATTCGAATTTTATTAGTATTTTAGGAGTAGTATTTTTGTAGCGAAGCTGGCATCCGTCCGAACGCAAAAACACAACTTTCTTACCTTTCTTTGTCAAGTCCATCGATCGGGCTCAAACTAAGAATCCTCTGATTCATAGCTGAACACCTTTATATAAATGTCGTTGTCTTTCTTGGATTGGATTCCTCGGCTTGTTGATATAGAGACAGCAAAAATTTCGCTAGAGGATGAACCAATTATCGGTAAAACCTCCGCTTTTTCCTCATAAAGGATTTTTGGTTCAAGAAGATTCTACCATAATATGATGTAATTTGCTGCAGACCGCTGTTTTGTACCAAGATATGGTACATCGTTCAACTGAAATTTTTAAATGTGTATCAGTGATACTAAAAACGATACCATTGCAATTCGTTTCATTCTTACTATTGTTTTTAATAGCACTATTTTTTAAATAAACTAATAACCCATTATAAGATATTTATACCAAAAAGTTCGATTTTGTAAGCATTTCAAAGACAACTAAGTTTCTTATTTTATTTCTAAAATCGCGTTATTGGAAATCTTCTTCATTCCTTCCAATTACTTACTAAGTAGCAGTAGTGATTAAGATACTGTGTTAAGGAGAAGTAATATTGATCACTCTTGGGATCCTCAAATTACCCCTCATTACTCTTTGAGAGGGTAATCTTGTATTTTTTCCCCACTTTGAGCTATTATCTGGGAGTCATTTTTATTTAAACAGCATGGTAGGACCTCAAACTGATAGGAAGTTTTACTTTTTCTGGCAAATACCAAGGCTATTACGAATGAAAAATGACATCTTATATCTGATGGCAGACATTTTATATCTGGCTGCAGGCATCTTATGTCTGGTCACGGTCCGACATTTTATGTCTGACTTTTAAGCAAATGGTAACTACATCAAGACATCAAGAATACATTTCATTGGTTGGTTTAATGTACATCGAACATATGTGAATGTTCAAAGCTGCAAAATGGGTTATTTGCATGGTCTTTTTTATAAAGATCGGGACAATGCATCGTACTTTTTGACCACCATCAAATGATGAGGACAAAACATGAGCTTACAAGTCACGTTTAACGTGTGGAGGTTTAGGTCAAAACAAAATTAATGTAGAATAACCCAATTTGCATGGTGATGCCTCGAATGGGGATATTATCGGAAATCGAACTTTATACCTTTAATCTCGAGAGTATGTTTATTCATCAGAAATTAGAGACTTGTGCTCGTGTAAAACCGCCGCCACTTGTTTTATTGAGACTTGTAAAGTTTGAAGTACAAAAATTAAATGGTGTTATGAAATTCATATTTATAAATGAAGCTTTATATCAGAGTTTATAAAGAAAATAAAAATAAAAGTTCTACAAATACAAGTGATTGAAATAAACTTACTTTGAAGTGGTTTTCAACAAATGTAAATCGACTTTGATGTATCTTTTCCCCCCAAATTTGTTTACAATGTAAATCCGCTACTCTAATGTGTAGATTAAATTTACAATGATTAACTGTTAATTAAAATAATTTTATACTGGGAATTGGTTAGTTATTATAATTATCATTATTAAAAAAAATATTGTTATCAATTGCTCCTTTTATTATTGAGATTTGAAATAGGGTTTAAAACTGAATTCAGATAACATTAGATATAGTGTCCTTTTAACTTCCTTTACCGATATTTTTTTTTATATCTTAAATGTTTTTTAATTATTTAGTATAAAACAGTAAGAAATCAAATGTCCCTTTGCTTTACAATGTTATCTACGATAATATCTTCTGAATTTAATCACGCAGAGCTCCATGGAACACACTTTTAATCACAGACTTCATAATTAAAAACTAAATCCCTCTAAGTCTCCACAGCTTTATTTTCAATCTTCTCAACGAAAGAAGCTACATTTAATCAAGTGAAGGTTTCAATCATAAACATATTATTTCGCTCTTTTCCCTTTAACATAGAATCTTGTCGAGAAGAAAAAAAAATAATCACTCATTTCAATTGTTTTATATGCTCCTACATCTACCGAAAGAATCCAATTTGGCGGAGAAATCAGCAATTAAGAGTAAAAACAAAGAGAGGGCTTTTAATTATATCCAGAAAACAAAGCCGGACTTTCAATTAACGGTTATAATTGAAAGAGGGCATTGAGAAATTCTACTTCACGGTGTGGACGCCAAAAATCGCCAAGTTGGAAGAATCGTTTGGCGATCAATGAACTTTGGTTTTTGAGGTTAAGTAAAAAGGGTACATTTGATACTTTAATTAACCTTAATTTTAGAAAGAATCGGTGTAGTCTTTCGACAGTATTAATATTGGTTTATTTTATAAAATACGTCCGATCAATAAGAGTTTCACTATTACCCAGGTAGCAGGACCCATTTGGATGGGCCCACTTGAGTTGGTAATGGGTTATACAATGGGCCCTGCTGGGCAGCCCATGTGAATCCAGAAAGAAACAACTCCTTTTGTTCTATACTGGCCCAGTTGGGGTTTTCCCACATTGGCCCATGTGGGATTACTCAACTGGGCCCATGTGGGATTTTCCATCTGGACCCGCGTGGGAAAACCCAACTGGGCCAGTATGGAACAAAAGGAGCCGTTTCTTTCTGGATCCATGTGGGCTGCCCATCAGTGCCCATATGAATAAACTATATACTATTGATTTACAATACTCTCTGTGAAGTAGTTCTCACAGAATACGCAATTTCGTCAACAACTACCATAGTTTTCAGATGTTTGGTAAGAATATAGCTCGTGAGTATCCCAATCATAATTCTGCAAGACTTCTTATCTAGTCCATGTATACATTTTTGTAATTTGCTAGTGGACGCCTTCAAGAAGTGTTTGGTTTGCCTCATACCTTCGGATCATGTGCATTCTTTATATTTCCTTAAATAGGATATTATGGAGCAAGTATCTAATCCCAGAAGATGGCATGGAAACACAATTCTGATGTTCTAATTATCTGTTCGAATTACCAAGCGGTTTCCAGAGTGGAATGCCAGCTCAGATGCTATTCCCGTTATCCTATCATAGTTCAAAATTACGATGCAGTGATCCCTGGGCGTTTCCTTGGGGTATATTCCTAACCTTATCCGTCATTATGTAGCTCCAGTATGACTTTAATAAAGCAAACCCATCCATGTATTCCGAAAACAAATTATTCCCTAAACGCTTTAAATCCACAATGTAAAAAAAGGGTGCTTAAATTGAGTACATGAAAGTACTCGTTTTTTAGTACAATTGCATCGTAAATGAGCGATGACGCACCCGAAGTTAAATAACCGTACTTTCTCAAAAATGAGCATTATCATTGAATATTGCTGATTTTAGCGTCTGTCCAAGTCATCTTAACAAAGCGACCTGACAAACTTACAATAATTGTTCAGAAGATGGTTTTCCACATTATTTGATGTCGATTGCTTAAATGGAAACGGAGTTATTTTAAAAGAATGATCTTACTTTCCATTGTTTTGGCTCACCTTTTAAACAAGTCTTCTGTTCATAACTACTTAAAGTCGCCCTGGTATTTTAACAAATAAGGCACTGGACTACGGTGCTGAAAATGTGGGTTCGATTCTCTGTAACTCTTGGTTGTAATTGTTGGTATTTATTGAAAGTGATTTATGAAGGCAGCTTATGTAGGCTAGGGTCTATTCTTTTTTTTCATTATGCTCATTTTCGAAAATTCAATTTGTCTTTTTCAAAATTAAAATTTGTATATTCGGAGCCATGATAAGCATCGATACTCAAACATTAGTATATTTTACTTATTTTCAAATACCAATTTTTAGCAGTGCATATTCAAGACAATATTCTTCCTAAAAACATCCATTCCATTCCTCACAAAACTTCCCAAAAAACACAACAAACGACCCATCCCAAAGAAATTCCCTTTTTTCTGTCTCCCTCCGACTCTTCCCCATCTGCGATTCTCCATTTTTTTATCAGATTCCCTTTTCCCCCGGTTGTATTATCCCCAGTTACGACAGATCTTTAATATTCCTCATCTACCATTCTCCAAGGTGGACGTTGTCAAAAATCCCTTTTCCCCCATCCAGCGTCTTTATTCTGGCCCAGTTGCATCCGTCCACGGGCATTTTCTGTTCTGGATATATAAGAAGCACATTATTCCGGGCATATTATTCCGGTGTGTATTTTTCGCGAGGGAAGAAAAGGGCGCTGATGGTGTCAGTGTAATCCTATACATTTTTCTCACGCCTAGGGGTGTATTTTGTCTCCTTAAAAGGCGATCTATCACAGGGCGAGATTTAGCGGAAGGTGTTTCTCTGGTAGCGTGTTGGATTTAAGTTACAGTGAATGTGATGGGTTTGTGACATTGGATTTTTATTGTAAAGGTTGACGAATAATTTGTCATGGGGGGGGTTTGTGTTTATAAAATATCAGATAAAATTTTGTATTTTTATATGTTATTTTATATAGCTTTCAGTGCTTTACTAACTGTCATTTTTATACGTGATTTTTATTCTAAATCGGTAAATTATTGGCGAATTTTATAAAACGATTATTGTTATAAAAATGTGTCGAGATATTTCGCTGCAGGAAGCATTGCTATTTAGTTAGATATATAGTCATATATATATTATTTCTGTAGTAGTAAAGATTTATTTTACAGCCATTATTGTCAATGGATCTTAACAACAGGTATCAAAAGCAAGATAATTTTTAGGAGCAGTGACAAATCGTATGTTCATTTCATAAATATCAACTTTTTCAAAAAATACGTTTAAAATAATTAATTTAAACGTGTTTTTTTAAAAAGAATGCTGCCATTTATGAATGGACAAAAGCGTTATGCATTTTTTTATTTTTTCGGCTATTAAAAATACGCTAATATATTTCGTCTTTACAACGAACAACAAATGTGTGTGGGGTAGAGGCGTGTGTGTGTGGGGGGGGGATGTGATAATTATCACACGGCCAGGCTAGTAAACAAAAAATTAATTAAATTTAAGGTAAAGTATATTCTAAATAATATACCACCCTATAGATTGTTGGAATATAAATATATCCTACAATTTAAACTAACAAAATTGTTTAATTTTATTTTCTAAAAAACAAAGTTTTGAAGATTTTTAAAATGAAAATTTTTTACAAAGAATTATTTTTTTAATTATTTATAAAATATCTAAAAAACGTCAAACTGGGTTTGGAAAATATAAATTTACTGTCTCTAAATACAAAATTTTAAAACTTATTTATAATTTTTATTTTTAAATTGTAAATTTTGGACTTAAAATTTATAAATAACAACTAGCCAATTATGTGGAAAATTTAATTTTAATTATTACAATTAAGTATAATATTAAAATAAATTAAATTTTTAAGATTTTAAGTATTAAAATTTTTGTATCAAAATACAAAAATAATTAAACACAATAAAAACAAAATGGTTACGCTGTCTCTCTACACATATTATTTCCTTAACAGTGGTACTCATCATTTGAGTGTCGCAGAATCAAATTCCCTTTTAGGTTCCTTTAAATACTTTTCTAACTTCAGATAATTACATTTCCGTAAGTTAAAACTTACAAAGCGTGGCTGAAATTCGTTGGTAAAGTGGTAATTGGAAGCTTTAGCCACTTTACAGAATCAGGAAGTGAATGTAATTAGGCTTGGAAAGGGGTTTTAAACCGAATAATTTGAAATGTTTGATGCTGCTAGAAGTTATGTTATAAAATCTATATATGTAAATAGATTTATTGATAGCCATTTTTCTTTTGTTGATTAATTTACAACTAGTACATATAATAGTTACGTTATTTATGTTGATGTTCTTTAGAAAATAATTTTGCTTTTAAGAATTTACGTTTTAAATCTACTTCTGAAACTAACAAAAAAGTATTAATAGTTTTATTATATTAGCAATTTAAGGATTACTTTTGATCAAGAATTAATTTTTTTATTGAATTGAACTTTAAAACATATTTTATAAATCGAACTTCTAAATATAGTTATATTTTTTTAAAACATAAGAGAAAGTTACAGAAGTTATTCATAATTTTTTTTTATTGAATTGAACTTTAAAACATATTTTATGAATCAAATTTCTAAATATATTTAATTTTTTTAGAACATTATAATAAGTTACAGAAGTTATTCGTATTATTGCCGTATATCCCGTGTGATACACGTAAACTTTTTGAAATTTGTACTAATATGTAATTGTTTTAAAATTTAGAACTTTCTAATGAGTCAAATTTGTTTTACTCGTAGGATGGTCTATATACTAACATTGGATCGTTTAATTCTTTGTACAATAACATTTCAAAACATTTGTAAGGTATTCTAATTAATATTTAACTTTACAAAGATAACTACTACTTCAATTTTCTAACTTTCCTTACTAACTTTCCTTAGTAATTCTTTTTTTAAAACAAATGTATAACGTATCTTAATAGATAGGGATCTTTGTACGTAATAAAAAAAATACTCGGTGAAGATTTGTATACAAAATGCGAATTTTATGAAAATATGTGTGTATACCACAATTTCTTAATGATCATAACATTAATATATACTGCAATTAGTCCAGATACGATTTTTGATCAGGGTCAGTTGAGTGACAGATGCAATAAAAATTGTTTTTGCTATGAAGAATTGGTTATAACGCTACTGGTAGGTTCAATAAACTTAATTTTGAAACTACACAGCGAACTATTAGGTCACGATAATAGCTGAAAGGATAGACCTAGAACAGGGGTCGGCAACCTGTGGCTCGCGAGCCGCATGTGGCTCTTTTGATGTAAAGTTGCGGCTCTCCAGTTCCATATGACTCGCTACGCTTAACATGACCGTAATGAGATAAATTTGAACTATTGTTTTGTTCTTAGAGATGAGACTCCGTAACCATGTTTATCTTTCAGCCAATTGCATTTCACGAATAACTTCAGCATATAGCTTTAAAAAACATGAAGGATGGATTCGCTGAGAGATTCGAGCAATTCAGAACAAACAAAATTACTCTCGTGTTCATAGTAAATCTTCTCAACGCAAATACAAATGAGGTCAACATTGAGCCGTTTAGAATTGATGCTGGATTGCTCCAAATTCAATTGCTGGAGTTGAAAACCAAAGACTTGCGGAGTGGCAAGTTCACAGAACTCAAGAGCAAGTTGGAAGAGTTGGAGGTCCAGAAATGCATGCACATCGCGCAGCACAAGTGGACCTCTAAAAGAAATTCAGCGAGTTGAGGCCCTCATATTCGGCGCATGGAATAGTCTTTCAGAATGCTACAGTGAGGTGAAGAAGTTGGCATATGGAAGAAGTTGGACGATCTTCAGGTCGACATATTCGTGCGAGCAAGCGTTCTCTTGCATGAATATAATAAAAAGTAAAGTTAGGAGTCAACTAACAAATAAAAATCTAGAGTCGTGCTTGAAACTTAAAACAACAAGTTATAAGCCATATTTAATCAAACTTTCAAAAGGCACGCAAAACCACTGCTCCCATTGATGTAACTATCTATATTTGTGTTTTTATATGAATAAATATTATTCCATATTTAAAACCGTTTATTTTAAATCCAAAATCAAATATATATAAGCAAATACTATAATATTGAAACGAAAATTTTTAGTGGCTCTTTAAAAACTGGGAAATTTTGTAAATTGTAAATTTTGGCTCTTCTGTTTCAATAGGTTGCCGACCCGAATAATGCCCCATAATTTATAATCATGGTCGAATAACGAGTACAGTACATAAAATGACACCCCTATTCTTCAAACTTCCTCATCTCGTCCATTCTGAAAAGGACAATTGAACCACAACAATTTTAACGTGCACTGGCCCCTTCAAGCGACAGTTCTTTGGTTGGCAGACGAAGATTGAACTAGTAACCTTCCGATTAAGGGCTTGTCTCTATTTTTACCAGCAATCGATAGCTTACTTTACTAATCCCACTCTTGGAAAAATTTGGAACTTGATATAAATTAGTATCTGTTAAATTTAAAAAATGAGTAAACTTCTATCTTAAAAACAAAAATATGATTACTCGGAGCTATTAAAATTGGAGAAAACAATCGAAAAGTTTATAGTTCGCTAATTAAACAAGAACCAAGTTTTACAATGCAGCATTGAAATGAAAGCAAAAACTTGCGAATACTTTCTCCATTATTTTTCTTTTACCCTCTTTCATCCCAAACAAGATCACTGAAATAAACAGGAAAATAAATAAATATTTCAGATATTTTAACCTTGCAATTCAAACAATAAGACGCCCCAAAGAAACTGAACCGCTGCAGAACACATGGAACAAAATGAGCTTTTAGAAGCTTCTAAGCCCCTTAAGGGTGGGCTGGGGGGGGGGGGTCCTCATTTATATGAGCCAGTAGAGAAAAACCATTATTTTTCCGCTTCCAATTCCCATGCCGAAGCAATATATGAGTGAAAAGAGTGAAAAGCCATTTTCTGCTTGAATGGCAGTTCGGCTTCCCTCCTTCCAGCTCAGAAGGTGTTTTTCACTGCATTACTCAGCAGCTCCGGAACAATGAGAAGCAATGGAGAAGCGTTAATAACTCTTTGAGAGGGTTTTTCCGGTTTTGGAAGTTTGTTGATTTTTAAAAATTCCTCATTATTAACAGCTATGAGATTTCTTTTGGAAATTTGGTATCTGTAAAGGTTTATGGCCAAATATTTACCACATGTCTAGACTTAAGACTTATGGTTATTTTTATAAAATAAAAACCGTCCTGGATGTTTTCTTAACGATTTATATCTCTTTATATGTGTGTTGATTTTCCTTATTTCAGTAAAATAAGCAGAACCATCTTCTGATAGGATTGAAACTTTTGCAAATTTTTCCCAGAGAAAACCCTTTAATAAGGATAAGAAATCTGATGTAAACTAAAATTTTGCATTAATTATAAGGCCCGCATTGACGGGTTGGAAGATTAACGACTACATAATTGGAGAATTTCAAGTTCGATACTGGTAGTTCAACCGAACATGGCTGTAAAGACGGGGCTGTTGTACGTTAAATCTGCTATGTTCCACTTGTCTTCACATTGGTCGTGTTGAAGAAGTTTGGAAGGTTGGGTGCAACTCAGGAGTTGTCCTCGTCATCTGACTATGTTCTAAAATTACGAGGCAGTGTTACTGAGTCTTTAATTTGGAATAGATCCCGAACCGATGTCCTCATTGTGTAGGTTTAGTGCGTCATAAGTTCGACCAATTAACATTAATTATTCTTTACTTAATTTGTATTGTTATTTTAATTGTCTTTAAATAAATTTAATAATCATAATTTTAAAAAGTAGAATCTTAACAGTCTCTCACCTAAGAAATATAAAAAATAATCTATAAAAAGTCATTATTTTTCAATTAGTAGCATAATTAATGTTTTTTTTTTGTTTATTACTTGCATTACGATTTAAGTTTCAATGGTGCGGGCCATTTCAATGTTCTGTTGTATGTGCAAGTGTTCTGTTGTAGCACTCTATCCCAAACTTCATGTTCCTTATCAGTGTAACCACTGCTCACCAAAAAAAATATCAATTAATTCAGTTCACTACGAGACATGGAAGCTTTGAGACGGCTTTTAATTGAAGGGAAGGACAATTAGATTTTGGTTTTGGTTAAATAACATCTCACTAGAGCTACACAGTACGCAATTGGCAACGGTTCGGGACCTATCTCGAAGGAAAGACCCGGGAACGATGCATCGTATTTTCGAACCATGGTCAGATGACGAGGACAACACCTGAGCTGGCACTCGCGCCTTCAATAGACGTCAGGACTTTCGACTTTTTATCGGAGTCCAAAGTCCCCACGGATCTCCGATCAGATTTATCGTGCATCAGTCCCGTTCACACGCCGGTATAATTTATTGGACGTTCTGGACGACTTTGTTGTATTTTTATGGCGAAGCTGGCAACCCCCCGATCACAAGATCACTACTTTTTTTACTTTCCTTTGTCAAGTCCGTCGCACGATCTCGAACTAGTAACTTCTGAATACTAGCTAAACGCCTTTATCCACTGGGTTTCTGGGTCCCCCGGAGTACAGTTAGAAGTTTATTACATAAACATTAGTCAAAATTTAGGTTTACCAGTTGATCAAATGGAGCGCGTGCAGGTATATCTAAGACGGGCCTAGCTCGTGTTATTAACTTTTAGCCCAATTTTTTAACACGAGTCTGACTTGATGCTGTAAGCGAAGGGGCTAAATCATTTTATCGTATAACTGTCTTAATAAAAGAAACACCTTATAAATCGTAATACAATTTTTAATTTTGTGTTTATGACAATAAATACTTTGTGTCATGGAAGCAGCGCTTAACAGTAACGTCAATACCATTTGCAATCATGATATAAATATGTAACAAAAATTGAAATTACATTGGCATTTTCACAGTAATTTATTTATATACAATAACAGTTACATAGTAACTTATTGTTGTTAATTAAATATTTACCATTAAAATAATGATATGTAAAGGGAATGAGCGTGGAGCTGAACCTATTAGCAAGGTTTTCCCGATACAGCTGTAAATTGTGCTCTGTGTGAAATTTCTAGTTTACCCAGTGTGTTTATAGATTTAATGAACATATTTGAAGGGGACAGATGTTAGCAGGCAATCAGGAACATGAAATTCATGCATAGTTTAACTATAATTTGCGTTTGGAATTAATCAAATTGCATTATTGTATTGTTGTTAAACATAATCCATTAAAATATTCCAAATATGTAAAATTCCCATTAGTATTCTGTATATTTTGAGAAAATTAAAAAATTAAAAAAAGTTTATTAAAAGTATTTTTAAATTTGACTAAAGTTATTATCACTATCAATTTATGGAATCTGAGAGAGGCTACAAAGTTTTTTGAACGTAATTTTTAAGAGTAGTA
Source organism: Troglohyphantes excavatus (assembly GCA_963932185.1). NCBI lineage: Eukaryota > Metazoa > Arthropoda > Arachnida > Araneae > Linyphiidae > Troglohyphantes > Troglohyphantes excavatus. The sequence goes on along the minus strand of OZ010673.1, from coordinate 26,888,661 downwards.
TGGTGTAGAATACGAAACAATCATTAATATTTTAATATAAAAAAACTTATTATTAATTAAATATATAGTTAATTAACTAAAGTGCCCGGAAAAAAAATTTATCTCGGAATGAAACTCTAGATTTGTATGAAAAACAAACATACAGGCTCTCTTCTTTATATGCCGATTTCTTCATCTTGGCGCCGCATTTAGCGGTTTTATTAAGAAATCATTTCTGATAATTAAGGGCAGAGAAGGGGGATGAGGGTGGTTATTTAAAGCCTTATGTAGACAGTGCCCTATCTCTTGTTTTCTCTTGTTTTGAGTGTCAAGTGTGCAAAATGATATTAATTTTATCATCTTGACAATAATTTCGCCAGTTTGATTATATATTTACACATATATTACCATATTTTAGTTCATTTGGCGATATTTGTTTTAATTAGACAACATTTTAATTCATTTGGCGACATTTTTTATTCATTTGACAACGTTTTTTATGCATTTGGCGACATTTTTATTCATTTAACAACGTTTTTTATGCATTTGGCGAAATTTTTATTCATTTGACAACGTTTTTTATTCCTTTGACAACGTTTTTTATTTATTTAGCGATATTTTTATTCATTTTACAACGTTTTTTATTTATTTAGCGATATTTTTATTCATTTGACAACGTTTTTTATTCATTTGGCGAAATTTTTATTCATTTGACAACGTTTTTTATTCCTTTGACAACGTTTTTTATTTATTTAGCGATATTTTTATTCATTTTACAACGTTTTTTATTTATTTAGCGATATTTTTATTCATTTGACAACGTTTTTTATTCATTTGGCGACATTTAAAAATAATTTGGCGACATTTTGATGGTATATTTGTGATATTACCTCATCAGTCAATCACAATATATCGCCTATTAATCCTCATATATCTTACAACACATATTGTTAAAATGTTTATATTTTGCATTGTTACAGTATTGTATTATTATAATTAGATTTTAGTAAGAAGTCAAAGGAGTTAAGCGAATTAAGAAAAAATAATAGTTTACAACGTGAAATAAATGAAGACTTAATTTGCTACATATGTAATACCAATGCTGCAAGCAAACTAATATATTTTTTATATTTTACGGTAAACTGTTAAAGAGCAAAACCTTTCATTATAATCACAAACTTATGGTTGTTTCATTAATAATGTCTCATCTATTCCATTATAAAATTTTTAAACATTATATTTTCAAAGAAATGCGTCGTGATCAAACACGAATCACAGCATCAGTACAATAATAATCTCACACTGTTAAAAACAGGAACACTAATATAATAAATTATACTCGGTTTTTAGTGCATTCACTTTCGATGCTTAGTATAGCTCCGAATACATAAGTTTCATTTTTGAAAAAGACATGTACTCAAAAAGGAATCAAAAGAGCAGTTGCTTGCCCACGTAGGTCGCCTTCACAAATCACTTTCAATAAATACCAACAATTACAGCCGAGACAAGGAATCGAACTCATATCTTAAAGCACCGCAGTACAGTGCCTTATCCGTTGTACTACCAGGATGACGTGCAGAAGGTATAAACAAAAGAAATGTTAGAAAGGAGTGCCAAAATAATGGGAAGTAAGATAATTGGATTATAATAACTCAGTTTCCATTTAATCAATCGACATCAAACTATGAAGAAAACCATCTTACAACTATTTTAAGTTTGTCAGTTCGCTTTGTTACGATGGCTGGAACAAAACCTGAGATTAGCAGTATTAAATCACACTGCTCATTTTTAAGAAAGTACGATTAGTTAAATTTGAGTACGTCATCCCTCATTTACGATTCAATTGTAATGAAAAAACGAGTTTGTTCAGAATCGCCTTTTAAAGAACCTTTTTTTTACAGTGCGCAACCCAGTTCCACAAACGACAACCATCATCTCAAAACATTTCTCTCCCCCCCCCTTTTTTTCCCCTGGCAGCACCATCAAGACTCTCCACAACTCACTTCTTATCCTTCTCATCCCCCGAACAAAATGGCCGGAAGAAAAGACACTAGATGTCAACTCTCGAAGAAAAAAGACCCCTGGCGAGACAAGGGTCAGTTTAGTCCACCCCTTCCATGTCCCTGTAACCGTGACGCCCCCTTTATTGATTGAAAGGCACACACAAGACATAGGCTAATACGGGAAGAAGGCCCGTTGAAAAAGACGTTCCTTGGAGCGAGAATTAATGTCCCTCGGTGCAAGTGAAATAATAACTGTGCTAGGGAGGGAAGACAAACAAGCAATGTTTTTTTGGGGGGAAGGCATTTAGGGTTATTTTGTCGGGGAGTTGCGGCAATCGCTTGCTTGGGACAGTTCCAAATGGGTTCGTTTTTGAAGATGTACTTTTTAGAAGGGTTCACTTTTTTTCTTGTTGGTGAAAGTCGGACAGTCCTTTTGGGTTTGGAATGTCAGGAAAAGAGGTTGTGGACGTAAATCTAATCTTTTGTGTCGTCGTGTTGCTGGAGCCTTAAACAGAGATGTAGTGAAAGAAAAAACAGAGTTAATAAACATGTTTTATTATTATAGATATTTTTCGTCAGAATAAAAAAGGTAACAATGCTCATTCAGTAGTTCATGGTAAAATAACTATTATTTTTTTGCTTTTTTGAATATCTTTATGCATGACAGCAGATAAAGGTTGCATACATTGTTCTATGCATTGTTCAGCATCCATAACTGTTTTTTACCAGACAATATTTTCAAGTAACCGGAAGTAGCAAAAGACATTTATATATAAAAAAAAATAATATTCTTTAGTGCTCTTTAAAGATTAGTTATCATTTTAAATTAATAAAGTTATTTTCTTAATTACATGTAAAATTAAGTTCGTTTATTTTTATAAAATGTATACTATAAGATATGGCAAAGTTAATTATATATACCTGTTCTTATACATACTGCAAAGTCTATTTCCTACTTAAAATATGTGTTTAAAGGCATTTTAACTGAAATATTAATTGTAGGATATTATAATTTAAAAGTACCGAAATATTTAGTTATTTATTAAAATATATGTCCAATTAAAAATCCTGAGCAATAAAAAGTAGGCTAAAATTATTTGTTGGAATTATTGTGCACACCTTTACATTCCTTCTCAAGAATCATTAATGTAGAAAGGCAATAAAGGAAATATAAGAAGAGTTAGTGTCTTACGTAGAATATATTTTTAAAATTTCATTGTAAGATATTTGTTTGTGGCTAAACTAACAAATTTTATATAAAAATACTTGTCAGTTAATTAATGCAGGAATCATTATTTTTTTAGATTTCCTCTTAATATACAGTGCACCTTTTTTCCGTGTTGCAAGTTCTCGTGACATATAAAAATCAAATTAGTTCAGCTGTTTTGATTGCTTACTGATGTAACTAAATAAATAGTTAAATCTCAATCGTTGGTACCATGAAATTACAGGTAATGTCCCTTGATTTCAAACAACTAATTGTGGCATTTTTACTACTACCACAAAAAACATATTTTACATATTTAATATTACTATTTCGATACCCTTTAAATAATAAATACTCGTTTATGCTTCACCTTTCATGTTGTGCCTTGCAAATATATGGCTAGGCCCGGCCAACATTGACCATTTTTCTACTAAGTTTTCTTTTCTCTTCTGCAACAACACTGCCGATTCTTCTACTCTCCATTGCAAAAATGCTTCCCTAATTCTTTATCTGCAACAGATTTACCATAAAAATTAGTGAATTGTTCTTGGATATTGCAATTGAGTGGTTTCCATGGTATTATGTTTCGTTTCGGTTTGAGAGTTGCTTGGAGGCCAATTGGCGATGCTTATTTTATGTACCCGTTTTAAGTTTAATTTTTAAAAAATATATGGGACAATTTTAAAACAAGAATGAATTCAAAGTTTGATATTATATAAAAATAACTAAACCCTCTATTGAATGAAATTAAAGATCAATTTTATATTCTGGTACTTTAATTATGGCTCATATGCGAAAGCTTAATCACGAAAACAAATTTAATTCAAGAAAAACGCTCGCCAATTCCTTGCACCAAAACATGTAAAACAAAAAAAAACTTATCTTATTCACCATTGTTACAATAAAAAAAACTTCTGAGAAAAGCAGTTGGAAATAGTTAAAAAAATCAGATATTTTTCTTAAATACTGTACTAATATTTTTTAACGATTTTTTTTAAACAAAATTTTCTTTAAATCGGAACTTTCGTACTTGGTATTAACTCTATTACTTAACTTATACAGTTTTATTATGCATTATTCAAAATCCTACATTCTATTCGATACTATTGTATTTATTAAAATTAATATATATTTATTTTTTATGTATTTATTGCTGTATATAAAAAAAATAGCCAGACATTGTTTGAAGTTTTAACGGTTTACAACTTAAAAACTAATTACTCTTTTCAAAAACAAAAAGAGAAATGCATTATTTATGGCTAATATTCTTCCAAAATTATAATTAAGGGATGTTTTCTTCTGTTAACTTTGCTTGGCACAAACTGAATTCTTGTATTTTCCAAGTTTAACATAACATTATTTCACACATAAGTGTTCTATTAAAATAAAAGTACCATAATCAAATTCCCCAAACATTTCTAAACAAACTCAAGGAATTTCTATAATTATCTGATATTTACTTTTAGAGATATGACGCAAAATATGGAGGAGAAAAGAGAATTACTGAAAGCTGCAGAGGCAGCTATTTTTTTTTTACACTACGCTATGGTTTCCGAAGCCTGCTTTTTGGCCAAAATGCATTTTTTAAAATTTTAAAACTAGTATTTTGGATTGTTTGTATGGAAAGTAAATATCTTGCAGTATTTTATTCCATAGTTTTTTTTATCTTTAACTTTTGTATTTGTTCGTAGAAAATAGCTGATGTTAAGCTTCTTCAAGAACAAAGAAGTAGTAGAATAATAGAGAGATTTAATTTTGTTCCATTTGGGTATTTTTGAATATTTCTGTTCTGAATAAAGTGAATTATGAGAGGATAAGTATTTAGTTTTACTTTGTGAAGAATTTAGTACATAAGTCTAAAAAGAATATTTTAGAATTTATAATGTTTTATACATGATATATTTTTACAATATTATTTATATACTAAAATTAAAAATGACTTTTAAAAAAAGAGATCACCTAAAAACCTTAGATTTTTACATGATCGTGTTCTAAAATATTACTATCCATGTGAAAATAGTTATTCGCTGCACATATCTGCGCGATGTAATGCAAAAATGTTTTATTTCTAGGTATACATCGATTCAATATCATAGACTTATTTAAAGTATGGTTGCAAGTAAAGAATAAATCTAAAAAACTCGACTATATTTTATATTACTTAATCATATACGTGAAAATGGTGTTGAAGTTACTGAACAGACTTTAAAAGAAAATAATAATTCGATTGTGTAGATTTTTCTATAAAAAATGGCTGCTATTTCATCGTATCAAGAATTACTTAAATTTAAGACATTTTATTTAGTTATCAGCAGACTTTGAAGTTGAACTATACCTAACTAATCATAAATATCTTTTGGTACCATCATTCTTTCTAAATTCGAAAAAAGTAAAGAATCCTCACAATTATTATTTAATTTTCAATCTGCTATTATTGCAGCAAGAATTTTCAGAAGTCAAAACTATGATTAAAAATTAACTATTATGCTTATTAACACAGACGAAATGAAAGTATTTTTGAAATTTCATTTTTTAAAAATATAAGCTTTAAAACACAACATTTCGTTCTTTTAAATCAAACATTCTTCTAAGTTTGCATATTAAAATTGGTACCACAGAACAACAATTCATTTAAACAACAAAAGTTTGTGAATACACGTAAAATATAAAATTTGCATGCGCCACATAAATTTTATAATATATTCCTATAAAAACTTACGTTGCTAGTTTGAAGCACACTTTAGACATTCCAAAAACAATACATTTCCCAATATTCCAAACAAAACGACTATCGATCCAAGTTCTATTCAAACTAAAATAAGAAAAAAACTTCCATTCCAAATTCCACAAAAACTTCTTTTTCTTCCAATATCACCCTAGAGTTCATCCCGATATGTACTTTAGTGCTCGAGCTTTTTGACAATCCTGGAAAAAAATCTTTATTTCGAGGTAATTTGAGACAGAAATGGGTAGAATAGAAGCCCTGAAAAGTTTGTTATCCTGTTTCTATTCAGAAATTTCTACCTAATTTTTTTTTGTCGTTTTTAAGAATTCCAGAACAAGCCGAAAAGTCACAGTCGGTTGTTTGTATAGAAATGGTGAGGTAGGAAAATATGGCGGATACAGAAGAAATTTGAATACAGAAGGTTTTGAATCCCGATATGGTATACAGAGAAGTGTTTGTTATTCGGAATGGGATTCCGGTTTTAAGTTTCTATTAACTTTCAGACTTCTACGTCGTGTGTTTACGGCAATAGTGTAGTTTGTGGTACCCTAAGAAATCTGAAAAATTTAAAATATGTGTATGCAAGAATTTAAAAACAGACAAATAGGGCTTTTAAAATTAGATTTTAAATATGATGTTAAAACATTGAAAACGTTTTTTTGTCTGAAATGTCTAATAATTTGATTATTACATTACTGAATTTATATCGAAAGAAACGATTTTATTTATACAAACCAACTTTGTTGTTAACACCATTGAAATTAACTTGCAAAGATTGGAGTCATGGAATATTAAAAAATATTTTTACGTTGTCCCCCGTATTACTTTAATCTGATAATAAATAATTATTATTCTACATAACAAAAAGAGTTATAAGAAAGCTGAAATGTTAAAAAAGAACTACTGTTTTCAGAGATTATTTTTATTTATGTTTTCATAAGATTTATACAATTGTTTTTAAAATAAAAGTTTCATTTCTGCTGATTAAAGGGACGGAAGGGGGATAGGGGTCTTTATTCAAATTCTCATGTAGACAATGATCTTCTTATTGTGTCGAAGATCAATTGTACAAAATGATAATAATTTTATGTATCTTTTGACAGTAATTTCGCCATTTTGATTATATGTTTACATATAAGACCCTATTTTTGTTTATTTGGCGATATATTTTATTCATTTAGCGAATTTGGCGACATTTGTATTCATTTGGCAGCAATTTTTATTTATTTGGTGAAATTGTTTATTCATTTGGCGAAATTTTTAAATCCTTTGCGGACATTTTGGCGGTATATTGGCGTTATTTCCTATTGTATAGGAGTTCCTGGAATATTGAAAAGTTATTTGCATTTTCCCACGTATTACATTAACGTTATATAAAAAAAATGTTCGGAATATTTGTTACTCGTATATGTAACTAATTTTTATTTTACATAACAAAAAAGTTATAACAAAGTCGAAATGTTAAAAAGAACCACTGTTGATATATTAGTATTTTGATTTTTCATAGATTAATTTTTGGTATCGTTTCATAAGACTTATATACTTAGTTTCTGTAATATTAAAAAAAAAGTGGAGTATTATTTTATTATTTTATGTGATATGACAACGCAAACTTAACATTATTAATTTAAATAGGTTAAATATACCTTAAATTTAAAGAAATTGCTTGATAATTAAATGAAATAAATGTTTAATAAAGACAATTTTATGAACATTGAAAAACTGATCTAAAGATGTGAAAATTAATTCTGATAAATAATAAATAGTATTTTTGACATATGATTAATATTACGTTTACTTATATGAAAAGTATATGAACGTTTGGTTTGTGTACATATAAAGCTTTTATACAAAAATATATATCATATAATAATTAAAAAGCATTTGTGAGTATAATAACAAAAGCATTTAAAAGTGGAATCCTTTATAATATATAAACTTCTATACCTCAGTTACTTACTTTTTAAAATTCCTTATTTAGGATAAGGTTTCGTTTTAAGAAAATCTGATTTAAATATTTGAGTTTTTATTTAAACACGAAATTTAGTAAACATTTTTAGAAGAAAGTAAATGGTTGAAATGAGCGACAAAATGGAAAATTTTAATTAAAAGAAAATATTTAAGTTTTTTTTCTGTGTCGCATGTACAATGTTAGATTTGAAATCGTATTTAATTTGAAAAAAATAAAAATATACTATTATTTTGTATGAGGGAAGATTTTTTAAGTAATATTTATCAATATCAAAATTTTCATTCGTATTTAAATTTTATTTTAAACACTTTACTTCAAAGTTGTTGAAAGTGCTAATAGGGTTTGTACAGCTCTTTAAAATTCACATTTAAATATTTCGTGTACTTAATTTGGAAATTAATAACAAATATTTTATGATAATATTTATCTTTAAATTTTTTTAAATTAATACATTCTTTTTATAGAATTTTTTAAATCTTACTTGTAAGTAAAATATTTGTTTTGGGATATACATAAACTCGACAATGATGCTTTCATGCAGTTAAAAAAATGGTAGAATACAAATAAAGGCTTAATCATTTAATGGGAGTTTTTTATTTGCGGTGTAATGGTAAACTCAAATATAAACGAGAATTATAAAGAAGATACCAAATTAAATGATTTTTAAGTTCACTTGAGTGAACGTAACTCATTTAGAAATTTTGTCTCTTAGCGAAAACATTAAAAAAGAATTATGATAAATGAGCTTTGTGCTCAAAGAGATTAAATGAAGCGACTGCAGTTAATATTATTTTTTTGAGAGCTAGTTTTATATTTATCTTGGGGATTGAAAAAACTACTTAACTCTTAAAGTTATAATTAAGAAGAAAAAAAACATAAGTTATATTTTACAATAAAAATCTTTCTAAATATTTATTATTTTAAACATTGCAAATATTTAATCTGTTTAATTTGTGTTCGACATATTTAGACTAATTTATCGTTTTTTTTAATAAAGATATATTCTTTAATAGAAATGTAATATTAATAAATAATGCAATTGAAATTTTAATATTTATTTTATTTTTAAAAAATTAAAGCAAGTACGACGTCCACACTAATCTATGTAGATAAATATATTTTAAGTATCTTAACACTCATTATTTTTCTATATGAATATCTTATTGATGTAACATTAAAAACTTAGATCTTTAATCCTCTTAACGTTATGGAGGCCTCAAGTCGTTTATGAATATATAGTCGCATTTCCATAAATGAACACAAGGTTTAAATTCCTAAAAATGTTCAAAGCTGAAACCTTTTATATATCTGTAACATGGATCAAGACGGACTAATATAAATTAAAAAAAAATATTTTGAATATATCAAACTTTTAAATTAAATTGAAGTCATTGTTTTCAGGCTTCTCTAATACTTCTAATTAAACAATTCCAAGATTACAGGAACATTTCAATAAGGTTGAGCCTCAAACTTTTAAGTCATTTTTTACAAAACCGTCAACAATTACATTGATCTTTCTCCTTCCAAACCACAGGTATAAAGCTGCAGGGATATTTATAAAAGCTATCTCTATTAAAGGGTATCAAATAAGTTACTTAAATGCATATATCGCAATGTAAATTGAAGTCATGCATTGAACAAAAATTACAATTTTGTTTATACCCTTAAATTTATACCCTAACCCTCTGTTTATACCCTTAAAATTTATAAACGCTCGGAGGGTAAATATCCTAGGTAAATAACGAGCAATGGCGACTAGAAATGCGATAATAGAAAATGACATAGTTGATTACAGAAAGTAACAATTTCTAAATTAAAAAAAAATATTTGCATATAAATTCTTCTCATTTTAATAATTAAATCACAACTTTACTTTGCATATAAACCTAAATAAATGCCTATGTTACTTTTTCACCCAGAGGCAGTTTTATAATAAATTTAAACAACGTTTCACAAAATGTCTGTTTAGGTCAACTTCCTCTCAATCCATTTCTTTGCAAGAAGTTAGTTATTAGTTATTTTAAATACGTGAATAAAAAATATATACAAAAGTTTTGCATTGAAACTATTTTCAATTTCTTTCGCCGTTTGAGAATAGAATTAGTTACAAAACATAATAATTCATCCATGTACCCTAAACATTAATGAACGCTCAGAGGGTAAATATCCAATCCAAATTATCAAAATATTAATGGCGACTAGAAATCTAATCATAGAAAATTACAAAATCGATTACAAAAAGTAACAATTTCCACATTTTTTAAAAATTTCAATTACATATAAATTCTCATCATTTTAATAACTAAATCAAAAGTTTACTTTACACACAAGCCTAAATAAATACCTAGTGTAAATATCCAATCTACAAATTACAAAAAACAGTTATGGCGACTAGAAATGTAATCATAGAAAATTACATAATCGATTACAAAAAGTAACAATTTCTACATTTTTAAAAAATTTCAATTACATATAAATTCTCATCATTTTAATTACTAAATAAAACTTTACTTTACACACAAGCTTAATAAATACCTAGTGTAAATATTCAATCCAAATTACCGAAACCAGTAATGGCGACTAGAAATCTAATAATAGAAAATGACATAATCGATTACAAAAAGTAACAATTTCTAAATTTTTTAAAAATTTCAATAACATATACATTCTTATCATTTTAATAACTAAATCAAAACTTTACTTTACATACAAGCCTAAATAAATACCTAGTGTAAATATTCAATCCAAATTACCGAAACCAGTAATGGCGACTAGAAATCTAATAATAGAAAATGATATAATCGATTACAAAAATAACAATTTCTACATTTTTTAAAAATTTCAATTACATATAAATTCTCCTCATTTTAATAACTAAATCAAAACTTTACACATAAGCCTAAATAAATACCTAGTGTAAATATGCAATCCAAATTACCGAAATCAGTTATGGCGACTAGAAATCTAATCATAGAAAATGACATAATCGATTACAAAAAGTAACAATTTCTACATTTAAAAAAAATTTCAATTACATATAAATTCTCATCATTATAATAACTAAATCAAAAGTTTACTTTACAAGCAAGCCTAAATAAATACCTAGTGTAAATATTCAATCCAAATTGCCGAAACCAGTAATGGTTTCGGTAATGGTTAAAAAACTAGAAATATAATAATTGAAAATGACATAATCGATTACAAAAAGTAACAATTTCTACATTTTTTAAAAATTTCGATTACATATAATTTTTCATCATTTTAATAACTAAATCAAAAGTTTACTTTACACACAAGCCTAAATAAATACCTAGTGTAAATATTTATTCAATCCAAATTGCCGAAACCAGTAATGGCGACTAGAAATTTAATCATTGAAAATGATATAATCGATTACAAAAAGTAACAATATCTAAATTAAAAAAAAAAATTCCATTACATATAAATTCTCATCATTATAATAACTAAATCAAAAGTTTCTTTTACACACAAGCCTAAATAAATACCTAGTGTAAATATCCAATCCAAATTACAAAAACCAGTCATGGCGACTAGAATTGTAATCATTGAAAATGACATAATTGATTACAAAAAGTAACAATTTCTACATTTAAAAAAATTTGAATTACATATAAATTCTCATCATTTTAATAACTAAATCAAAAGTTTACTTTACACACAAGCCTAAATAACTACCAAAAAATTCTTTCTCCCCGAAGCAGTTTTATAATATATTCAAACAGCATCTCACAAAATATCTTTTGAGAAGCAACCTCCTCTCAATCCGTTTCGCTGCAAGAAGTTAATTACGCACAAGTAAATTAAACCTTAAGCGCTGGGGTGAAAATTCGTTGTATGTGCTGATGACGAAGTGGTAATTTAAAACAGGGATTTCTTAGCGAAAACTAGGGAATTAAATTGGTTAGAAGGGAAGATTACGAGAGATTATTAACGTTGATAACGAATTTAGTGAGGGTTGTTGAAGTTGGGTCTGAACATGTTTTGAGTTACGGAGATTTTTGGGAGTGGGCTTCGGACATGTAATTATTTTGGTCATTTTTTTCGGTTTTGTTAATTATTTTTTTAGACGTTATGCTAATAATGTAAGTTTTTTTATTGGTGTCTTTGCGAACTTTTATGTTTTTGTGTATTACATGATTTTTTTTTATTTAAAAAAGTGCTTTGAGGATTTGAGTAGCCCGGATGCAAAAACAGCTGTATGCACTTTTAACGTTTTGAGTAAATCAAGAAAAACTGCCAAAAACTTAATTATTGTTAATACAATAATATATTTTTTTGCAAAAAGGAAGAAACAATTAAACATTTTTTCAAAAAAATATGTATGGTTTAAGATTAGTAAATAAGTTATAATCTAAATTTTAATTTTCACATAACTTGTTTTGTAACTGTATGAAATAATTTAACTAGTTTTTAAAATGTATGCGTTATCCTCTTGTTTTTGTTCAAGAAGCAAAACGCGCATTCTAGCCAATAAAAATAAAACTATCGATGCTGCTCATGTTTACGTTTGCTTATATAACTACTTTTGTTTCTGTGGACTTATTTTTTGAGTTTTTATTGATAAAAAACGGTTTTTGCTTTCTTATAATATTTTAAAATTAAAGTCAAATTCATGAATAACATGATGATACCAAAATGTAAATTTTCAAACTTTTTGGATGTAGTCATTTTTACATCCATGCTACTCACCTGTTATATATATTTCCCTTCTTTGTAAATGCTTTTAATAAATAAAACATGTGTTTATTATGGTTTTCTGACAAACAAAATAATTGGAATAACTTTTGAAATCATCGACGGCTGTCCACAGTGTAATTTTTATAAATATTAGGGATAAGGCTATCATGATATTCTGAGCTATTAAACGTATGTAAAGTATCATAATGTTCTGAGCTTTCATAAGTATCTCGTGAAATATATCATAATATCCTGAGCTATCACGTGTAAGGTACCATCTCATTCTGAGTCATCATAAGTATCGGGTGTAAACTACCATGCAGTCTAGGCTGGCATAATATCCTGAGCTATCATAAGTATCTCGTGTAAGATAGCATACCATTCTGGACTATCATAAGTACAGGATGTAAGATATATTGAAGTATAGGCTATCATGATATTCTGAGCTATTAAAAGTATCTCGTGTAATATATCAATAATATCCTGAGCTATCACGTGTAAGGTACCATCTCATTCTGAGTCATCATAAGTATCGGGTGTAAACTACCATGCAGTCTAGGCTGTCATAATATCCTGAGCTATCATAAGTATCTCGTGTAAGATAGCATACCATTCTGGACTATCATATGTACCGGATGTAAGATATATTGAAGTATAGGCTATCATGATATTCTGAGCTATTAAAAGTATCGCGTGTAAAGTATCATAATATTCTGAACTTTCATAAGAATCTCGAGTAATATATCATAATATCCTGAGCTATCACGTGTAAGGTACCATCTCATTCTGAGTCATCATAAGTAATGGGTGTAAACACCATGCAGTCTAGGCTGCTGTAATATCCTGAGCTATCATAAGTATCTCGTGTAAGATAACATACCATTCTGGGTTATCATAAGTACCGGGTGTAAGATATATTGAAGTATAGGCTATCATGATATTCTGAGCTATTAAAAGTATCGCGTGTGAAGTATCATAATATTCTGAGCTTTCATAAGTATCTCGTGTAATATATCATAATATCCAGAGCTATCACGTGTAAGGTACCATCACATTCTGAGTCATCATAAGTATCGGGTGTAAACTATCATACAGTCTAGGCTGTCATAATATCCTGAGCTATCATAAGTATCTCGTGTAAGATAGCATACCATTCTGGACTATCATATGTACCGGATGTAAGATATATTGAAGTATAGGCTATCATGATATTCTGAGCTATTAAAAGTATCGCGTGTAAAGTATCATAATATTCTGAACTTTCATAAGAATCTCGAGTAATATATCATAATATCCTGAGCTATCACGTGTAAGGTACCATCACATTCTGAGTCATCATAAGTATCGGGTGTAAACTATCATACAGTCTAGGCTGTCATAATATCCTGAGCTATCATAAGTATCTCGTGTAAGATAGCATACCATTCTGGGCTATTATAAGTACCGGGTTTAATATATATTGAAGTGTAGGCTATCATAATATTCCAAGCTATCATAATTATTGGAAATCAAAGGGATTTTGTGATTTTTAAATTACAGTTATGACATGAATGATTAATCGCAACTGGCTATCTGTAAAATGAAAATAAACGTCAGCTACTTATTCTATATTTAGGACAACAAAATAACATTGAATGCACATTTAAGAAATTTCAGAGAGTCTTATCCTTTAAAAGTTACAGACCATGTAAGAATTTGTAATAATTAGTTTAATGTTTTGAACGTATGTGTGATGGAGTATGGTGGGTTATTTTATTTTGCTTATAAACTGTTATTTTGAGATGATTAATAGTGCATTTCCAACTGATTGATCGTTTGAAAGCGCACCATTGCAGTCTTCTAACCCAAACCCAAATCGTTCGTTTGTATTCATTTGTACATGACAGCGCCATTTTACAAGTTGTTCACTAGATGCTTTTAGCAGCAATTTATATTTTGAAAATGTGTACAAAAATAATAATTAATAATCACTGAAAATAAAAAGCGTATTATATTTTTTTGTAATACTCAAAAACATACAATTTTTTTAACTTGAAAATCCGGTGTCATTTATTTTTAAGTAAAATTAAACTGTTTAAAGTAAAAAAAAATAAGTTTTAGATGAAGTTTTATATAAAATTTGCATTATTACCATTTTATTGTGTTTATGAATTAATATAAAAAACCAAAATATTTCTATACAATTTTATACTAAAAAAAATATTTGTTATTTGATAAAATACTCTGTTTTCATAAAATAAAAATGGAGAAAATAAATCCTTGGGTCTATTCTCCAGACAAAGTGAATGCCACTGGAATAAGTTTAAATTGCATTAAGCAAAGAGCAGCGACGAAGTATACGATTTTACGCCAAAATGAAGCTGGAGAAAAGCAATTATTTTCCCACTTCCAATCCTCATACCAGAGAAATAATATGAATGAAAAGGAGAAAAAGCCATTTTCTGCTTGAATGGTGGTTCGCTTCCGCTTTGAGCGAGAAGAGGATTTTCTGTGCATTTCACACCAACTTTGGAACAATGAAAGTCAGATAGTCAAAACAGCGTGAATGATTTCGGGGAGAAAATATTCCCATTATGAAAGTTAGTAGAGATTTTAAAGTAAAAGAAATAATGAATTAATAATTTAGCGTAATATTAACACATTGAAAAGGAATTTATAGGAACATACTTTTAAAATATCTGGTGTGCAAAGCCACATAACTTTACATTACGTTCTTTGAGCGATAAAGGATTTTAGTCATGTTTCATAAAAGGGCGATAACCTTTCATAATACTTAGGAATAAATAATAATATATTACCTTTTGCAAAGTCTCCGTATTATACTCATAATAGGAATATGCACTGAGTGAACAAAATATTATGACCATATCGATATTCCATATGGGTATGGTCATAACCCATATGGAAACATATGGGTATGGTCATAACCCATATGGAAGCATATGGGTTGTGTCATAACCCATATGGAAGCATATGGGTATGGTCATAACACATATGCTTCCATATTAAATACGCTTCCATATAAAATACACTTCCATATCCAAAAACTCTAAATGTCTTACTTTTTAAAGAAAGAACATTCCAGAATATTTTTTCAATTTGAAAACATCTTCTTATTTTTTTAATCTTCCAAATAAAAGCTTATATAGTTTTCAAATAATTACTTCGAACCGATTTCTGGCAACACCCAGGGACAGTTTCTCACTTCACTTCTTTAATATACTATCTCTGAAATCTAAAAGTATGTATAAAAAATTGCATGAATGATAACTTCGTTACAAAATAGTACTATGGGACAGTATAGATCACCCCTTCTATGTCTTCGAAACAGTAATATGTTTTCTTTATCAATGGACAAACACACATAGACATAGGCAAATATAAGAATGTTCTAGAAAAAAGGCGTTCGTTCGAGCCAGAATTAATATCATTTGGTGGCAATTGGAAGAAGACAAACAAAAGTGAAGGATAAGTTGTCTCTTTGAAGGCATTTAAGTTGCTTTCTTGAAGAGTGGTAGCCATAATTTGTTTGGGAAAGTTCCAAATACATTCTTTTCGAATGTTTTCTGGAAATGTTTTTTTATTATTATTTTGAAAAAGTAGGCTGAAATCGTCTGAAAAGACTGTGTAGAATTAAACATCTGTGCTTGCAAGTCATCTTGAAGTATGGGTTTGGATATATTTGATGATATTTTGCTACCAAGTCTAAATTTTTCTTTTGAGAAAAAAGACCTAGAAATGATTCAGAGAAAGCATTGTTGACTTCTGATTTTATCAAAAGTCGGGAGGAAAAAGTGTCCGATTGGATGTTTAAAAGCTTGAAATAAATTGGAGTAGGAAATCCTTCCGAGTTCTAGTTAAGATTTTGTTATTGTTTGCATTAATTTTTATATTAGTGAATAAGTATTGCATTTTTTCTGGCAGTATGAATTGTGAAAGTTTTATGAACGCCTGTTTTTTCTGCTATAGTGTGTTTTTGTGTTTTCCCTGTATTGATTAATGTTAGGTTAAAAAAGTTAACTTTAAGTAAATGTATCCCGGTTCCAGAAAAAAAAAGGAATAATAAAGTTAAAGTTCTGCAAAATAATTTAAATTATATTTTTAATACACAAGTTTAAAGTTATAGTTTAAGGGAAAACGGTACCTCCTAAACTTTTTTGTTATTTTTGAATAAAAATGTATATTATTTAAAGTTATATAAAAAACAATATTTCAAGCAAAATTCCATAATTGTTCGTATTTTTTCAAAATTTCATAATTTTAAAAGTGTTTATTACAACACTATATTAAAAAAATATTTATACTTCTTCACATTTTTTTAAATCCTTTGTAATATAATACAAAAAAATTGCTAAAAAAACTACTATTCATGGTGCAAATTCGCCCAAACATATGCCGAATTATAATATACACTCCAATATGCTTATAGATTATACTTTTCTTAATAAATAATAAAAAAATCTGAAAGTTTCGAAAAAATTTATATTAAAGCAAAACAAACACCGTAATAAAATGATTTTAAATTTTCCTTCCTTTAAAAACGTAACTGTAAATCCAGCATAACATTTCAAATAACTCATTAAAACCTAGATACAGTTCTAGAATTTAGCAAGCATATTTAGAAGATTCAAAACTTTTATTGTAGCAAATTAAAGAAAATCGGGAATTCTACAATTTTATTAGTACTGGGTACCCTGAAAGCTTCTTGTTTATTTTAATATATATATATATACTTGTGATTAAAGCAAAACATCTGAAACATTAAAGTTCGTTTACAGTTAAAAGCAGTCAAAGGAATGATTTATCCTAACTAGTTACAAAGTCTCGCTATTTGTTAATGAAGCAAAATCATCGCCAGAAACAATTACCAAAGGGATTCTTTGAATGCTATGCATACCATTGAATCATTGAAGCAATTTTGAACTGGTATCAAATTCAACGAATTTGGTTTACACATGCATTTGGTGATTTTATAAAAGTTGGAGTACTTCAGTTCAATGAAATACATTGTTTTAATATTTGCAAAATAAATTCTCATGTGAATGATATAGAATTCGCCATAAAATGCTAACTTGTTATTTAATGTTTATTCAAACATTGATGTGTGACTATCAATGTTTTGCAGTAAACAACACTATCAATCATGAGTTGTTTTGGGCAGATTTTGAAGTTTAATCAATCATTCTATCTGAGCGTTAATAGGATAAAGTGGGGAAATATATGCATTAAAACTCGATTTTTGACGTTCGAAGTAGAATCCCACAATGGAAAAATTTGCCTAGTACACTTTTCTAAAATATTTTTTAATATACAATCACCAAATTTTATTTTTATGTAGAATAAATACATTGAAATTAAACTACCGAATCTAAATTTAAATTTGGTTTTGGATTAGAAAATAATTACCATACCTTTTTTTAATTAAAGAAGTTTTGTTTACTTTTTATTACTAATATTTTCGCACACGCATATTTTTATTCTAGTAAAACAATTAAAATATAAGTTTAACATGTAGCTTTTACACTAAACTAACAGTACATACAAATGCGTTTGGATTAGAAGTACACTTTTTGAGAAAAGTTACCAAAAGATGAAAAAAGATAATTTCTTGAAAAACTATAAAAAGTAAAATCACTGGTAATTCAAAATTGGCTTTATGATCTTTCCATGCAAATATTTCTCAAGTATTTAGGATCAGTAAGTGCACGGAATATCGGAATTATTTTAAGCAGTTTAATTTAAAAATTTCCAAAGAGTGACTGTTTCCAAAAGAATGGCGTAGTCATTTTTTTTTTTATAATTTAATATCGAATTACGTATGAGTAGGTGAGCGCAAGAATGGCCCAACCCCAAAATATACTTTAGGAAGAAAACGGAGCTTCAATATTTTTGTCAACGAAGAAGTGTTTGAAGTCAAAAACGAACTATGAACGTTTTCTAGCGGAAATTACGGTAAAATGGGTTAGACCGATATTGCTTCAGTAAATTCGTATTCTGTAAGAAAGCGTAGTATCATAAATTGAGTTTTTTAAAAAAATGTGGGTTGTACCATGTTTGCACTACCTAATCGTATAACTTAATATGTGAATTTTTAAAAAAAAAATTAGTATCAAATGACAGTTAATGACTTCATAAACTCCATACACTATAAACTAAAAATACGAATTTTTGAAGGCTCGTAACTACACCGTCCCCTTAACTATTAGTCCATTTTTGAACTAGTTCTAACCAGAGAGTTGTTATATTAAATAGAGAGCGCCTTCAATGCCAGACTCTCGTAAGGCCACGGTGTCAACATTGAAAAAAAAAAACATCACGTGGTTTTAGCGCTGCCACATTTGGCGTTTAGACATCAGCAGGAGTTTCAAATTTGGCGCCCTTTTTTCTTTTCGGTGATACGGCGTTCTGTCCGTATTCAACTTCTTAACATATATGTAGGTATTTACTTATTTTCAAACAATTTGCGCTAAATATTTCCTCTTCATTAACGAAACGAAAATATAATTTTCTTTGTGTTCAATACTCGAAAAAACGAAACTCTTTATATTTCTCCGGTTTTATTGTTCATATTTTCTTATTGAAGAAGTATACAAAATAACAATTGAAAGAACTTCGCTTATGGTAATTTTTTTACATAAAAACGTAACGCAATTATTTCAAAAGTACAAAGTAAGAAATATATATTTAAAATATCTGTTAAACTCACTTAAATTGTGCCACTCGTTTAAAAAAAAATACAAAAAAATATAAAATTTAAATACAAAATTAAACACAAAACCATATTACAATACTTCGATCTCGCTTAGTTCTGAAAGTCGCCAAGGCCCGCCAAGTAATATTGGGGCATGAATGAATTGGCATTTCCACAAATCACGTGGTTTCAATGATGCACACTGAAATCAGCATTTTTATTCCTCTATTAGTATCATTACTCTATGGTTCTAACAAAAGGATAAAATACTTCAACATCACATACAAATAAAACTATCCAGCATATAGAAACAATTCCAATACCTCCCTTCGAAGACGAAACATAAAGGAGAAACCATCTCGTTCTTCAAACAACACTAAGATAAAGCCTTACTGTCTCCCTTCCCCTATAAGTCCGGAACTCAGTAAGCTCAATTTCGATACCAAGACATAGTGCTGACGTTCTAAGTCCATATCCTATTTCTCCGCGCTTTTCGCCCGTCTTCTAAGATATCCCGTCCAAATGCCCATTGTAAGTGCCCTGGTTCCATTCGTTACGTTCCTAGGGAAGTTGCCTGTGGTTTTGTTCACAGGGACCCCTATTTTCGGATTGCAATGCCCGTATGATCGGATTTCGGAAATGCATTTGTTTGCATTATTTCGATGTTGGGCGTGTAAGGATATTGGAATTGAATTGGGGAAAGTCTTATTGAGCGAAGATTGGAGATGAAAAATAGGGTGTATCGCGTGGAAAAGTAGTTACTTTTTGTGGGTTCAATAAAATAGGGATTGTATTTTGGAAACAGTTTTTTTGTTTTTAGATTCGATATTTTTTTCAATAGTTACTTTTTCAGGCTTTGCTTCTTGATTTTTAGAATTTTCTACACGTATTTGCAGTGGTAGCCCGATGCTCCCACTTGGTACCTCCCCTTTAGTGATTACTTTATCTTGGCTGGTACAATATAGGCTTAGCACGCAGAACGTTCCAGGTTCGATTAGGAGTGACCTTCGGGCATAGATCCTTCATAGTAGAGAAAACATATCTTTCTAATCTCGCTAACATCAAAGTGAGACCAACATGTATGGCCTCAGACACGTGGTTAATTACGTCATTCCATTCATAAATTTTCACTGTTACACATTTCCCAATTCATCAGCCAATCGCGAGTATTTTTTAATTCATAATTTTGAAAAGAAATCACGTGTCTGAGGCCATTCGGTCTGAGATGTTGGTTTCACGATTAAGACGTCCTATTCTCTCTACTACAGACCATTCATGCTCGAAGGGAGTGGCAGCCAAAAGCACTACGCTACATTGGTGACCCGCCCTGAACAGAGCTTCTACCACCCATTTTTCACAACAATTTGCTTATCTTCACCCATGTAATACATTTCATGGGGTGCTCTACATCTGTTCCCTTATCCGACTCACTGAGAAGGGAGTACTGTGGTGGTCACTTCAAATATTCGATACATCCTATTTGGGCTCGAGTAATTACTTTAGCCTAATTGATAGAGTATCGGAGTAACATGCAGAGCGTCCCATTTCATTACTTTGTGTTACACTTAT
Source organism: Troglohyphantes excavatus (assembly GCA_963932185.1). Classification (NCBI taxonomy): domain Eukaryota; kingdom Metazoa; phylum Arthropoda; class Arachnida; order Araneae; family Linyphiidae; genus Troglohyphantes; species Troglohyphantes excavatus. The sequence continues at coordinate 26,867,817 of OZ010673.1, read as the reverse complement.
TACTTATCACAGTAAATACACGAGCATCCAGTTGCCCAGTGGTAATGTATACGGCTCGTAATTAGATGATCGCGAGTTTGAATATCTACGTGAGCTTAGTACGTTGTAGTGAGCTCGTGTTAGATTCGTTCATAAAAAGCGTTTAAAAATCCACAATTTCAACCGTGTGTTTAGGGAACTGGTGTACGTTATGTTCAATGTTCTGGCGTCTGTTGAGATTGCGTTGAGTGGTAGCTCAGGTGTTGAACTCGCATTCTGACAAAAATTCAAAAATTATGAGTCGTTACTTGGCTGGATTAAGTCTCTTAAAAGAGGTAAAAAATAGACAGCCGGAAAAGTTCCATACAAACAAACCAAACTGTAAACAAATATGATTTAAAGTATATGGCATTTATATTTAATTATTTCACTAAACTAAATTAATTAAGAATTTTATCAGAGAATATTTTTGTTATTTAATTTTTATCAAATCATTAATTTATTGATAAATATGTACAATTATTAGGTTATGAATGCATATGTGTGTCCTCTGCAAAACATAAATATGTAAAAAAAATTAACAATTTTTTTATATTTATACTGATGACTGACTACCTTGAAACAAGAAATACTAATGTGAGTTTAAAAAAAACTATTTTAAATATATCAGTTATAAAGTCTAAATGAAATAGAAACCAATGTTGTCAGTCTTTTCTAACCCTTCTAATTGAACAATTCCGTGATTTCGTAACATTGTGAAAAGGCTGAGCCTCAAACTCTGAAGCCCTTTTTCACAAAACTGTCAATCATAACATTAGTCCTTTTCGTTCCAAGCCACAGATATATGGTTTGATATTACTATCACAGAATATAGTTATGTAAAATGTGGTTTATAAATTAATTAGTTTGAGCTGCAGAAATGTTGTCGCTTTGATTATTTAGATTGGTAAAGTAATTAATTAAAAAAATTATTATTATATTGAAAATATTATGGTTATATATAAAAAATTTATTACAAGAAATTAAAATAAGGGTAGGTGATGTTTTATTCTTATAATTATTAAAATGTTCTCTTATGGGGTAATGAGTATTTCCAGCATTACACAACATTTTACAATTCCTATAAATGCTGTGTATTACATTACTTTTTCAATATATTTCATTGATTTATTTTTAACAGACAACCGTATTAAAATATTATTTTAAATTTTTAAATCCATGTATTATTTAAATAAGTATATCTTAAACAACTATAAAAAATGTCCTTGTTTCAGGTCCTTTGGGATGTTCATTTTGTGTTGCCAGTTATTTAATGCAATTTCTGAAATAGAAATAAACAAAATACTAATTTTTGATAAATTATCCATAATTTTGTAAACATTTAAATTAGAGTTTCCCAGAAACATTTAAAATATTTTATTTTATTCATTATTTATACACATTAAAAGAAGTAAAATTGGTTTTGCTGAATTACTGTTAGTCGATTTCGAAATAAAGCAACTTAGTATATAACTATTAGTACATAGTATATTAGTATTGAACATATATTAGTATTGATTATTAGTATATTAGTATTGAACAAGTAGTTCTGAGAACAGTAGAAAACCAAAAAAACTATATGCGTAGTCTTTACGGCTTTCAGCAACATTTATGTCAACTTTCAAGAAAATCGAACAACGCGTTTGGTTGCAAATGCGTAACAAACAAACACATTTACATACAAACAGCCTAACTGATCGAGTAAAAACAGGGAGCTCGCTGGTCAACTACACTGAATTCGATATTTTTACGGGGAAACCGCTAATTTTTAACAAAATATTTTGATTATTGGTATGTTCTGAAAATATTTAGAAAAATCAGAAAAGAAATATAATACTTTTTCAGAAAAGTCGCCAATATTTTAAACATTTTTAAAATTCCGCCCCATAATCCGCACAACACATTCCAAAAACGATACATATTCCAGCATCTCAACCGGAACAACTATCGAACGAGGGCCGTTTTTAAAGAGCAAAGTAACATTTTCCCGTTTCTCTCCCGAATTCTCCGGGGACCCCCTATTCCCCTAACAACATGTTTTCCTTTCTCCCGAAAACACGCCGGAGTTCAGTTCGGTCACTGCGTTTGGCTTTACAAACTTCCAGAATGTCTCCGGAAAAAAATATCCTTCCCCTTTTTTCTAGTGATTTGTGATAAAAACGGATGGGAAGGAGAGGGAGAGAAGAGTCACGGAAAGTTTGCTTTTCATCTCAATTCTCGAATGTTATGTCATTGGGAGGTTTTTCCCCTGGTTTAAATTGTTAGAATAAGTTGAGATGAGTTGAGTTGTTTAGTAGCGAATGGAGGAAGAAGTATTGAAATGGTTGTTATTTTTAGAGTTATAGAAAATGTGTGGTGTTTTTGGTATTGGTTGGAGAAAGAATGTTTATGAAGTTGATAGAATTTTCTTAAAATAGTGTGTATTTTTGTATCACATAAAAACAAATCAAAAACTTGTAAAAAAAAAAAGTTTCGAAAATGTAGCAGACGATTTTTATTTTTAGGGGACACAGTCTCTATAAAAAAATTTAATTTACGTTTTTCTTATTTGCTAAATTATAGTTTGGAATCTTCAAAATATGTTTGCAAAGTTCTAGAATTGTATCCATGTTTTAATGAGTTATTTTAGATCTTATGCTGGATGACAGGTATATGGTTTTCAAGGAACGGAAACTTTAAATCTTTTTTTCTCAATGTTTGGTTTTCCTTGATATTAAGTTTTTCGAAACGCAAAGATATTTTTTATTGATGGATAAACGTGTAATTTTTTAAGCATAATGAAAAATATGTATATATTATGAATTGGTATGTGTGTGCGAATGAACGTTTAGTAGCAATTAGCTTTTTTATAACTAAAGTAAAAAAAAATGAGTTTTAAGGAAAACTTTTGTGTTATTATAAATAACTATATATATAAAAATCAAATACATATAGTGTACAAAAATTATTGCCAATTCTTATGTATTATAGTTTAAAAGATAAATAATATAAATATAATATAAATATAATATAAGTATTATATAAATATAATATAAATATAATATAAATATAATATAAATATAATATAAATATAATATAAATATAATATAAATATAATATAAATATAATATAAATATAATATAAATATACTATAAATATACTATAAATAAACTATAAATATAATATAAATATAATATAAATATAATATAAAACTAATATAAAACTAATATAAATATAATATAAATAATATAATTAATATAATATAAATATAATATAAATAATATAATTAATATAATATAAATAATATAATTAATATAATATAAATATAATATAAATAATATAATTAATATAATATAAATATAATATAAATAATATAATTAATATAATATAAATATAATATAAATAATATAATTAATATAATATAAATATAATATAAATAATATAATTAATATAATATAAATATAATATAAATAATATAATTAATATAATATAAATATAATATAAATAATATAATATGAATATTTAAAAATTCGTTACGTTTAATACAAAAAAAGCTTAAAACATTCAAAATTGAAAAAGTTTACATTTTGAAAAAATTCAGAATACGTTTTTATTTTGTATGATATATTGATACTTTATATAAATTTAAATAATATACATTTATATTTTGATTCAAAAAGTAAAAAAAATTAAGTGGAACCGTGTTTCCTTAACAGAATATTATTATACCGCTACAAAAAAGACTAAATCATACGCTTTATATTACTATTACTTATGTATTTTTTTTTTTTTTAAATTTAACTCAAAAACAATGTTTAAATTAATCTTACGGAATCTGTTAAAATTCGATTTGATTTGCCAATGAAAACACACAAAATGAAAGTTCAGTAAATATTCAAAACTTAAAGTATATAGCCTAAAATAAATTTCAATTCAAAACTAAAGGTACATTTTATATAATTATAATTTCTTAAGACGTAGTAAATAAGGTAACTTATTGACAGATCCTTGTATAAATATTACATTTTAAAACTAAAATTTTAAAGTTTAGTGCACAGCGAAAATTTGACAACTAGAAAAAATGTAAAAATTTGCTGAGTGCATTTTTTGTTTTTATTAATTTTTTAATGTTGATTAGAAAAACATTGATACAACATTCTTTTAAAATTCTAATTATTTCTGTAAATAACCATAATAGCTTCAAAAGCAAATCTTTAAATAAAATTAATATTTCCCCAAAGCATTCATTTCAGTCCGCATCAACACAGACACTATTTACAATTTAGCGTTTTCCATAACTCAACAGAATACATGTTAGTTCTCACTTTGATACACAAACCGCACCACTCCATAAAAAATACTCTTTTAAAGGCCCCGTGGTGCCCGAAAACCAATTAACACTTCATTTATCCGCAAGAAACAAAACGAAAGCTGAATAACAAAGAAATCTGATCTAACGATCCAGTTTGAGCCCCAGCGGAATCGCAAGAGCTCAGCCCAGATCAATAGCCGAAAACAAAGACAAATGCTTATAACCCTGCAATTCTTTGGGGATATATTCTGGACAGGTTCGTTTTTCTCTGCTCTAGGAAAACTTGCTTTGTAAGAAAGATTGTTATATCGACTTCAGGATGAATGATATATATTAAAGAAATGATTAGATAATATTTGTTTATGCGTCACATTCCAAACTAGTATTTAGAGAACTAATGTTATAGGAATATATTAAACATAATAAGCAGTTTTTCTAGAATTTGTATACAATGGTATTTGTTTTGATGTTTGGTATAAACTTTATTACATGCTTTGTACACACTTTTTTCTATTTGCTTTGATCACTTACTTGTCCATGTCGCCAATTGGCGTTATTTACCAATATGGAAAAGTGGTGCCGACTTTATGAAAATGCACCTGATGATCAGGTCACTTTTACTACTAACGCCATTAAAATCTTCCATGTCGTATCGCCGTATCCAGGTATAGAATCCAAGCGAGTGTACAATAAATGTAGGATTGCATGTTCAATATACTAAAATATGTGGACAACACTTTATGATAATTTAAATGTGGTATCTGTAAATCTAATAGTTTTAAGAATTTAGAATTTGCAGTTAAAAGTTCTCTTTTTAAAAATTAGACTAGTTCTTCTTTAAATGAAATTGTATTCGAAAAGAATACAATGCTAATATGTATTTCCTTATAATACATAGTAGATAATAAGTTGGTGTATAAATACATACAATATTCGAAAGTTATTAAACTTGAACTCGAAAAGGCTTAATTCTTTGGAAACAATTTTTTTGTGTCAACATAAAATAAGTGCCATAATATTATAGTAATAGCTCTTAGAGTTACAATCAAGAGGTTAGCAAATATAAAAATACGTAAAAAATGCTAATATTTGAAACTGCTAATGTCAATTTTTAAAATTTTAATTTGAAATACAACATTTGGAATATAACATATATTTTCAAAGAACATACAGTACGAAAAATTAGATTGTTTGGTATATGCAAATCAACATAACAAAATATATTGCTTAAACTAATAAGTTACAATTGATTAAAATTAATATTTTTGACGTCGCTGGATTGGAAATAATAAGAAATTTCGCAATTGGAATCAAGTATATTTGTGACCAATTTTATCCGTAATGTAAAAATCCATTAAATTTATTGTTTTATTACGTACCATATGACACGTAATTCTATTTCTTCGTCTTTGGACATAAGACACCATTTGACAATTGTTTATAGAGATTGAAATAATAATGCGCTTAAAATTTAGTTAATGTTTTATAATTGCATAATAAAAGTTTGCAAATATCGTTTTCAAGTAGAGGTTTCCTTGTTAAAAGCTATAATGATAAACTAACATTATTCATTGCTTAGGCTTTATTTCATTAATGTCTGTGTTAATTCAAGTGTACACAACATCTAATAGCATATAAATCTTTAAGCTCGAATTAATCTTAATTTATTGTAATGTATTCTAATATTAATATATCAGTCATGCAAAGAAATGTATTAATAGAAGGAAACAACTATGTCGATAAATGATACCAATCTTTCTTATACATACATCGATTTACTTATATTATCTTGTTTGTTTATGTTCTACTTTTATTTGACAAATACTTTTTGTACACATATTTTTCATCCTTGCCCTAAGAAATACATTATTTATATAAATAAGTGGTTATTAATGAGAAGAAAGATAAGAAAACATTTAGAAAAGCAAGATATGATTAGAATAAAATGGTTGTTAAGATAAATATAGTTTTTCATATTGGTGTTGAAACATATTTGCTATAAATTAAGACATATGTATTTTAGTTTTGTAAATAAAGATTTAATCATGGTTGTTTAATGAGGATACTAGTTTATGTAAGAAAAAAAAACATTAGCTTAGTAAAAGACTAAATGTAGCAAGAAGATAACCAAATATATTTTTTTTGTATTTCATTCTGTTTTTTTTCGAAACATTTCTCAACTTTTATCGTTAGCTTCTAAGCAATTATATATTGGCTCGTAAAATTATTTATTAAAATAACTATTAATATAAGTTAAGCCTTATTAGATATTTAAATTTGTTTTTGAAGTACCTATGCACACATAACAACGTTTGTGTTAATTAACCCTATGACGCTCATGGACGTGATATCACGTTCAGGTTATCTCCAATATTTTTATCAATGTATCCAGTTTTTAAACTAATAAAAATACTTAATTTTATTCTTTTTTTTTTTTTTTAAATTTCAATTATTATCGTTAGCTTTTAAGGAATTATATATTGGCGTGTAACATTATCTATTAAAATAACTATATATAAGTTAAGCTCTATTAGATATTTAAATTTGTTTTTGAAGTACCTATGCACACATAAAAACGTTTGTATCAATTAACTCTCTGACGCTCATGGACGTGATATCACGTTCAGGGGATCTCCAATATTTTTATCAATGTATCCAGTTTTTAAACTAATAAAAATACTTAATTTTATTCTGTTTTTTTAAAACATTTTTCAACTATTATCGTTAGCTTCTAAGGAATTATATATTGGCCTGTAACATTATCTATTAAAATAACTATATATAAGTTAAGCCTTACTAGATATTTAAATTTGTTTGATTTGTTAAATTTGTTTTTTCTAGATATTTAAATTTGCACACATAACAAAGTTGGTGTTAATTAACCCACTGACGCTCATAGACATGATACCACGTTCAGGGATCTCCACATTTTCTGTCAATGTATACAGTTTTAGGGAAAAATAGGGAAAAATATTTAAATTTCCAAACATTGAAAACTACTTTACAATTGCTAAAACAGCGTGAGCGTCAATGGGTTTAGTACTGATTTGGAATAAAATTATAACTCATTGTCGTTTTGAAAAAGTGCGAATAAATGTGTGTTTGTTATAAATGTTATTATCCGTTTGAGTTATGTTATTATCCGTTGTTATTATCCGTTGAATGAAATATAAATGTTATTATCCGTTTGATATTGATTTCATAAACTGTTATAAAACTATTCATATTAACAAAATTATCCTTTCTCAATATCCCTCTCCTTAAGCTATAAACTAATTCATATTAAAATTTCAAAGCTACTATTTATTAAATAAAAAATAGTTATATATGTTTGTAATGAAATAATTCAAATATATATTAATTTACATGAGTCAACTTATTCAATAACAATTATTAACTGTTAATATGAAGGCGTTAACGTTTTACACCATTAAGATTTATACCATTTAAGTACCTTTACATTTTAGTACCTTAAAATGCAGTATTTTGTAGAAATACTTTATAGTATATTCGTCAACCCAATATTCCTGCATAATCGAAAAACAACAACGTTTTCTTTATAAATATATTATAATAAATCTGTACAGAAAATACTTTTGTGTAAAGAATAAATCCTTTTCAAAGAAGGATATTAATTTTGTTCTATGTTTTAAAATAAAAGGTTCACATTTTGTGTTCTTGCTGATAAATATATTAATCCAATAATTGCTTTTATTCTAATTTTTCTAAAAAAAAAGAATCATATGCAAATTTAGACGTTCATTGTTATTATGATGTTTAAGTTTGCTTTTATTGATTATTAAATATAATTTATTCGAAATTCTAAAACGACATATTTTGTGTTTTTAGTCAGTATTGCTAGAGCTGGAGAAAAGTAAAAATAAGGAAGATTTGTTTATTTCTATTGGCAGCATTAAGATGAGATCATGTTTTTGAAGGCATGTGCATTCACGGAAATCTTATATAAATATACAAGATCGACATTCATGTAATCGCTTATATGCGTGCTTACTTTTTAACCTAATTTAGGATAGAGTGTATAAAAAGGTACATTTTATAGAAGATATTTCAACTTGTTTTTGGATCTAATTTATCTGTGTTTTTCATTTTGATGGTTGAATGGACTTTTTTTGTTACTCACTACTTTTTCCAATACCACTCATACTTACGCAGTATTGCAGCCTTTTGTAGAAATTTGTGTTTACGTTTCTTTAAAAAAAATTGAAAATTTAAATTGACCGCTAAGGAAATTGTATCACGGTTTTTGCATTGGCAAACGTATCCCTAATTTGGAGAAATAATCACATATCCCTAATTTGGAGATATAATCACGTATCCCTAATTTGGAGAAATAATCACGTATCCCTAATTTGGAGAAATAATCACGTATCCCTAATTTGGAGAAATAATCATGTATCCCTAATTTGGAGAAATAATCACGTATCCCTAATTTGGAGAAATAATCACGTATCCCTAATTTGGAGAAATAATCACGTATTCCTAATTTGGAGAAATAATCACGTATCCCTAATTTGGAGAAATAATCACGTATCCCTAATTTGGAGAAATAATCATGTATCCCTAATTTGGAGAAATAATCACATATCCCTAATTTGGAGAATTAATCGCGTATTCCTAATTTGGAGAAATAATCACGTATCCCTAATTTGGAGAAATAATCACGTATCCCTAATTTGGGGAAATAATCACGTACCCGTAATTTGGAGAAATAATCACGTATCCCTAATTTGGAGAAATAATCACGTATCCCTAATTTGGAGAAATAATCACGTATCCCTAATTTGGAAAAATAATCACGTATCCCTAATTCGGAGAAATAATCACGTATCCCTAATTTGGAGAAATAATCACGTATCCCTAATTCGGAGAAATAATCACGTATCCCTAATTTGGAGAAATAATCACGTATCCCTAATTCGGAGAAATAATCACGTATCCCTAATTTGGAGAAATAATCACGTATCCCTAATTTGGAGAAATAATCATTCATATGCAACGAAAACCCTGTATCTATATTAAATGTTAGTTGTTACTACGTTGGATGTTTATACTTGGACTAGATAGGAAGTCCTGTATGATTTTGACTGGGTTAATTACGATCCGCACTCATGACAAACACCTGAAAATCACGGGAGTGTTGATGATGATAAATGCAGGGACTGCAAGAGATCAACGGAAACAACTGAGCATGTCTTCGGCAAGTGAGACACTTACATAAGCTTAAGATTCAAATTCTTCAAGACATAAGCTTTAAGCCTGTAGAATTTTGCAATATTCAACTATATAACTGTTTGGCCTTTTGCAAAGCCTCTGGTCTGTTTGAGATGCCCTAGGGTTTTTATTATTTCTCTTAAGAAGAGGCACATAGGACGCTTTTGATCTAAGTGCATCACACTCTCTTACAAAGGAGAACCCGAGCCCCAAATCCTAATTTGTTTATAAATGAATTCAGAAATACAATTTTTTTTATATTATTAGAACATCTTTTTTTGAACAAAAATCAAAATTAAAAATTTATTTTAAAAATTTATTTTTGTTATTTTTTGCATATTTTAAGCTTAAAAAGCTCTTTTAAAAGCTCTTTTTAAAAACACTACTCCTCTTTCAATTTTTAAAGTTTTTAATTTTTTTAATTGATTAAATAACGTCAAAGTATATTCTTAAAACGTATGAATAGACTTTTGCAGATTTATGTTTTAATTGTCTTCAAAAACTTATTTTAACTTCAAAACCCAAAAAATATTCAATTTTTTAAGTTTAATAATTTGTAAAAAAAATGATTTATAACTTAATTTAAAAAAGCTTTACATACGTTTATAAAACAAATATTAGAGATTCAAAAACTATTAACAGTTTAGTTTTAAGTTAATTATTAACAAAGCCTTAGCATTTTAAATGTGACCAAAATTAAAAAACAATATTTTGAGTAAATGACGATTGTTGCAGACGAAAAGTATGTAGAAAGATGATAAATGGTATATAAACTTTTCTAAAAAAACATATGTTCTGTTTCTTTTACTGTTTTGAAATTTTGTACACACCTTCTGAAGTACGTTTAGCATCGTTTTATGAAGAAAAAAAATTAGCAATATTTCCGGAATTTGGTGCTTGGTTCCCCCTTAATCTAACCTAACCTACTACGTATAAGTGATTAATAATCTCATGAAAAAATTAAAAACTCACTCTTTGTGATTCAGGATGTTGCTTTTCTAAAATAAAATAAAAATAGACATTTTTACTTCATGAATATAGTATTGAATTACCTACTCGACTTAATAATGATTAATACCAGTCATAAATGTTGTCATTTGGTTTTAATATACTTAAAAGCGTATATTCAACTTTTTATATGAAATATGCAAAAAATATATTTTAACATTTAGTCATTATTTTCTAAACTCAATTTTTCCAACTCACTAAATAATTTGTTTCAATTATTTGTTGTTAAATTTCTGAGTAGTTTTAAATGAGTCTGCTGTTAAAATACCACACCAAGAAGTATGATAATTACATAATAAAACCTCTCACAAATATGTAGATTAACACAGTCATCAATGACTCAGGCCATCAGGAAAAACCTTAATATCCCAAAACAGCCGAAATAGAGTCATAATAGTAAGCATATTTCTACTAAACTTACAAAATATTTTTATTACTTAAAAGCAGTATAAATTTTATTTTTATAAAAAGTTAAAACCCACTGGAATCAACATGATATATTGAAATTTCATAGATGCAATATGAAATTATAAAGTGTTCAATATAATTAGTTCTTGCTCTGCACTCTAAGTTAAATGTTAATACAACCGAAAACAATTTATTATCTAGATTCAACGGAAGAGTGATCCGAGAAGAACAAATCTTTTTTAACTCCATTTTTCAAGAAACGTGAATTTTGGTAATTTTTTCATAAAGATTACTAATTAAATCCAAATGTTTTACTAATTGAGTTTTGAGCTTTATGAAAAATAATAACGTCTGTGGAGATTGGTTAAACAGACAAATCATGCAGCTTCCAAATGAAAATTACGTTCTTTAAGTAAAAAAAAAAAAGTTAGGAGAGAAAAAATATTTCTATCGTATTGCCAAATAGTTTCCTAAAATATAATAAGAATATTTTTTTTAACCTTTTACTTTTAATCTTCTGACTATGTTTTTTTATGACATGATAAAAAATGGTTTAGCTTTTTCTTTTTCCACTTATAAAAATTTCTCAAGCTTTTGTATTTAAAGTGAATAAGAAATTTAAGTATCAAAAACTATTTAAAAACTAACATACCAATTATCTATAAACAATTATCTTGATTTAAAAAAATTGAAATTGAACTATGTTAAATTTGTGTGGATCTAAAGAATGTTAAACAAATATTCCTTTGAATGCATGCTTATTTTAATTACATTAATTTACAAGTAGGTAATGATATGGAGATTATTTACTAAATTCTTGTTTAGTTTTATCTTTAGATAATTTAATCATTATAAACTTTGTTAACTAAGTAAAAATCGAGCTATTGTAATAAACATTGTTTGTCGTTTTACAGTAATATTTTGCAGTTACATTAAATTAAATTACTTCTACATTTTTTAAAGATATTAGTCACCATTATTAATAACCATTTAAAATAATATTAGAAATCAGTTTGTCTCTAAATAGTAAAAAAAAATTTTGTTCTGGAATCAAAATATTGAAAATATTGTTTTGAATTTCGAATTATCAAATTCGTAATAAGATAAAATTATCAAATTTTTTTTAAATGTAATTTAAATGAAGCATATCTGACAAGATATTACAAAAATCAATATAAACACTAATTATAAAAATATATCTAACTGCACTAATCAAAACCAATGTAGGAATGATAAATTACTGCACTAACAATCAATTTTGCTTATAATACGGTATTAATCTTGACGATTAACATACAGGTTTTGTTCAGTGTAAATATATATATATTTGTTTCCATAGAAATATTTTCGCAATATAAATGAGTCTTTCGGTTTTTATGGGTGATTTATGTCTATCTTTTATTTGAAACAAGATATAATATCATATTTTCTCTTTTCTCTTTAATAGTTCCAAATATCTTTATCTTCCGGAAGATTCATAGGATAAATTACGTCTAGATGCTATAATGTAGATATAGCTGTATCAATCTTGAAGAATGTATTCAGTACTGTTTGTTTTTCCATTATTCAAATAGTATTCTTTCTACAGATATAATATGATTGTTGTTTATTATTTTTTGTCAATATTATTAAATATGTTTCATAAAAAAGGCTAAATAAATAGTTACAATATCGTTACTAATCTTTAAATGTAAAAAAATATTATGTTTCCCTAGTCGAAATTCTTTACAACCTATTTAAAATAATATATATATATATATATATATATATATATATATATATATATATATATATTCAAGTAAATATTCAAATGTTTGGAATTGCATAATACCACATTAATTTGTAGTATAATTATATTTGGTACGCTAGTTATTTGAAGTTAGTCATTTGTAAAAAAGGTCGACTCATCCACTAGCACTACAGTAATTCATAGTAATTAAAATATAAATGATACCATATTCAAATATTTTGAAACGCTACCTTTTGTAAAACGAACTTATTTTAAGTTATATTGATTTAATTTAAACTTTTTATATTTATAATTTTCAGAGTATTGTATTTTCGAAGCTATAGTACTATATAGTAATTCAAATTGTTTTCGAGAACTTTTTTTAGTATCAAAAGAATGTTTTATTTTCCTTACTCATTTGCGTAGGGGACAAACCCTATTCATCATAAAAATAAATTATTCTGATGTATTCAAAGATTATATGGGAATTAACGATAAATGTGCAACTGTAAAGTAACATGAAATGCCTCAACTAATTCAAATTGGTAAATTTTCACTGGTATATTTAATCTTTTTTCCAGTAATTTATTCAATTGTTCAAGGAATTTTACCATCTTATTTACAAGCAATTTTAAATTCTAAAAAGTTCCAAAACGCTCTAAATTTATATTTGGAGACACCGTTTTCCAAATGATGAATAATTTAAAGAAATGAATTTGCATCTGAAATCCCGAATTAACATTTGTGCGCTCTTAAGAAGAATATAAAACACTCTATCCTACAATCGGGTTTAAATTCCATGCTTCTTTTGAATTATCAGATTCATTTGGGTTTAAAAGGAAGAATGTATCGGCTGATAGAAATAATCACTAACAGGCTTATGTTCTTCAGCAATTTATTTTTTACCAGAATAATTGGAAAATTGTTATAATTAAACCTCTCTAGATGCAATTAGTTATACATGGCAAATATAATCCCTTTTGGGAAAAGATTTTTTACATAATTAGTTATGGAGGATAAATTCGATTAGGATTATTTTATCATTTAAACCATTTAAACAATTTGTATTTGTTAAAGTGGAATCCAGAGATTTAATACCCATAATAACATTATATTGTAATATACGTGTATATATACTATACAAAAGAATTCGAAATTAATTAAAATTTCATATAAATATCTATAGCGTTTAGAAGCGAATATATTTTTATTGCACATTTTTTAAAGATTCTCATAATAATAATTTTTTTAAAATAAATTATTTAATAATATTATATTTTAAAACTAAATTAAAAAACCTGGAATAGTGGTTTAATGTTATAGTTAATGTTAATGTTAGTTTGGTTAATAATAATTAACTGCGCTTTGGACAAACGTTTTATTTGTTGTATTGAAAAATATTTTTGTATTTTTTAAACTTGTGTGTTTAACTTGTACTAAATCTCAAACATTAACATTCTATTGCAAATTTTATTCGCAGTAATCTGAGCATAATTGAAAAGATTAATTTCTATTTTTAAAAACACATTGTTGTTTATATTTAATAAATAACAACATTTAAAAATAAATAAAAATGTTTTATAAAATTTCGCAGAAAACCTGAGTGATTAGTTTTTATATTGCGTAGTATTTATAGTTATTAAATTTTATCAAATCAAAAATCAAAATCAAATTATTCTTATCAACCCTTCATATATCAACAGCCAAGAAATAACTCTTTTTATTCAAGCGAAAAAATTATTCCATCATCTCCCTTTTTAGTTTGTTTATTTAAATAAAATTATTTTTGATACTTATCCATTTAATCTTCTTATCGTAAGATTAATTTCCTGAACCTCACATATTTTCACGACTTTTTGTCAGCTATTTGAATGATTTTTTACTTTACCAAAATAAATATTAAATTAACTTTCAGCTTCTCTCAAAAGTTACATACGAGTTTTAATTTTTGCATTTTATTAAATTAATCATTATATTAACTTGAAATTCAAAAATTATTTTTTAAAAATGCATTCTTAAATACGAAATAGAGTTAGATTCTTAAAAAAATTTAATTTAAACTTTAATCTAGGTATTTCTAAGAAAAGTTTATTTGTTGCGGAGTGTATAAATTTATTATTTTATTAAAAATTGCAGTTAAAAGTTGAAACTTATAAGTTCTATAGAAATAAATATTATTTTTTTGGTTCATTACATGCTTATTATTTTGAATTTTTAACGAATATTTAAATCTTGTGTAAAATAATGCCTTATATTATTTTTTTATTATTATATTAAGTTCAATATAGGAAAATATATATTACTTTGTTATTTATTACATAAAGTATTTTTTAATGTGTTTTTAAAAATATTTATTACTTTGCACTATTAAATTACATTACAATTCCTTAAAATATATAATACGGCCCAGTAAAAAAGTTAGCATAAAACTTTATAAAAATTGTGAAATAAAAGTTTTTTGCAGTTTGTTAAGCTCAATTAAATTAAAGGTTTTGTTTTAATATTTTTCAACCTTAAAAACCTCTACGAAAAGGACTCAATTGTGAAATATTGAAATTATTGAAGAGAAAATGCATATTTTAAGAGGTTTTATGCAGAAAAAAGAAAAAGAAAGTATTTTTGTTTGTTTCAATATATTTTATAAAACGATAAATAAAAAACTTTAATTACACAATTAATAATACACAATTAGAATTTTGATAACGTTTTCATTCTCATTTCTTTGCTAGAAGACGAACAATATGTTTGTCATTGTTTGATATATGTACAAGATTTTTACCTAACATAAATATTGTGTGAAATATGAATTTTTTGAACTAGTTTGACACAAAACCTTTCCTTCATTATTTGATCATGTGACATGTCCATCCATAAAACGACTACTGAACACATTTGTGTTTAAAATTATCTTAGCTATTTTACTACTTATAATTTATTTGTAGTGCTTATTTGTCATTTACCGACTATTTGTACCCCTTTTAACATTTATTTGCAGCGCCATTGTCATTTATTTGTAAGTATAGGACCTTGCGTTTTGGAGACACCCGGACACAAATATTGGACGCTATGGATCCAGGTTGTCGATCTTTAGACTTTTCGTCGAGCTAAAGCAATGCTCATATCTGAAAGCCAATATCTGGAATTTGGACTATTTTATTTACTTCATGACTAATCATTTATTTGTTGCGCCATTATTTGTGTATGTGTATCGCCATTATCGTTTATTTGTAGCTCCATTATGTATTCTTGTGTAGCGCCATTATTGTTTATTTGTAGTTCCATTATCGTTTACTATTTGTTATTTGTAGTTAATTCTGTATAATACTTGAAACACCTTTATCATTTATTTGTTGCTCCATTACAGTTTATTTGTAGCAGCATTATCATTTATTAATAGTGTCATGATCATTTATATATAGCGCCATTTCCATTTATTTGTAGCGCTTTTATAATGTATTTGTAGCGTCATGATTTTAGAGACGCCCAGAATCCATTGGACATTATGAATGCAATTTCGATTCTTTGATTTCGAGCTAAATCAATTGCTCGTACCCAAATAGTAGTATAATTCTTTTAAACTATTTTTGTTATTTCGCAACTTACCTTTTATTTGTAGCGACATTATAATTTATTTGTAGCGCTATTATCATTTATTTGTAGCGCCATTATCGTTTATTTGCAGCGCACGCAATAGCATGTTGGACATTATGTATAATATGCCAATACTTTGCCGTTGAGCTCACTAAAGCTGTTGATCGTGTCCGAAAACTAGTATCAGGCATTTGAAGGCACCAACACACATTTAATAAGTTTTTCATCGAATGACGGACAATTTACTAAGCGTGTTTATACAAAGGCTATACATTTTCAAAATATTAGTAAAGCAATAAGATTTTTATTGAAGCAAGTGTCAGTGATGTTATCATTCACAAGTCATTTGGCGAGGTTGGGAATTTTTACCTGAAGCTTTACTCAAAATATATAGGATTGTTTGCCATTTTAATTAATGTTATCTAATAGCAAACACTAACATTATATCACATTCGCTAAAAGCTCGAGCACCCCTACATGTAGCGACGATATATTTCAATTCAACTCTAAAAATTATCGATTTGGTAAATTATTTCCTGAACACAAAAAAATATCGCAAAAACGACTTGAAAACTTTACATAAAGTATCGGAAATATTTAAAAAATTGCCGGGGAAGAAAACAAACAGATGGAAGAAACGGTCTCTTGAAACGGAATGTAAATTCGCTGAAGCGGTAATGGTAACTTTGGCGACGACTCTTAGAGTGAGAATGTGTGAAATCTGCTGAATGTCGTCCGTTTGATGCCGTCGATGTTTTACTGCCAGCTGCTTGAAAAGGAGAGAGTGCGAATTTCGAATGAGGGTCTCAGTTTTCCTTTTCAGTTTAACCTTTACTTAGTATCAGCACTTTTTTTTTAAGAAGAAAGTTTTTGCCGTGCTGAGTGAGTTTGTCTTTGTGGAAAGTGTTTGGTCGAATTTGAAAATAAACTATTGAATGAGTACGACGTCACTTATGTGTAGTGACTTTGGAGATAGATATTTTGTAAATATGCTGGTGTCGTTTCTATTCAATGTGATAACGTTAAGAAATATATTTAACAGAATTTCTGCCTCAATAAGAAATTTAAGTTATTTACAATATAGTGTCACTTTTACGTTTGTTGAAATTTTATTATTGACTTCGTGACTACGATTGTCAAGATGTAAAGGAATATACCGGAACAAGTCTTATGTAGAGGATTATTTGGTGTATTTTCTTTTAAAAACGTTAACTATTAAATTGAGCAGACTTATATATATATTAATAGGGGCCGGATAGCACAGTGAATAAAAGCGTCAGCCGGAAATCAGAGGATTCCTAGTTTTAATCCTGTGCGACGGACTCATCCCAAAAATTACCGGCGTGTATACGAATCTAAAATCCCTACGTCTATTGAAGGCATTAGATGATAAGTTCATATGTTTCCTCGTTATCTGATCTTTATGTTAAAATAACGAGGTGAATGTTTGAATGTGTGTTGTGAATGTGTATGTGACTGTGATAAGTCTCAATACGAGGACAGAAATAAGCAGCCGGAACTGTATAAACCAAACTAAACCATTTATTAATATTACCGTCCCTACTTTTAATATTTAGAAAAATAAATTAGTGGGTTGCTTTTTCCAATTATTTCATGATAAATATAGATATACGAAGTTTTTCATAAAGCACAAAATAAAATATTTCATCAACAGAGTTAATTATATATAGATAATTTTTCTTCGTAAACAGTTAAAAGAAGCAGACTATCGCATTACTTATATAAATACATTCAAATTATAATTATATGCTATTCCAAACAACTAAATTAACTTCAAATAATAGTTTTTGTTACCAATAATTACTAACAAATTTCATTTAATATTGATAAAAGCTTTTAGAAACAGTTAAAAAGCAGATAAATTTTAGTACATTTATAATGGAAAAAAAATAAGTTGAAATAAAGATTAATGATTATATATCGTTAAACATCTAATTTAACTTTATAATGAAATATTTAAAATAAAAATATCACAAGTATTCCTGTTTAATATACTCCCAAACCAAAGCATCTTTAATCGATGAAACTTTCCTTTAATGCATTTATATATATATATAAATAAAAAAAATATTTGCGTGGTTACATCTTAATCAAAATAAGAAACTTTTCCTTTAAAATGCGTTTGCGTGCAATCTGAAAACTTGGTATCTTCATCCTGCATCTGAAAAGAACAAATAATGGGATAAAATAAATACAAGGGCAGCCTTAGAAGAAAATATGTTGACTCAGGCGATTCCACGAAAAGAAGCTTAAGAGAGTGGATGCTGGAATGCGTGACTCTGGCTGCTACTTTCTTAGATGAACTTTATTTATGTTGTTATGGTATTTTTCGTATAGAAAATGAATAAATATAGTTTTTAAGAAGCTTATATTGTAAGAAATTGGCTGTGTTAAAGCACAATTTTATTTGTGTTGTTAAGGTATTTTGTTTTTTGAAAATGAATAAATATAGTTTAAAAAGCTTATAGTGTAAGAAATCGACTGCGGCTGTATTAAAACACGACCGAAACTTTATATGAAACGTCCTTTCGGCAAATAATACATATTGATCGATGGTGTTTTGGGTTTTCGTTGTTTTAAACGCATTAGCGCTTAATTTCGAATTACACGCGACCAAAATAATGTCAATCGAAACGGAAATTTGCCACAAAGTTATAGCGTCGCAAAATATCCCCAAGCGTAATACAAGGCTTTTATCCTAATACCCTTTGAAAATGATTTTAAAGACATTTCACGTCAAAAAGTTTTTTCATGTTTAAAATTAACCTTGAATTGTAGATTCAATATTTCCTTAAGTACTATATATATTGTTACTGTAAAGTTTTGAGTTTTGTCTAGATTCATTGGCTTTCTGATTAGCTGAGTGTCAAGTTATTAGTTAGAATAGACTGGTTAACTTACCGTACGTGCATATTTTATTTTATCGACAAGTATTATTCATCTGAGTGTCACCAATCTTCAGTTTCCAATATTCAGTGTAGGATATCAATGCCCATTTTCCCATCACCCCTTCTTTTTTGTAATAGAACAACCCATGCATATAAACCTGTAACTTAGTGGTGGCAACATCCTATTCATGTTGAAAATCTTCATGTAATCAGTCCTGTGTCGTTCCAGTGGGTCAATACTGTAGGCGCCCACTTAAATGTTCCTCTTTCTAAATATTATCTTAGCTTGAACTTAAAGTTTAAATATATTTCAATAACGTCTTGTCTACCCTCTTGTATTCCTTTCTCTGCCAAAACACCACATTCAGTTTTATTCATCTGAGTGTTTATCTAACCTTCAGTGTTTTTGAAACGCAACTTTTAGTAAATGAATAAAAACACTTATTAATAAATTAAAATTACTTTAAAAAAGCTTACTTAATAACTTAAAATGTAAACATATATTTTTAAATGTAAAGCACTATTTGAAAAGGGTCGAGATAATTAAAAAAAAATTATTAAAATCCAAGATATCTTTCCTTATCCTATCACTTGCAATGATTGTCAAGTTCAATATTTCCTTCGGCATTTAGAGTAAACGGTCCATGACAACTTGTGCAAATGCGATATGAAAAAATATTACATATTTTATATCGTTGTAATGTGTTAACTATTTAAGATTTAATTATAATTGTTTTTCTCGTTCTAGGCCTGTTATATGAATTTGGTAATATCAGTCTTTGCTTATAAGAAGCCATCCTTCTGTCAGAAAGTAAGTTAAGATCTTTATTATTTAAAGTTATATTCAAGATCTGCTTTACTTAATATTAATAATATAAGACATAAATAAATGAAATTTTAATAATAAATGGAAATAAATAAATTAAATTTTAATAATAAATGGAAATAAATAAATTAAATAATTTTAATAATAAATGGAAATAAATTATGCATCTTTTCTTTTATTTATCATTATACAAACACAAAAAAAAACGAGATCATATTTAGACTTGATCTCTCTTTACTTTAAGCTCCGTTTTATATATATTCTCCTACTACTCGAAACCTTGTCATCTTATTATAATACTTGTATTAAATTCCAAATCTTAAGATAAACTGTGGTTTTTAATATTCGGATAATTGAATTCAACAGTTTAGAATCATTTAGTATTCCAAGTGTAGATATGTTAATTCCTCAATATACCATAGTTTATGAACAAAAACAATTTTATAGTCTTATAATAACAGTTTTAGAAATATTTAATATATTTCTTAGCGATAGCCACAATTGTGTTGAATACTCAAAACCCAAGGGAGGGTGGAGACTTCAATCAATAATACCAATAAAGTCGGAAATTTTTACTAAACAGAGAAGTGTAAAACTTTCTTGATAAACCATTGGTTTGATATTAAACTATACTTTTATATGTGTGAGTACAAATAAAAGTTAAACTGATTGCATGAAAATTAAACTAATCGACGCATCTTAAGGCTACATTATATTCTATGTTTTCATTAAAATGTTTTGAAATTGTAACTGAAAGGAAAAATATCGATATTTTATTCCTGTCGTAAAATTAGCTCTCGATTCAAGTAAATATATTAGAGTACTTATTTCGAGAATATATTAATAATTTTATTTATACATATAGAAAACACATTGGGTGTCCATATGATTGAAATATACATATATAGTATATTATTTGAATAATTAAAGATAACAAAGCAAGCTATTTTTTTGGAGATAAAATATTGAAATTCCCTTTTAAAAACTTACTGAACCTTCTATCACGTCTATCAATATCAAGTTTTATCAAAAATATACAAAATTTTAAAAATTATGAATATTTTTCTTCTGCTAGTGCTACATTACATTTGAATAGTGCATAAGTTTTTAAAATATATTTCTTTGATGTTTGAATTCAAAGCTATATCTTTAAAATCAATAGAAATGTTATGAAAAAATCCTTTGTAGGAAATTTTATTTAAATTCTTTAAAAACTTTGAAATTGATAAAAGAAAAATTGTGAAATAAACTTTGTAATTGATTAAACGCCGGATAAATTAAGAAATAGAATTTGTGCCCTATTTTCCTTTTATAATATGTTTGAACTTTTAATGAAATTTATTCGAGCCTAAGATAATTTTTTGACATATAATACTTTTTTAAATCATATTTTTTGTTCGGTAAATATAATATTTTAAAATAGCATAAAATTCCTTAGAAAAAATTACTATAATAGTTTTTCTTTTTGTAATATTATATAATATTTTCTAAGTTTTCACTCCAATATTCCCAAATTTAAAGTTCTAAATCAACTTCCATAAAATTGCTTCATTTTGTTTTTATAACACATTAGAACTTTTGGTAAAACATACCTGAATTCAAAAATTCTAGGATATTTTCTCGACAAATATTACTTTTTCAAAAAGCATTTTCAAGAAATTTATATAAAAATATCACGATTATAACTTTTCATTATGAGATTTTTCACTTAAAAATGAAAAGATACAAAACTATCCAACTCCCATCAAAATGCGTCATTTTGTTTCCATAATGCATTAAGATTTCGACAGTAAAACATACCAAAATTTAACAAATCTAAGATACGTTTTCGACATAAATTACTTTTTCAAAAAGCATTTTCAAGAAATATATTAAAAAAATCATGATTGTAACTTTTCATTTTTATATATATTACACTTCAAAGTGAAAATATACGAAACTATCCAACTCCCATCAAAATGCGCCATTTTGCTTCCATAACACATTAAGATTTCGGCAGTAAAACATACCAAAATTTAACAAATCTAAGATACCTTTTCGACATAAATTACTTTTTCAAAAAGCATTTTCAAGAAATATATAAAACAAATCCCGATTATAACTTTTTATTTTACTATATTTCACTTCAAAGTGAAAAGATACCAAACTATCCAACTCCCATCAAAATGCGCCATTTTGTTTCCATAATGCATTAAGATTTTTCAGTAAAACATACCAAAATTTAACAAATCTAAGATACCTTTTCGACATAAATTACTTTTTCAATACATTCCCATAAAAAAAAAAGCTGCTACTATAACTTTATTTTTATCTAAACTCCATTTCACCGTTCCACGATTCGAAACACCCATCCAATTCCCATCAATGACCACTTTCATTTTCTCTTCCATATCGATACAAAGTCATATCGATACAAAGTCATATCGAAACAAAGCCATTTCTACCGAAATGCTTTCGGGAAGTCGATTCCAATCGACGAAACGAAAGCTTAAAATGTTGTTTAAAAGTACTCGGGCATTTCAGTAATTACTTCCTTGCAATTCATTTAAGTACGTAGGCCTGTAGAAGCGTCGACAGCCGAGATTACTCTCGAAACAGGGCGAAGTATGGAAGTCATTAGAATATTCGATAGATTCGGTAGTTTTAATGCTCTTTTCCGGTGCTTTCAGATTGCAATAAATATCTATCGGAAATGTCGGATTATGTACTATGTATTGGAATTGAGGCATTAGATGTGGGATTGGTAGTAATGTAGGGAAAAGTTGTGGGTCTTTTCGGAGATATTGAAATGTTTTAAAGAAGCAATGTTACTTTAGTGATGTCATTTAAGTTTATAGACAAATTTGCTGATGTCTGTGTATCGTTTTATTGCAAATATCAAGTTATTCAGTAGTCTTTAGTATTTTTAGTCGTTAGTAGACAGACTATTGCATTTCTATTTGATATGCCTTTCTTCATCATAATCATCTCTTATCGTTTCCAAAGATATAAGACCTTCAGTCTAGATTTCCAGGGCCTCCTATCATCTGAAGCATTCCTTGTTTTTTACCAGCTCGCCCATCCAGTCTCGTTTCTCTCGCCTTCCATTATTCTTACTATGTTAGTCGGGTACAACCCTTCGGCGAGCTCTGGGGGCACAACTGAGGGCATAACGCTTGGAATTTCATTTGTTTATTTTTAGAATATGGCCAGTAAATCACCATCATCTGATTTATATTTATTCATCAATTGATCTTAATTTTGTTTTATGCAAAAACATTTTATTCGTAAAGGAATTTGGTCAAAAAAATGTCATAATTGTTTTTAAAAATTTATTTTAAAAGACATTCAGTTTTTTTGTTTGCGCCACTGTAAGCTTTCATGTTGATATGTTTTTCGTACGTTTCTAAAAGTAACAGTGAACTTTCACTTACTACTATTTGAATATTGAAATAAATCATGTAAATAATGAATGAAGTCTTACAATTCAGTTCTGACTCCCATCCGAATGTCACGTCTATTGAATCTTGGTACATTTACGTAAATTCGCTGTTATAATAATTAGTAAGCAATTCATAATGGGTTTTGGCAAGTTTGAAATGCAAATCAGCACAATACTTTGATCCCGTGCACCATGGAAAAGCATCTTAGAGAACGGGTTTACATAGAACATTGCGAGAGAGAGAGATATTGCAACACTGAGTAAGAAAGGGTAGATAGAGGGAGATAGGATAGAGAGAGAGGATACATAGAGAGATGATAGAGAAGATAGAGATAGGATAGAGATATATACATAGGATAGAGAGAGATAGGATATAGAGAGAGATAGGATATAGAGAGAGAGATGATATAGAAAGACATATGATATAGAGATTGGGATAGTGAGAGAGGATACATAGAGAGAGGATAGAGAAGATAGATAGAGATAGGATATATAGAGAGAGGATGCATAGAGAGAGGATAGAGAAGAGAGATAGGATAGAGAGAGAGGTACATAGGATATAGAGAGATAGGATATATAGAGAGAGGATACATAGAGAGAGGATAGAGAAGATAGAGATAGGATAGAGAGAGATAGGATAGAGAGAGATAGGATATAGAGAGAGATGATGCATAGAGAGAGGATATAGAAGAAAGAGATAGGATAGAGGGAGAGGATGGAGAAGATAGAGATATTACAGGGAAAGATACATAGGATAGAAAGAGATAGGATATAGGGAGAGGTAGGATATAGAGAGAGGGTACATAGAGAGAGGATAGAGAATATAGAGATAGAATAGAGAGAGACAGGATATATAGAGAGATGATGCATAGAGAGAGGATAGAGAAGATATAGATAGGATAGAGAGAGATAGGATATAGAGAGAGGAGAGATAAGAGAGAGATGAGATATATAGAGAGAGGATGCATAGATAGAGGATAGTGAAGATAGAGATAGAATAGAGAGAAAGATAGGATACATAGAGAGGTGATGCATATATAGAAGATTGAGGAGAGAGAGAGAGGGAGAATATATATAGAGAGATCGTATTGAGAAGAGATATAGGATGGGAAGGGACAGAGAGCGGAGATAGAGGACATAGAGGATATATAGATATGGATAGAGAGGATAGAGATAGAGAGATAGAGAGAGAGAATGTAAGATAAATTTACTAGAAAACTACAAATACTTCTGCGGATAGTATTTGTAGAAAAAAAATTATGTTATGTTTATGACCACACATGGAAGGATTAAAAATATTCGATACTTAAGAAGTGTGATATTTTATTAATAGTCTCACTTTGATTTATCATAATAACCAGACACAAGATGTTTAGGTATTCAATGCTGAGTTAGAGTAAAAAGTTAAAATGGTTCAGAATACACAAGAAAGTCCCCTTTTGCCATCAGATTTTGTGCAATCAATTTTTCCGTCACTTACGGTGTTCCAATAAGTTTTCAAAGTCGTCTGTCGTAAAATCGTCTTGGAACTTATAGCTTTTAGAACTCAAACGCCGTAACTTATTTTATTATGAAGAAAATATTATTACAATATATCTTTTACGAGTTTCCGATATTGTACTTTCAAACTTTGCCATCCTTTTCAAAGAAATAAAATATTTTTATTAAAAATACTAAATATGGCATCTATTTTTTTAAAAATGTGTAGTATAATTTTGAATTTTTTTTGCAGAAAAGTATATTTTATTATATAAATATTAATAATTTTAATAGTATAATAATATTAATAATTTCAATATAAAAATATTAATAATTTTAATATAATGATATTAATATTTTTAATATAATAATATTAATAATTTTAATATAATAATATTAATAATTTTAATATAATAATATTAATAATTTTAATATAATAATATTAATAATTTTAATATAAAAATATTAATTATTTTAATATAATAATATTAAACATTTTAATATAAAAATAATAATAATTTTAATATAAACATATTAATAATTTTAATATAATAATATTAATAATTTTAATATAAAAATAATAATTATTTTAAGAAAATAATATTAATAATTTTAATATAAAAATATTAATTATTTTAATATAATAATATTAATAATTTTAATATAAAAATATTAATTATTTTAATATAAAAATATTAATAATTTTAATATAATAATATTAATAGAACTAGCGTTCAAAAAAGAGTTTTTTAAAAGTTATATTTGATAAAATTATGGTTTAATAAATGGGGTTTTATTACGTATTACTACGTGTTTTTTATTACGGTAAAATCCATTAATATCAATGCACGCCAATAAATATCCCCATTATAAAATATTCGATGGTTAAATAGCATTGCATAAGAATCAAGAAACGGAAATAATTTATGAACCGTTAGCTTACAAGAAAGTATTTCATGAAAACTTTGCACTCATCGCCTTTTCTCTCTAATACTTATTTCAAAGAAAAAAATAACTCTAATAAACCAAATGCTTAAATTTACATCAGAAATCCTTAAGCCAATTTTATTTGCTCGAAGCATAAAATAAGATTAACTAACCGCGTAAACTATACTTCCCCTACAGTTAACTCTTCTGAATAAAAAAAAACATTCTTTTTTTTAAAGAACTAATTTTCCGAGAAAGTGACTTTCGTCTGCCGGATTATTTAAACTCATGAATTAAATATGAGTTCCATTCCGTTAAAATAAGGAATTTCAATTTGTAGTACAGTGTTAAATGAAGCTGTGGAAAGTGAATATTTCAGATGTAAGTTCATTTTAAAAAAAATCTGCAAGTGAAAATATTTAACAGGAAAGCAATTATTAAATTCGGTTTAGATATAATGGATTTCTAAAATAGATCATGGTGTAAATATGGGAAAATTAATGTCGAAATTTAGTCATTTCCAAGTATTCAGCAACAGTACGGTAATGTTGGCAAAAGATATATTTGTGTTAGTGAAAATATTAACTCTTCTCACCGGTTGTTTAAAAAGGTGTATCATAAAAAGAACATAGAAACAATTATGTTTATTTTTGAATTAAATGAAAAACAAATAACTCTAATAATTACGTTTTTTTTTACTTAAAAAAAATTCCAGAAAAAATAATTATGAGATGGAACCACTTTGATATTAAGCTTGGCGATGATTCCATATGTATCGATATTCCGGAAGATTTCTATGACAAACACGCAATTGTTTCATCTTCAACACAGAATGTATAACACAGAACCCATTTTCAACAGCTGCCCGAGATCTTCCGGATATCGATCCAGAAAGTGGCACATTAGTTTCCCGTGAAGAATGCGATATCCATATAAAAGCAATTCTCTTTTGATATCGCCATTGAGTTGGCGAGAAATCTTAAAAAACGACTTCAGAGCCCTTTCTTTAAACTTCTTGGCTTGACAGCTAGACAAATGTTTTTGTCATGCGAGCAGTTGTAGTCTTGTTAAATTTCCACGGGGCGCGAAATCCTTCTAGGAAGAAGATGAATTTCAGTGGAGATTTGTATCACCGGAAATTGTTATTGTCAGATTTCATTTGTATATCCTGATATCTGTAATTCATTTTTTTTTAAACTGCGAAGAATATTTAATTCATTTTAAATATCCGCAAATGAACAAGTGTTTAAAGTTACTTTTTTTGGTTGGATTACCATCATAATCCAACCAACCATTCAGGATCTACACTGTTAAAAAATTCAGTTTAACGTTGCACCATATATTGGTGCTATGTAGCAATTTGTACTGTATTATGGTGAAATCTGGATTGAACCAAAAATCCTTTATCGGAAAAAGCGGAGGTTTCACCAATAAGTGGTTCAACTTCTTTAACTGCAACCAAAATTTTCGCTGTCGCTACATCAACAAGCTATCGAATCCCTTTCAAGAACTTCTTCCACTAGGTCATCGTTAACAGGCCATCGTGTATTATTATTTTATATATTTATTTCACCGAATGATCCTGTTTTAGATGACCGAACGCGAACGTAAAATGTGTATAAATTGTTTAAAAACATATGCTAGAAAATTATTCATTTTGTTGTTTTCCTGATCTTAGTGTTCGTAAAAATAATTGTTGTATCATTAGGTTTAATATGTTAAAAACTAAAATATTGGCTTGCACAGCCGAGAATAAAAGATAGTTAAAAATAATTTTAATTCTCTAAAAATATTAAAAAAAACTATAAATTACTGTAAATGAGTGGACAAACCATGGTTTCCCTGAAATCCCGATAACTGCCCTTTAAATCGTCAACAAATTATTAATAAGGACTAAAAACTTCTCTAAGTGACTGGACAAACCATGGTTTAATTGAAATCCCGATAACTTTTCTTTAAATCGTCAACAATTTATTAATAAAAACTACTCTAAGTGACTGGACAAACCATGGTTTCCTTGAAATCCCGATAACTTTTCTTTCAATCGTCAACAATTTATTAATAAAAACTAAAAAGTACTCTAAATGACTGGACAAACCATAGTTTCCTTAAAACTCCCATAATTTCCCTTTCAGTCGTCAAAAATGTATTAATAAAAACTAAAAACTACTCTAATTGACTGAAACAAACCACGGTTTCCTTGAAATCCCGATAAATTCCCTTTCAATCGTCAACAACTTATTAACAAAAACTAAAAACTACTCTAAATGACTGGAATAAACGATGGTTTCTTTGAAATACCGATAACTTTCCTTTCAATCGTCAGTAAATTATTAATAAAAACTACTCTAATTGACTGGAACAAACCATGGTTTCCTTGAAATCCCGATAACTTCTCTTTCAATCGTCAACAACTTATTAATACAAACAAAAAACTACTCTAAATGACTAGAAAAACCATGGTTTACTTTAAATCCCGATTACTTCCCTTTCATGCGTCAACAAATTATTAATAAAACTACTCTAAATGACTAGACAAACCATGGTTTCTTTGAAACCCTGATAATTTCCCTTTCAATCGTCAACAAATTATAAATAAAAACTACTCTAAATGACTAGACAAACCATGGTTTCCTTGAAACCCTGATAATTTCCCTTTCAATCGTCAACAATTTATTAATTCATACTACTCTAAATGACTGGACAAACCATGGTTTCCTTGAAACCCTGATAATTTCCCTTTCAATCGCCAACAATTTATTAATAAAAACTACTCTAATTGACTGGAACAAACCATGGTTTCCTTGAAATTTCGATAACTTCTCTTTCAATCGTCAACAACTTATTAATACAAACAAAAAACTACTCTAAATGACTAGACAAACCATGGTTTACTTTAAATTCCGATTACTTCCCTTTCATGCGTCAACAAATTATTAATAAAACTACTCTAAATGACTAGACAAACCATGGTTTCCTTTAAACCCTGATAATTTCCCTTTCAATCGTCAACAAATTATTAATAAAAACTACTCTAAATGACTAGACAAACCATGGTTTCCATGAAACCCTGATAATTTCCCTTTCAATCGTCAACAATTTATTAATTCATACTACTCTAAATGACTGGACAAACCATGGTTTCCTTGAAACCCTGATAATTTCCCTTTCAATCGTCAACAATTTATTAATAAAAACTACTCTAATTGACTGGAACAAACCATGGTTTCCTTGAAATTTCAATAACTTCTCTTTCAATCGTCAACAACTTATTAATACAAACAAAAAACTACTCTAAATGACTAGACAAACCATGGTTTACTTTAAATCCCGATTACTTCCCTTTCATGCGTCAACAAATTATTAATAAAACTACTCTAAATGACTAGACAAACCATGGTTTCCTTGAAACCCTGATAATTTCCCTTTCAATCGTCAACAAATTATTAATAAAAACTACTCTAAATGACTAGACAAACCATGGTTTCCTTGAAACCCTGATAATTTCCCTTTCAATCGTCAACAATTTATTAATTCATACTACTCTAAATGACTGGACAAACCATGGTTTCCTTGAAACCCTGATAATTTCCCTTTCAATCGTCAACAATTTATTAATAAAAACTACTCTAATTGACTGGAACAAACCATGGTTTCCTTGAAATTTCGATAACTTCTCTTTCAATCTTCAACAACTTATTAATACAAACAAAAAACTACTCTAAATGACTAGACAAACCATGGTTTACTTTAAATCCCGATTACTTCCCTTTCATGCGTCAACAAATTATTAATAAAACTACTCTAAATGACTAGACAAACCATGGTTTCCTTTAAACCCTGATAATTTCCCTTTCAATCGTCAACAAATTATTAATAAAAACTACTCTAAATGACTAGACAAACCATGGTTTCCTTGAAACCCTGATAATTTCCCTTTCAATCGTCAACAATTTATTAATTCATACTACTCTAAATGACTGGACAAACCATGGTTTCCTTGAAACCCTGATAATTTCCCTTTCAATCGTCAACAATTTATTAATAAAAACTACTCTAATTGACTGGAACAAACCATGGTTTCCTTGAAATCCCGATAACTTCTCTTTCAATCGTCAACAACTTATTAATACAAACAAAAAACTACTCTAAATGACTAGACAAACCATGGTTTACTTTAAATCCCGATTACTTCCCTTTCATGCGTCAACAAATTATTAATAAAACTACTCTAAATGACTAGACAAACCATGGTTTCCTTGAAACCCTGATAATTTCCCTTTCAATCGTCAACAAATTATTAATAAAAACTACTCTAAATGACTAGACAAACCATGGTTTCCTTGAAACCCTGATAATTTCCCTTTCAATCGTCAACAATTTATTAATTCATACTACTTTAAATGACTGGACAAACCATGGTTTCCTTGAAACCCTGATAATTTCCCTTTCAATCGTCAACAATTTATTAATAAAAACTACTCTAATTGACTGGAACAAACCATGGTTTCCTTGAAATTTCGATAACTTCTCTTTCAATCTTCAACAACTTATTAATACAAACAAAAAACTACTCTAAATGACTAGACAAACCATGGTTTACTTTAAATCCCGATTACTTCCCTTTCATGCGTCAACAAATTATTAATAAAACTACTCTAAATGACTAGACAAACCATGGTTTCCTTTAAACCCTGATAATTTCCCTTTCAATCGTCAACAAATTATTAATAAAAACTACTCTAAATGACTAGACAAACCATGGTTTCCTTGAAACCCTGATAATTTCCCTTTCAATCGTCAACAATTTATTAATTCATACTACTCTAAGTGACTGGACAAACCATGGTTTCCTTGAAACCCTGATAATTTCCCTTTCAATCGTCAACAATTTATTAATAAAAACTACTCTAATTGACTGGAACAAACCATGGTTTCCTTGAAATCCCGATAACTTCTCTTTCAATCGTCAACAACTTATTAATACAAACAAAAAACTACTCTAAATGACTAGACAAACCATGGTTTACTTTAAATCCCGATTACTTCCCTTTCATGCGTCAACAAATTATTAATAAAACTACTCTAAATGACTAGACAAACCATGGTTTCCTTGAAACCCTGATAATTTCCCTTTCAATCGTCAACAAATTATTAATAAAAACTACTCTAAATGACTAGACAAACCATGGTTTCCTTGAAACCCTGATAATTTCCCTTTCAATCGTCAACAATTTATTAATTCATACTACTTTAAATGACTGGACAAACCATGGTTTCCTTGAAACCCTGATAATTTCCCTTTCAATCGTCAACAATTTATTAATAAAAACTACTCTAATTGACTGGAACAAACCATGGTTTCCTTGAAATTTCGATAACTTCCCTTTCAATCGTCAACATTCTCTCTTCGACCATAGATCCCCCAATCCCCTTCTTTCTCTCAAGGACTTCTTCCTAATAAAAGAAACTCCCACGACTTTTCTTTTCTCGCAAATCCTCTCTTTAAAAAGCACCCATTATGCCCCCACAAAAGACCTCCGCTGGTGCCGTTCGCATTCACCCTTCGAGCATAAGAAGGAAGGACATCTATCGGAGGACTGAGTAATTACTCTTCTGGGGAAAGGGACTTGAGCTTGACCCTCTTCTTCTCCTTCTCCACAAAAGCTCTTCCTACTTCTTTGCCATTAATCAGCTACTATTTTACCACTCTTTGGGAGAGGGTAAGTCTTTGTTGAAACAGCTCTTTTATGTAAAGACTCTTTTCCAACGTGTGTCTAGTTTGCTTGTTTGGGGAAGAGTTGGAAGTCGGTCGTGAAATTGTTGACTTCCAGTTTGTTGAGATGCTCTAATGTTCTGAGAGTTTCTTCCAAAAGAAAACTCAAATACTCGATTTAGTTAGTTCTTGAAAGGCATGATAACTTTTTAATTGGTGTGTTGTATAATAAGATAGCTACCACTATAACTTCATGCTATTTTTTGAAACTTGGGATGCTCCAGAAGGCAGTCTTGAAGTTTGGCTGTTAATTTAAAAAGTAAAAAATATTGTTGACGAAGTGACTTTAATTTTTTGATGGTTTAACGTCTGTAAAATTTAA
This sequence comes from Troglohyphantes excavatus, assembly GCA_963932185.1. NCBI lineage: Eukaryota > Metazoa > Arthropoda > Arachnida > Araneae > Linyphiidae > Troglohyphantes > Troglohyphantes excavatus. The sequence continues at coordinate 26,835,880 of OZ010673.1, read as the reverse complement.
TATAGGTAAGGGGGATATGAAGGGAGTGTACCTTAAAGAAAATATAACCTTAACGAATATATGAGCTACAAAAAAGGGTTAGTGTGATTGTATAGATATTTACGCTCGTAAATGTCGTTCCATTAAATAGACTTGTAGGTTAATCTGGAATAAAAAAGGTTGCCACTCGAGTTTAATAAAAATAATACAAATATAAGTAATAATTTCAAAATATACTATAATTATATTTTGTAATTATATATTATAATACAATTATGAAATATAATATAATTATAAAATGTAAGATAATTATAAAATATAATATAATAATAAAATATAATATAATTATAAAATATAATATAATTATAAAATATAATATAATTATAAAATATAATATAATTATAAAATATAATATAATTATAATATATAATATAATTATAAAATATAATATAATTATAACATATAATATAATTATAAAATATAATATAATTATAAAATACAATATAATTATAAAATATAATATAATTATAACATATAATATAATTATAAAATATAATATAATTATAAAATATAATATAATTATAAAATATAATATTATTATAAAATATAATATAATTATAACATATAATATAATTATGAAATATAATATAATTATAAAATATAATATAATTATAAAATATAATATAATTATAAAATATAATATAATTATAAAATATAATATAATTATAAAATATAATAAAATTATAAAATATAATATAATTATAAAATATAATATAATTTAAGTTATAAATAATACTGCTTAAGACCCTGACTGCTTAAAAATCTTGCAGCTGTTTCCATATACATGACCTACATAATTTTATTATTATTATCCATGTAGTTTCACATGATTTCTATATTATTTTATCTTAATAAAGAATTCTCTTTGAATATTTAAAGTATTAATTTTGCAATTATGATATTTTAATTAATAGAAATTATCAAATTCACTTTTACTTATTCGCTTTTTTCATTTACTGTTATTAACAATGTTGTTTTACATAATTTCCACATTCTTTAACCGCAATAACATTCCTCTGCACATTTGAAATATTTCGCATTTATGACATTTCAAGGAGTGGCAAGTAAAATCATAAATAATTTGAAACCTGTATATTTTAAAGGAAAGAAATTTAATTAACGTTTTATGGGGCAGTGAGTATAAAACATTTAAAGCTAGAATATTTTTTAAATGTTGCTTTTTATAATCCAGATAGACATTTAAACATACTACATTTCAGCATTTTTTCCCTTTCACATTGAAATATAACCAACAATAAAAATAGCTAGTAGAAATTTTTAACAGATTTGGATTTTTTCTTTTCAGCGAGGCTGCGACGCGAATGTGTCTTATGCCTAGAAAAACTCCTGAATAAAATTTCAAATGTATTAAATAAGTTATATATTCCATGCATAAAAATTGAATATAGGGATGTTGTGTAGAGTTTTTTAAAATCTTATTTCTTCACGTTGCTTTCTTGATATTCACAGTACATTCTTATACAGTGGAGTATTCATATTTAGAATTTGCGTGCTCTTTCTTTCTGAAATTTTGTTTTAAATAAAAATATGTAAATTTGTCTGAACTTTAGGGAATACAAGAATCAAACAGACACTAATTTTTAAGCAGAGCATTTTTTATATATAAACAATCAATAAGATGGGAACGAACTTCAAAAGGGATTCTTTTAGAAAATTTTGTTTTAAAAAATAGCAATATTTCGGAGCAATGTTTAATTTAAAATCGTAAAAATATCTTTCAAATTTAAAAAAGTTAATTTTTAAAAAAAAATATGCACACTCTTTTAAGATTTTGTAAAGATTAATCATGTTTCAAATTATGCATTTTCTATTATCATCAAATACTTTTTTTAAATTTTAATTTATCTAAGAAAGTCAGGTAAGACGTCAGATATAAGGTATATTTCTTATAAATGGACACCAATTATTTCTCTTTTGAAATATCAGTATTTTTCTACAATTAATAAAACAAATGTTTTATACATTATCTTATAAAATATTTTTTACTCATCCTTCCCACTGACTCTAAAGCGAGTTTTTGAATTGTAAAGTTGTTTTTACTGTTTCAATTATTAAAATAATTGCTCCTGGGCATACTATTTTACATTATTTAATTTTTAAAATAATTGGGTGTACCTCAAACCTTTGAATTAAAAAAAATATTGCAAAATGAAGTATTTTTACGAATTTAAAAAAATGGGTGCAAGACTAGAAAATCCGAAGATTCTTGGACGTATATATACGGCCTTGGGCGACAGAGTGTTAACTACAAGTGTTATTACAATACCACGCGAGTACATTTACGCTCCAATATAAGTATCAAAACGTTTTAAAATTAAAGTTAAAAAGAAAAATATCCAATTTATTTTCCAGATAAAAGATAATAAAGTATGAAGGACTTATCGTCTTTCCCAAGACATTCCCACAGTTTTCTGGATAGACAATTTTATGGATAAGTTTATTTCGAGTTATGGTATTAATTGTTCTTTGTAAAATTCCATTAATCTCGAGTTCGGTTATACATAAAAATGCAAAGTTTCGTCCCACTATGACAATCACCAAACATATATATTATTTAAGTAGTAAAGATCCTATTTGCGGGTCTCACTCGTAACGAATCTTAACATGCGAAGTAGGTATATAAAAGGACATTTTGTGGAGTAATGACAAATCGTACATTTGTCCATATATTAACGTTTTTTTTACAAAATGCGTTTAAAATTAATTTTTTTACCAAGCAGTTTTTAAATGAGCCATTGAAAGTGCTGCTATCTAAGAATAGAACTGTAACACTTGTTTTTATACTTTGGCTATATTTGGGTGGGGGGGGGGGGGGGGGGGGGGGAGGTTGCTCATGATGATATCTCTAGCAATGCAGATAGGGATAGTTCCAAAGACATATCTCCAATTCCCTGCTCGTTTTTTAGGCGGGATTCGAAATTAGGAAATTATAGTTAGACGTCATTGGTACCTAGCAATTTTATTTAGTTACCTAATTTTCTTGCTTAAACGTAATTATAAAATAATTAAAATAAGTTAAGCAGTCCTGCCAAATGTTATGATATGTTTGTTATTGTTAAAGCTTCTGTTGCATAAAATTAAAAGCATGTTTCCATTTGTAATCTAAAATACCACCGTTTTACTAATAAAATTTCTGAAAAGTGTGAACGCAATAAAATCAACGGTAGGCAAAGTAATATCGACTATGTGTAAAATTACTGTCGTGAAACCAACATTTTTAGCTGTAAATTGTGATTAACGACTGCTTATTTTGAACCCTGTATATCATTTATGACATTTTTCGAAGTGAAAATTAAAACTTATTTTTATTCATTAATTATATTGAATTTTATTCAGTAATTTAATCACTGGGCTTTATTGATATTTATAAAATACAAATTTTAAAATTTTAGTTAAATAAAACTTACGTATTTTATACAAACTGGACGGAACTGTTGTGTATTGTGAAACAAAATAATATTTTTTAATAAATATATCACTTTTAAAGCCAAACAAACACAAGAATATTTCCGAAATGCAATTTTGAACCAAAGAAAAAAATACTATATTTGTAAGCATAATTTTTTGGAAAATAATTTGTTTAATAAATTAAATTAAATGTGAAGCAAACATCAACGGCATCACCATGTTAAACAGAAATCCGGAATTCAGCTTTTATTCAAAATATTTGGCATATTTCAGAATTTGAATCCTCTTTTTTATCTTTTTACAGGAGGGTGACCCTTTCTCTTTTCTGTGGCGTGTCACCAATCGCGACCCCCCTTCCTACCTGTTCGGCACCATCCACGTCCCCTACACGGAGGTGTGGCCGCACGTCCCTCAGAACGCCAAAGCCGCCTTCTCTGCCTCCGATCGCCTCCTCCTGGAGCTGGACCTCGTCGACCCCTCCACGGCGGACCTCCTCTCCAAGTGCCAGATGCTTCCCGCGGGAACCCACCTGTCGGAGGTCATCCCACGTGACCTCTACTCCAGGCTGGAGAGGCACCTGGAGCACATGCGGGGGAGGGTGGAGGAGTGGACCTCCACGTCCGATGACAACAGGAGGCGGAAGGAGGTGGACGAGGGAGGTGGGGACGCCCTCTTCCGCGCGATGGCTGGGGAGTGGAGGCGGAAGAGACCCGTGTGGGTGATGCTGCTGCTCGATTCTCTCACGGAGGCGGAGGTGAAGGGGCGAGGGACACCGGTTCTCGACCTGTTCCTTGCTCAGGAGGCGGAGAGGGAGGGGAAGAAGGAGACGGAGGCGGTGGAGGAGGTGGAGGAGCAGTGTCGGCCACTCAACTCACTCAACTATTCGCAGGTGAGGGGATTTAAGATGTGCACCTAAAACCGGGAATTTTAACATTCCGTTTTGTTTTTTTAATGAATTTATAATTGTTTTAGAAGCCATTTTTTTAAAAAGAAATTGTGTCGACATTGTTGTAAAAACATAAGATGTTGCCAAGGATAACATGCTTTACAATAAATTAATAATATATATTTTTTGTTTCAAATAATTTAAATAAAATTTCTTTTAACATAATAATAATAATAATAAGTGTCTTAACAGGCAAAATTAAAAGAACATGTTTATACTTATTTTTAAGTTATACTTGATTGCATACCAAGAATGGTTAAAAAATTTTATTAAAATATTTAAGAAAACGGCGGAAGACCTTGGTTTAAAGAATAAATATTTTATTAATTCCTATAGAAGGTTGTTTAATCCCGTACGAAGAAAGGGTATTTCTACTAATATAATATAATATAATATAATATAATATAATATAATATAATATAATATAATATAATATAATATAATATAATATAATATAATATAATATAATATAATATAATATAATATAACATAACATAACATAACATAAGATAATATAACATAACATAACATAACATAACATAACATAACATAATATAATATAATATAATATAATATAATATAAAATAACATAACATAACATAAGATAACATAACATAACATAACATAACATAACATAACATAACATAACATAACATAACATAACATAACATAACATAATATAATATAATATAATATAATATAATATAATATAATATAATATAATATAATATAATATAATATAATATAATATAATGTAATGTAATGTAATGTAATGTAATGTAATATAATATAATTTAATATGATATGATATGATATGATATGATATGATATACGATACGATACGATACGATACAATGCCATGCAATGCAATACAATACAATACAATACAATACAATACAATACAATACAATACAATGAAATACAATACAATACAATACAATACAATACAATACAATACAATACAATATAATAGAATAGAATTAATTTTAATCGATTGAATAAAAATGTCACTCATATCTTATTTCACAATTTGATCACGAGCAACGACTGTCCATATAGATAGTTGTTAATAAACTATCAAAATAAAAGCAAAGAACATGGAATTGGCTCGTATCCAAAAATCAGCTTTTATCTCAGGTTCTCAATTATATTACATAAAAAAATGGAAAACTAAACTTTTTTTGTTACTTGACTTCGATTATGTAAATTGCTGAAAAAAAATACAATTAACATTAAAATTTCCGAGAATTTATTTCATTGAAAACAAAATGGAATCCTTATAAGAAAGTCTCGAAATCATTATGCATCATTCTTCAAAACAAAATTCCATTTTTCAAATTCAGTTTTCGATTGCACTTAATGAAAAATATATTTTACAGAAATGTATTCGATCCTTATAAAAACACTAAAAAATATTCTTTAGTATACTTACGGAAATAAAGAATAGAATACCAATTACGCATTTCTTCAATTCCTTCGAAAATTGTTTTTAGGAGCAATTCTATTTGCAATTCCTACTTTTCGAAAATTAATCTTGTCTTATGCTTCCACTATTTTAAAATGATCGTTTCTCGGCTAAGCGTTAGTTCTAGAAATAACTAGACGTATCATTTATTACGTACTCTTGCCTAATTTGAAATAAATGACGAAAGAGTGAATAATTTCTTTTATGCTAAATCGAATAGAAACTGTGTACAAGTAGGCGATAAATTACATAATGACATTTTTCTCGTATAATAAAAATTAGCTTTTATAGAACCATAGAAAAATGTCATTTTTTAATAACAGAAATATAATTAAATTAGAATACTAGACAAATTGACTTGATAATTCATCGCAAATTTAATCATTTTACTGTAAGACCAAAAATTATACTTTTCAAAGAAACGTATTTTAATGCTATTCTCAATAAGGTCTCTAATTTACTTTTTTACATTATCATAAATTTATACTTTTTAAATATATATAAATTAAAATCCTAACATGGAGTGTAACCGAAAAGAAGTTTGAGAACACATATAGTAAAACAATGAGTAACATAAATTACTAAAGATAATATTTATGTGCAAATAATGCAGCTTATTATAATATTCATTTAACATTTTTGTTCGATTTTTAGGAACATTTATTTTTAAAAAATACCTCTAATTTGTCAAATAATAACTAAAATATTTAATATACTTATAAAACACAGATTTCAGACTTAGAAAAGTTCTATTGTCCATAATATTTTGAAATTTACAATTAATATCCATATGTCCTGAATTTGTTTTCCATTGAAAAATATTGTTTTGACTATAAATCTAAGGCAGTAGCCTAATTGAGGCAGAAGGGAGTCAGGTTTACCATATTCTCAAAGAAAAAAACAATTGTTTATCGCCGAGACAAAAGGTTGCCATGGGCCGCAATTGGAACTTTCCGAAATCTAATTGGCGGAGAGTTACCACTGGAAAATATTGCATAGTGCATCACATTTAATTTTTTTGGGTTTATGAAAATTTTATGAAATTGTTAAAATATTTTCAGTTTTATACCTCTACAATGTAATTTTACACAAATAATTATATATCTCAATCTAGAAAAAACATTTTATAGTTAACATCCAGTTTATGATTATAACTTTATTTTATAATAATTTCATTAGTTATTTTAATATTCAACATTTACAGATACATTTACCATTATAAATATTATTGAACTTTCTTGCACATTAAAAATTATTTTAAAACTGTTCACCCCAATAAGATTTTTTTTATATTACATAAAAAGCATCCTAAAAGAATTTCATGATTTTATCTTGAACCACAAACGACTTTCACTATCGAATATTTTATTGGTTTTCTATATTACAGTTTAACTTTTGAAGGTGTGCTTGAAAAGCATAAAAAATCTTAGTTCTTTAATATTAAAAATCAATATAACCGATAACGTGGTCCTGAGGTTATGTTTCATTTTAAACTTCCGTGGTGTCTTTTTCTTTAATCTAAGTCCATCGCTTTCGGGTTTCAGTTATAAATACGGACTATATATTGTTTAGATATGAGATTCTTCAAAAACATTTACCTTTCCATTGAAATGAATAGTCGAAGGTCAACTCTTAGTATTCGATTGAAAAATAATGTAAAAAAAGAATAAACTGTATGGGAAAATGGGATTTTATGAATCAGGTAGATATTTTTTTTAGTTTCTAAAATATTGGTGTAATTTTGAAATAATTCAAATTCCTTAAGCAGTGAGACTAACTGTTACGATATTTTTGTAATAGTTAAAGCTTCTTTAGCATAAAATTAGAAGCATGTTTTCATTTGTATTCTAAAAATTATTGTCTTATTGACGAATTTACTACAAAGTATGAGAGACAGAGCAATTATTGGTAATCAATTTTTATTAAAAAAAACATTTATTATCACAAGACAGTCAAGATAGAACTAACGGTTTTCAACAGAGTGTTAAACGTTCTGTCTGACCTCTAGGAGGCACTGGCATTTATAATGACAAGTACTTTTAAATGTGTAACGGATATATTAAAATGTGTTACGGGAACATTAAAAAGTGTTACGGGTACATTAAAAGGTGTGACGGACAACGTTGCATTAGAGACACAATATGCTATTGGCGACGGTTCCAGATCAATCCCGAAGGATTGACGCGTATACAATGCCTTGTAATTTTGAACCATGATCATATGAAGAAGACAACACCTGAGATGTCACCCCACGTTTTAAACTTTCTCAACATGACAAACGTGAGGACATTTGAATCTCATTAAATTTAAAAGCTAACCCCATCTATTCGCCAATTATTTGGCGAAAGACCGGGATCGAACTCTCAATACTCCGATTAAGAACAAACTTCTCTTCTCAAGATGAGAGGTGTGAACTTTTAACCTTCCAATAATGAGTTCGGCAATTTTACGACCAGGAAATTACAGGCCCTCGCAATCTGTCTTCAGTTCAAATTTATATGGTAGTGTTCCCGGGTCTTGTTGTTCAGATAATAAGTTGCATTTGTTCTACTAAACGGACTTACCACTAAATCAAAACTGTAAATTTGGACTTCTAAGGGAACTCTGCTTTCAGACATACACCATTTAGCAGCCAACCCGCCCGCATATCCCATCACTCAATCCATTTTAAACTACTCTCAAACTTAAGTTATTCTCAAGTTCTGAAATTATTTCCACTTCCATGCTTACATACGCAGCAACATAATCACCCACCAAATCGACTCGTGTTACCCTAGGGGTTGAGTAAATGAAAAATCTCCCCTTTTCCCCGTGCAAATCGTAATCATACCCACGGAAGCATTCCTAATACCCTTCCCAAAGGATCGAGAGCGGATTACTTAAGAATTCCACAACACGAGATCGCCTTTTACCTCCGCTCGCATATTAATTTCCGCTGAACTTTAAGCACGACTCATCGGGTCTTGGGTTAGGGGGCTTTGAGGAAAGTGCCGATGATTGCATCGTTGCTGCCAAAGGAAGGATCCAGATTAAATTTAATCTTATTAGGGATGTTTAACCCTAAAGGGGGTTTCCTTTTGCGAGCAGTCCAGCGTTTATAATCTCTTGTTGAAATTTCTGATGATACCGACATTTTGTTTCAGTTGGTAGGTGGAGTATATTTTAGTTAGAAATATCCTTTGAAGGTTCAACGAAATATTAAATTGGTTTTCACTGCAATTGAGTTTAATTTACAGGGTGTCCTAAAAGTGTCTTTATATTTAACCTTCTGACGGAGATGAACGACTTGAGTCGTCCATGACTTTCTAGTTTATCTGGAAATACACATAAACTTTAAATTCATAGAAATATTCGATGTTGAAATATTTTTCATATTTAAAGCATTTGGGTGTTACGCGCATGCTATATATTTTAAAATAAAAAAAAATTAAATACATACATGCTTTTGTGGAATATAAATTAAACTATTTTACAGAGACAACTACTTTAAAAAATTTCCCTTTTTATAACCGCTCAGAGGATTTAAAAAGATTGAAAAATTTACAGAGATATGCATTTTTGACTTTTTGTATTTAATCAAGGAAGTATAAAACTTTTCACAAAAAAACCCAGCATAAAACCATAATCAAAATTGTAGAGTCAATAGTTTTATATATAAAAACTGTTGTGTTTGGGAAGATCTATTAAATTAAAGTATTTTGTTACAATGTCCTTTAAAAACTTTTAAAACTTCTTTAAAAAATAAAACTTCAATTTTAAAGCAATGAAATTATTTAAAGAAAAATACAGATATTTAAAAAAAATTATGCTGGAAAATTAATAAAAAAAGTGAAGTTTTTGTTTCAAATTCCTTTATAAAACCTTCAATTTCACAATTTTAATGAAATGGTTTTACTGAGAATGTCTAAAACATCCAATATGTGCAACATAAGCCGTACGCACACGTTATGTCGTTGGATTGTATAAAAACGTCCAATACCATGGCTCACCTAAACTTCCAAATATCCGGCTTTTTGAATTTTTTTATGGGGATACATATAAAACATTATTTAAAAATCCCAATTCACTAATAAAATTAAAAGTCAAATTAATGAGGCCATAAAGACGCTATTCTTCCAAGCTGCACCGAATTTGCTTTGAAATTTGTTATCCACTGGATGTGTTGCATACGCCTAATTAAAGCACATATTGAAAAGGTCTATAGTTTAAACATTGCAAAAAAAAACTTTGATGCCTTTTCATGTTTTTAATGCTTTTGTGAAAGTGTAGATTCTTTTCGAACACCCTTTATATTTTTAATAGTTTATTTTATGATTAAAAATATGAGTTTGTTATGTACGAAAACCCTTAGAAATGATGTCGTCAACTTGGGGAACTTTGGGAACAAGTATTAAGAGAGACCCGAGCGAGAAATCCTTATTTATTTATTAATGAATTCAGAAATACCATTTTTTTATATTATTAGAACATCTTTTTCTAAATAAATATCAAAAACAAAAATATATTTAAAAAAATTATTTTTGTTATTTTTTGAGATTTTTAATCTTAAATAGACTTTTTTAAAAACATTATTCCTTCTTCAATTTTTTATTTATTGTTTTATAATTTTTTAATTGATTAAATAACGTCAAAATTTGTACTCTAAACGTATGAATAGACTTTTGCAGATTTGTGTTTTAATAGTTTTAAAAACTTTTTTTAAATTCAAAACCAAAAAATATTTAATTTTTTACGTTTAATAAGTCGTAAAAAATCATTTATAACTTAATTTAAAAAAGCTGTTCTTACGTTTATAAAACAAATATTAGAGCTTCAAAAACTATTAACAGTTTAGTTTTAAGTTAATTATTAACAAAACCTTAGCATTTTAAACGTGACCAAAATGTAAAAAAAAATATTTTGAGTAAATGACGATTGTTGCAGACAAAAAGTGTATAAAAAGATGATAAATGGTATATAAATATCTAGAAAAACATATGTTTTGTTTCTTTTATTGTTTTGAAATTGTGTACACACCTTCTAAAGTATGTATAGAATCGTTTTATGAAAATATGACGTTAAAACAAATGTAGTAATTTTAAGTCCCTTAATTAAGTCCCTTAATCTAAATTTGTGAGACTATGCCAAAATATGAAGTTAACCTTCCTCTTACCAAGTATGAACATTATTTTACTCAACTCCTAATGACATTCAAATAAACAACCTCCATCGTTGTCCCAATCTCACTCCAGTATGTGAGGTTACTTTGGAGGAGTACTGTGTTTTGCTTAGAATTACTAGGACAATTCAATCTATCCCAATGATACGCATAAATGTTTTATCTCAGACATAATGTAAAAATCCTATTAGTTCTGTTTTGTATGATTACTATTATTGACATTTGTGTGGTTATTGGCATCGATGGAACAAGCTGCTCTTCCAAGTGGTTGCATGCTTCCCTGTTTTCAGCGTCTTGTAGCAAACATTTAACACTTCCACCATCGCTGTCCTTTTTCTTCATCGTTTTTCTAGCGCTGCAAACTTCGTGTTGCGATTAATGTTGTCTCACTGCTGTCCCAATTTTACCCACCCAGTACTGAAAATTTACATTGTTGAGATTATAAAACAAAATATAAGTAAAAAAATAGCGCTATATTATATGTATTACTATATGTAATATTGCAATACTTTTTTATATTATAAATATTACTATATATATTATTAAAAATATTACTATCACATGAAATGAATGCTAATGGATGGTACATCTCAAAATACATTGCATAATTTTCTTCGAAATAAACCCTGAACCGTCACCATTAGCCCAATGTGCAGTTTTAATGCGACGTTAATTAACAACAAGAAACCAACCCCTGTAAATGACAAATGTTTAACGAAAAACAAAATTTATATTCGAAGCCCTCCAACTAGACCACCGTGTACCCAGTAAAGAATGGATACTATGATTACTTTCTATCAGTCCTAATCACAAAACTATTCTGCTTTAGCAAATTGTTGCCAGTTAAAAAAAAATATTTCTCAAATCCCTATTGTCTCATTTGTAATCCTTTTCCGTTTGAAGAAGGCAATTATGATAAAAATCGGGGAAGCGGACTCGCTTCTACGCTTCATTTTTGCACTAACAATGGTAATCCGATGACGTCACGGGGGAATATTACTGATATCTAACTGTAACTTCTGGATTGGGCAAGGCTGTTTGTTGACTTGAAACCAATTGTAGGTTAAAAAACTGTACCCCACTTTCATTTATATCCCTATATTTTGTATATTGTTCATGCTAAAATATGCCGAAGTGTAGTGCTTTTGGCTATTTTTATTTTTATTTTCAATTGAAAAACATTTTGAATGCCTTTTCTGTGAAACCCATTTTGACCAATAATAAGTGGATAAACAAAAGTAAGAAAAACTTGCGTTTTTGATTTTTGGCGATATACAAATTGATTCTGTATGTGAAAAATAAAATATCTAAACATATTTTAACATTTGTATAACGGTTTGAGAAGGAAAAGAAGTGCAAAATCACTTTTAAAAATTAGTTGGGGTAGAGTATGTCTACTTACATTGTGGCTTCAACCGCGTCCATAGAAGGAACCGGTTATGAGCATTCCAGAAGTAACAGTTACAGTTCAGTGGGAAATTCGTTTCGTTCGTTTATCTACATATGCTTTACAGTGTTTTTCAATATTCTGACTAATTTTTAACATTTTGGACCTCTGAACTTTTGAATTATATTTTTAATTTTTTTATAATATTAGTTACAACATTTACTTCTGAATCAAGAGATAATCAGAATTATACATTCAAACTATATATTGGCGCATTTATTAGATAAAAATGTGTTGTGTTAATTTTAAATGGAACACAACTTCATATTTTCTTAAGAACGTTTTAATATACAGGGAATATAAATAGGTATTCTAAACTGTTATCCAAAAATTCGAATAAGCAATTAACTCATCATTTTATAACATCTAATTAACAGATACGAATTTTCGAAAGAATTAAGATTGGCTATTTATGTGCTGATATTCAAGTTCACGATAGTGGGACGGAATATTTTAGAAAACGTTTTATAGCCTTCGCTGTGAGTTAATGACTTTACGAAGACACAGAATCTCCTTGCGATTCTTGGAGTATTTTTACCGAAAAAGTTAGCGAAGCGTATGTTAGAGTCCAAAAAGTCATTTAGAAGTTGATGAGTTTGACGTATAATAAGCTCATAGTTTTCTTCGCTTGGTCAGGAAGTTAGTATAAACTCTTTAAGATTAATTAAAACAAGTGAACTTTCTTCCAAAGTCACTCATCCAACTAAGTGTAACACGATAAATGTTGTTTTAGATCGTATTATGTTTGATTATTGTTGTTTCTTGATTCCCATGTTTAAGTTTTAATACCATTTGCATCTTGTTTTGCTGAGTTTCATTGTTTAAAAAAATATAAAAGAAATATATAATTTATAGACAAATAACATTTTATTCTAATTCTAATTTTTTTGTAGGATGTGCTTTTTTAAAAAAAAGATTATTTAAAATGATTAGTTAAGTTATAAAATTGTTATTAAAACTTCCTATAACAAATTACATGATATAACAATTTTTGTAATTGTTTCTACTTAGAAATATATGTGTTACACAATAAAAGTTCTTTTAACTCTTTTTATGTTTGATTATTATAGTTTCCTGGTTTTTATTTTTATGTTTTATTATCCTTTGCGGTTTGTCAAGTTGAGTTTTGAAGTCGTGTAAGTTTTCAAAAGGACAAAATTGCCGAAACAAACAACATTTTATTTAAATGTTCTAAAATATTTTTCTTAAAAGAAATTGTTTTCTGAAAAATAATATGAAGTAAATTAATTGGGTTGTTAAGAAAGAACTATTTTAGAAAACTGGAAGAACAAATAACTTTTTACACGGCTATTAAAATAAGTATTAACGATCTATAGAGTTTCCTTTCAATAGCATAACAGTTTTATAAATATTATGCGCCTCATTATAACGTTTAATTAATTACAAATTTAAATTAACTATTCTTTTTAAAGTACTGCAATATCATTACTTTTGTTAAAGGCTGTCTTTTGTTTTCCAACGTTTAAAGAAAAGTAGTTTTAAATAAACTTTTTTTTTTTAAATACCCGGAAGTTAATTATTGGAAAAGCGCAATATTTTATGTGATATTTTGCTAATTTAAAAAAAATTAAAAGGTTGGGTTACTATTTTTATTTATAGAAGGGAATTAATGTTTGAAAAGTTGTATGCATAAAAGAAATATAACATACATATAAAAAAATTACACGATGGCTTAAAACTAAATATATAGTTTAATCCAAAGGCAATTTACTTATATAAGCTCTAAAATGTATAATTTTACAAAAATCAGAACACATTGTTTTAATATCCCGCTAATAATGTGGTTTACTTAAAAACATTGTAATGAGTAAAATAACGAAAGTATAAAATCATATTAATATTATCAGTTTCTATTTGAATAACATTCTTAGAAATAGAAAATATTTAATGCGAAGCATGTGATAAAAATGATAAATTTATATATATTTTCAAGAAAAATATTGAAAGCCAATTCCAATATGGATTATGCATTTATTCACTTTTACAAATATAATTATTCGAATACATTGAGTATAATATGAAAATATTATTTACTTAAACAAAGAATTTTTAAATTTTGAGGCATACATTTTATATTAATAGAAATGTTTAGTTATCACTTTACTTTTTCTTTTTTTTAATACAATTTAATGAAAAGCAGTCAACTCTTCTCTTTCAGTGCAATTTGAGTATAAACGTTTGCTTCTAGATTAAAAGCATCGGCTGTCATCTTGCAAATTTCAATGAAAAAACTCTTCTTAAACGGTTTGAAGTCTTCCATTCTTCTATCAAATTTAGTCTTCCCCCTTCCCCCAGCCTCCTCTACTTTCAGCTGACGTTGACAACCGATTTATAAAAAATGAAAAATATCCAATTTTCTTATGACAAAAAAAACTGAAACGACTTAACCTTCGACACTTTCAAAACATTTCTGACGATAAATATTACTAAATATACTCTCAAGTTTGTCACTAGTGGGGTGGCATCACTAAAAGAAGATTCTTTCTTAACTTATGGCGCCATATTTTTTCCAGAGATTTTGGCATTTGGAATTCTGGAAAATAGAATTCTCGAGTTGTACTATAAAAGCGTATGGTCCTAAATTTTATGTTAAAATATACATAATATTTATTTATAAAAAGTTTAAATTTAAAATATCTGCAAATATTATAAAATCCTGTTGTGGAAAATTCTAGAGGACAATGCGACCAGAATCTGGCCTTAAAACAAATTTTGAATACTTGTAGTTTATGTTATTAAATGAAGCTACACGTTTCATTGATAATAAGAAATAAACACTCTCGAAGCTTTTAAAATATGAAATATTAATTAGCCGCCATGATTTGTAATAAATACTCAATTCGCAAATTTGTGTAACACAGTTTTCATTTGTAAATTAATTAAATTTATTTTAATATATACCGACTAATAATTCATTTGTGTAAACAGTATGAATTACAGATAATAAATATGCAAGTTTTGTGTTATCAAGATTTTCGAAAGTTTGGCGAGTTACCAAACGTACATTCACACAATGCCTTTATTCAGAAAGATAGTTGCATTTTAAAAATATGTTTTGACTTTTGTTTGTCAACTAATGTAAATTTTTAGATGACAATGTTGTTTATTTAAATAGTATGGAACACAGTTTATTTTTTTTTAATTTTTCAGATATTATAATTTTTTCAGATATGTTTCCAAAGTATTTTAAAATAATCACATGGTCAAATATTAAACAAACTGTCATTTGCATGTTTTTTAATAAACTTTTAAATCAATAAAATAATCTGAAAAACCTTATTTTTGTATTTTTATAAACAAAACAATGTGTTTACAAACTATCTTAACAGACTTTTATTATTAGCAAAAAATTATATAAAAAATATTTAAAACAGAATTAATTTCACTGAATTTAAAACTCAAAAAAAATACTAAAAAAATATATAATTTGTATATTATTAATCCCTAAAACAAATTAAAGTAATATGTTTGAGAATACACTGTAGCAAATTTGGAGCAGTTTTATCAAATTGATCTGAACTTATATCAATTTAAACTTATATCAATTTAAACTTAACTCAACTTGATAAAAGTCATCAATGAGAAAAATCAGTTCAAAGTTAATGTATTTAGACAATATCTTGTACCAAAGCTTTATATTTAGTCACAAAAAATAATTAGTTGCACTTAACGTAGAAATATGGTTTTGGTGTCGTTAGATTCAAAATAAAATAAACTTTTTTTAAAGCAATAAAAGGTTTTTGGATATTTTGTATGATTTTGTGTTTCATACCCCGTTAAATTATTTATTTAAATTGTTCCAACGCTTTTATTTTATAACATTTGTTAAAATGATGACATAATATTTCAACAGTTCATTGAATATGCATGGAAGAAAAGTATTACTAGAAAAGTGTTTTTATGCACTTCAATATTAAGCAAATTGCTAAATCTGTAAATTGTTTATTACTTAACGAAAGCTTAAGTAACTTTTTAAATTTTGACATTTCTTTTTAACACTAGAACGACGAAGTGGGTCAATTTGACCCAAATCTAATTTCGTTTCTATTTTTCTCAAAAACTTACCAGCCGAATTAATTGAAATTCCTTGACTTTTCCTAAAATCATGCATATAACAGCCTGAAAAAATAATATTCGTCTGGCAGTTATTATAGTTGGTGTTTTTAACACTTATACCTAGAACGACTGAATGGGTCATTTTGACCCAAACACCCTTCTCTTATACAGAAAGCAGATAACAACGATTTATAGAACTAAAACACATTGCACCCATGTCGTGCGCATTTGGCTTGACTCATCCAGGGGGTGAGTGACCTTGACCTACATATATAATGTCACTGGTCGAGCAATATTGTATTTTCATTCGTTCAAACTGTTTTTATATGAGAAAAAGCGCAGATGGAATTTTTTTCCCCTGATGGAGACAGGACTGCATCTGAATAAGTACAGATAGGATAAAGCTTGAGTAAAATGTGTCGGAAACTTACTGTTAGCGAAGCATTAGAATACTTTCAACAGTTGTCGGAAAATGAATCCGAAAACTGTAGAAATAAAGAGTTTGCTTCTAGGGATGAAGAATTTGTGCCTTCAAATACTAAAAGTTTATCTTCAGATAATGATGGCAATTTATCTGATTCTTGCGAATTACCTGTTGCATGTAGTAGCAATGAAAATGTTTCTAGTAAAACTGAAACGTTTTTAGTGCAAACAACCAAGAAATCAAGGTTTCAACATAACAGTTGATGAGCAACTGTTTCCTACAAAATCCAGATGTCGATTTACACAGTTAATGGCTAACAAACCAGATAAATTTGGAATTAAGTTCTGGCTTGCAGCTGATGTTGATAATAATAAATGGCTTTCCATATTTAGGGAAAGATGAGCATCGTCTTGCAAATCTAGAACTCGCCAAACATGTCGTTTTACGTTTAGTGAAACCTTTTGGAAACAAAGGAAGAAACGTCACCACTGATAACTTTTTCACAACACTGAAACTATCGGAAATTTTAAAAGCAAAGAACACCAGTTTGATAGGTACTGTAAGGTGGAATCGAAAGTTTTTGCCTGAAATAGTGAAAACAAATGAATAGATAATTGTCGAAACATTGTTACTGAAACATAATGATAGTACAACTACTATGACAGTTTACCAAGGGAAAAATAATAAGAATGTCATGTTACTCAGTTCATTTCACCCCACAGTTTATATTGACGATAACGGGCTAAAAAAATTCCCATAGATAAAATTCCCAATATGGTTTTACAATTCTACAAAATTCAGTGTAGATGTTGCTGTCAAATGCACGAAAATACTTGGTGAAGGCAGCATCGAGAAGGTGGCCAGTGCCTGTCTTCAACAATGTTCTAGACCTTGCTTGAATAAATTCCTGGATTTTGTATAAAAGAGTTATCGGTAAAAAGCTTTCGAGGCGAAAATTTCTCCAACAACTTATTGAAGAGCTACGCCATCCTTATATTGAGTCTACTAGTAAAAAGAATAATTCAGACTTACAGAAAACAAGTGAAACTACCGGAGTACCATCAGTAGCACTCAAAAGAGTTCGAAGTCAAGTTTCTAAGTGTGTAAACAAAACAGTTGATATTTGTTCCGATGTGTAAGAAGTGCACAAATTACGTAAAAAAAAGTTGCCGCAACTTTGTGTAGTATATGTACGAACACTTTTCTGATAATAACTTTTAAATAATGAATAAAAAATTTACACATCAATGACAAAATGCCTCAAAAAGTTCAAATTGAATATATTGTAAACAGTTTTTAAACATAATTTTTTGTTTATTTTTAAGGTTTAAAATTTAAATATTCTATTTTGTACTCTTAAGATTACTGTCAATAAAATAATTGTCATTACTGGAAAAAAAAGTTATATTTTTAAAAATTAAACATGGATTTTTGTACTCTGGGTCAATTTGACCCATCCCGTGGTTCTAGGTATACCGAAACTGCCGTCGTTCTAGTGTTAAATATATATATGATTTTTGGGGATTTAGAATGAAAGAATAAATATCGAAAAAATAAAAATTACTTTTTGGATTTTACATCAAACAGTAATTATATTATACAAAGAAATAATTGTTTTTTGTTATAAAATTATATGCACTATGGTAATAGCTGAAAATTTTCTGTCAAAAATTTTTAAATGATCCGCTTTGTTTTTTAACCCTTTTAATAAGTATACTTAAATATCAGCTTTAACTAACTTAAACTCTGGTGACGGTTCGGTTCCGAAATTCAAAACCCCAAATTATTCTTAGTTTTCAAGCATTTTCAGATGATTAGGACAATACTTGAGTTGGTACTCTTTCCCTCTACAACAAACGTGAGATTTTTTTTACCAGACAGATTTCACGAGCACTATCCCTCTCTACACAATGATCTTCGATTGTATAACGATAATCAAAATAGTTACTCTCCGTTTACGACCTTGCTGTTCTTACAACCGTTCACTGCAACACGTTTACTGCATGTGTATAAAAGAATACAAGTCACTATTGATTTTTACATGTTAAGTTCGTATACCTGTTGCTTAGCCAGCAACGAACGTGCTAATACAATTAAAATGGAAGATTTAAAAGCAAAATTCCTAACACACAGCTATCAAGTTTATAATTCAATAAATTCAATATATGACTTATACTTATTTTTGATATTCATATTTAAATGTGTTTTCGTTAACAATTGTTATTGAATATTTTTTTTTTAATACCCAAGACATGTCCAACTCTGTTATTGAATACTTAAACAAATTATAAATATTTTGTAGTCTATGACATATCTTTCAAAGAAAGCTTCAGTAAAAATCTTTTCTCCAGACACATTGTTGCGCTGAGGACACTAAGTCTCAAAACACCCAAAGAATAGAAGACTACGAAACGCGTTCCATCACATCACACGTGTTATCACGTGATTCCCCCATTCAACCAATGACATCTAACTTATTCATCCAGGACACGCCCACGAGATAAAAAATTCAAGATGGATGACATTGTAAACAGCCCGGATTTAGAAAAGTGAAATTGATAAATTATTGGCTTTATAGCACGCGCATTCAGATGGAAACTCAGTCCCGGAATAGTTTATTTTCCCCCTTTGGAATGCTTTTCACGAACTTCACGCGTTCTTAGAACGTGTGGGTGGATTTCGCACTTTATAAATCTCGCATGGGCATTTCTCAATGTCGACTGCACGGTGGAGAACTGAGATTTGCATAATCGGAAGTGGAGAGGCTTTTTAAGATATTTGGAAGAAATATGTCTTAAGGGATTGGTGCTTTGAGTGGAGCTGGTGCAAAAATATATTGCCTCAGTAATTTTAAAAAGTTTAATTGTGAATGGATTTTCGTTCACTCAATTAGTTTTAGAGGTACACACAAAAAAAGGATTGTATTAATAACTAATGGGCATTAATAACTAATGGGCATTAATAACTAATGGGCATTAACAACTAATGGGCATTAATAACTAACGGGCACTAATAACTAATGGGCACTAATAACTAATGGGCACTAATAAATAATGGGCATTAATAACTAAGACATTAATAACTAATGGGCATTAATAACTAATGGGCATTAATAACTAATGGGCATTAATAACTAATGGGCATTAATAACTAATGGGCATTAATAACTAATGGGCATTAATAACTAATGGGAATTAATAACTAATGGGCATTAATAACTAATGGGCATTAATAATTAATAAGCACTAATAACTAATGGGCATTAATAACTAATGGGCATTAATAACTAATGGGCATTAATAACTAATGGGCATTAATAACTAATGGGCATTAATAACTAATGGGAATTAATAACTAATGGGCATTAATAACTAATGGGCATTAATAATTAATAAGCACTAATAACTAATGGTCACTAATAACTAATGGGAATTAATAACTAAGACATTAATAACTAATGGGCATTAATAACTAATGGGCATTAATAACTAATGGGCATTAATAACTAATGGGCATTAATAACTAATGGGCATTAATTACTAATGGGCATTAATAACTAATGGGCATTAACAACTAATGGGCATTAATAACTAACGGGCACTAATAACTAATGGGCACTAATAACTAATGGGCACTAATAAATAATGGGCATTAATAACTAAGACATTAATAACTAATGGGCATTAATAACTAATGGGCATTAATAACTAATGGGCATTAATAACTAATGGGCATTAATAACTAATGGGCATTAATAACTAATGGGCATTAATAACTCCAAGCTCCAAAAGAATCCGCGAAAGAGCATCCATTTCGGATTCAGATGCCCTTTCGCTTCAAATATTGTTTAGGAATAGCCTAACACCGTCAGGTTTCGTTTATGAATAGTTCGTACGCTCACCTGTTCTTTTTTTCAGTGTTCGGTAAGCTCCAGATCCCTCCGCACTTATCAAATGCTAAGACGTCTTGGTATCTTTTTGCTCTAAATGAACTTCTCTATCAATCAGTTTAGTTTTTCCATGCCGCATTTGGACAGTAATGTTAGTGTGGCATTTGGGCTTAATAGTGAAATCTTCAAAATATGTACTCTGTCCTCTTCATTCTTCCGTCTTCGGTAAGCTCTAGATCTCTCCGAATTTGTCACAGATTTAGACTTCTTGGTATCTTATTGCTCGTATTAAAATGCTCAATCGACTTGTTTAAGTTGTCTATGCCGCATTTGAACGTTAGTGTTAGTGTGACATTTAGGTTTTGTAGTGAATCCTTCAACAAATTTTCAACAATCACTTTTCACGCCACACAATTTTCACACAAATGGCTTAAGCTATCTGCTATTCTAATGGAATGGTAGAACTTGTCATTCTTGGGAATGAAGTTACAGCTGTTAAACAGACAAGGCGGTGCCCGAAATTTAATTAATTCCCCTCTGTCCACGTAGAAAAAGGTCAGAAGGGGAGGGTGCATATCCATGACAGCAGATAATTTTTTCTGTTTTCTCTTGGTGGTATGGGGCTTTATAATATCGACACTTTTTATGTCGAGCAAGTTTCTGCCAATGACAACTATACTAGTTTTATTTTAAAGACGTGCTCACGTAAAAAAATAATTACGTTAACAACTATTCACTTTTTTTTAATTCAGAGTTGCGTATAGTTGTCTTAATTGACTATCCAGCATTTCATGTTTGGGCAAATTTTTGAAGCCAAGTGGAATCATGCATGCACAGCGAAACCGCAGCCGCTTTAAGTGCCCAATTAAGGGACATCAAAGTTTAGTTCCACAATTTAAAATTGGACTATTTTGTTTTCATTTTGCCTTAATTTTTTTTCCACAATTGGTTTTAAAAAGTGCATTTATTTTTTCCCATTTTAATCTTTCAAAAGGATTTTTTTTAATATAAAAACACACGCGTATATTTAAATAATTCGACTTTTATGGTTTATGTTTAGAAGATTTTATAAGCATCAAAGTATTAGAAATGCTTTTGGTAAATGCCTTTTAACTTTTTGACTTAAGAGTTAAATTGCTCAGTGATTTTATTTTTTCTTCTAAATAGCTCTAACCGAATATTTGAATTAAATTCTAAAAAAGAGTAAGATATCAAAATATAAATTTATCAAAGCACACATTTTGCGCAAGAATAGTAATTTCCTTTTTCAGGGGAACTAAAATCTTAAATTGTTCCTTTAAAAACTTTATAAAGAGTAGAAACGTCGGTAGTTCTTTGTAGAAGATATCAATATATACACTAGGAAACTACAAAATACGAGGGATAGGAGCCCAAAAATACATATTTCGATTTAAATTGAGTAAAAAATTTAAATATTTTTTGTCTATTTCAATGGAAACACGTAATGATATATCCTGTATTTTTATTTAAATAATAAGAATTGTTTTTGATCTTCGAATGCTTGAATCCAATCTTTTTTTTAACTTTATAATAACACATTGTTCAATATGGTATAAAACTATGTAAATTCGTTGCATTGGCTAAATAAAATAAGACGGTATATTTCCCCTTGCATTCAACAAATCCCTAAACAAAAATGTGCTAGAATTTTTTTCCTTTCACTTAACTTATGCAATAGTCAGGAAATATAAACTCGAATAGCCTACAATCCGTAAATAATGAGCTTCAAAAACGCTTCCTATTCGGAAAAAGAACCCCGCGCTTCCTTTATTATTGAGCGAATAAGATTCCAAAACAAACATCTAAAGAGCTTTAAACACAGGGAAAAATAGGTTCGTTTCAAATTGATTTCCCCTAAACTACATTTTGGAAAAGGGAATTCCGTCCACTTACTCTCACACAGGGTAAAATTTGAAGGAATATTGCTGCATTTCGAGAGGTAGGGAAATATCTTTTAAGCCGAAAAATGATCGAGTTTTTAAAAAACAGAATATTCAGGAAATTCGTGTTTAAGGATTCAGAACGGATCATGTGTAAATTCTTTTCCTCACGGCTTTTGATTTGAAGTTGGATTTTTTCAACGTATGATTTCTCGAAATATTTTTGTACGTTGTGTTGTATACAAGATGAAATCGCTTGAAAAATATGATTTAGTGTCTATATTTTTCTGTAAATTGCATATATTGCAATTTTATTTTATGTCGAAGTTGGGGAAAGGAAGGGCAAATCCCTACGCTGCTTTGCGAGTTTACCATTGCGAATTTTTCGGCCATTTAAAAAGAACCATTTAAAAAGAACACATATGAAAACGGATTTTTTGGGAAAGAGAATAGTGGAAAATATTTCCAGGAGGATAAATGGATTTTCTTCATTAAATAACTGTTAACCTTTAGTTGACTTAGTCTTCTTCTATTTCTCTATCTATTCCTTTTCTATTCATATAATTTTCCTCTTTCTTTGTCGTCATCTGACCATGGTTCAAAAGTACGAGACATCTTTTCCGTGTTTTTCTTCCTACATAGGCCCTAACTGTCGCCCGCCAATAGCCCACTCTGGAGCTCTAGTGCGACGTTAATAAACCAAACCAAACCAAACCAAATCAAATCAGTTTCTATGTAAAATTATAACTGACATTTGAATGAAAGATGATTGTAAATGAATAGCAACATATTAGTAGAATGGAATTAAGGAGTAGTGGAATATATACTTTTTAACCGACTGTAAAACACGCCAAACAAATCCGCAAAAGCACACCGAAGGATACAGGTTATCTATTCAAATATTTTGTATACTTTTTTATATATGTTCGCGAGACGGGGTTTCCAGTGAAAAGAATCCAGTGACAGTGAAAAAATCGAGGAGGACTACCATGATTATATAGAATAATTATGATTATCATGATTATATGAATGAAGTCGTCATGCTTATATACAGTGGCGGCGATTCGGGGGGGCAAGGGGGGGCGGTTGCCCCCGCACTTTTTTCTGATGTTGCCCCCGCACTTTTTTAATATTGCACTTTTTAAAACTATATTACAAGTCAATTGTTCTATTGCATTGCCGAACAAAGGAAAAAATTTGAACCCCAACTTCCTCCCACTACTAAGGTTCAAACCCCTTCCATTGAAAGTCAAGTGAAATTTTTTTTGAACGAATGTGGTATCGTTATTATTTAAAAAAAATTCAACATTTAAAAAATAAAATAAATTCTCTATCTAAATTGAGGAGCTTTGTTTTCAGATTTCCAGACAGACAGCTGCTAACTTAATCCATTGATTGGTGCCTCATTGCTTACTCAATCCAGGTCCATTACTCATTCTGTTTTTATTTTTTTCGGAAAAAGAAATAGCATATATTTTCTTTACATAGAAAAATGCAACTGTATGACCTTCAATTCTAAAAATAGATCAAACCTCCTTCTTTTATTTATGACTAGTTGCAACTTTTTACATTAAAATAGTATCCGGTATTAATAAAATGCGTTAAAATGTAATGTAGTATTGTGTAATCTATTGGCGCCGAACAATTGCGTAATTTATAGGCCTGTAGATAGGAGGAAAGGGGTCATAGGTTAGCCATTAATGTCTTTGATTTGATCTTCGTCTGCT
This sequence comes from Troglohyphantes excavatus, assembly GCA_963932185.1. Lineage (NCBI taxonomy): Eukaryota > Metazoa > Arthropoda > Arachnida > Araneae > Linyphiidae > Troglohyphantes > Troglohyphantes excavatus. The sequence goes on along the minus strand of OZ010673.1, from coordinate 26,811,378 downwards.
CTGCTTTTTAGCAAAATGAAGCGAATTTTACAAAATTCAGTTTTAAATTACTTTAATAAAAAGAACAAATGTGAAGTTGAACATGACAGCAACACAAGCACTACTGTTTCCATTCAAGAAAGCTTGTCTGTTTGCTTGCAATCTACGTCACAGAATTTTCAAAATCGCGCAAGTATACGTTTAAAGATACCATTATCTTGATTTTTAGCATTTATATATCATATTTCGAAATCTTTTACATTATTCATATTATGCGATTGTTCTTCAATTTAATTTAGCATTAATTGTTCAATTTATAATTTAATTTCAAACTATTATTGGAAAAATTATTCGTATTTCAGTAATTATTGATATTTGTAAGTTTCGAATATTATTGCACTCCATAAAATGTGTAACGAAGGTACAGTTTAATTAAATATCTTTGCTGCAAGAAGATTCAAAATATATCTATTCACGAGAATAGATAATTTTGAAAACTTTTGTTTTAATATGGATTTATTCATACACGGATGAAATGTTTTTGGTTTTCCCAAAATATCCATTTAAAAAGAATAGTAATAATTATTCGACAATGAGACCTTGTGATTATTATTATGATTTTGGTTTAGAATTTTACAAATCCGTGTTGGAAATCCGTGTTATGTCCGAAGAAAATTAATATTATTTGCAAATGAAAGCTAGGGAAGATTAGAAATTGCCTAACTTGTAAGATTAAATTTGACCTCTGAACAGATACTGCATTGGAAAATGCTTGCAACCAATACTTTTGAGAGAACTGTTTAATATTACATAATTTATAAAAATTTTGAAAATGTATATAAACTGGAACTGGGAATGTTTAGCACTGTTGAGGTGAGAATTTAAATTGGAAAGTTTGATTTGGTTAAAATAACGTAGCACTAGAGCTGCAGATTGGGCTATTGCCGACAATTCGGGTTCGGGACCCTTCTACAAGGAAAAACCCGGGAACAATGCTTCGTATTTTTGAACAATGGTCATATATAACGAGGACAACACTTGAGCTGGCTAACGGCGGCTTTATTGTTCGTTACCACACATATATTATAAGGAATCTCAAGCTTTAAATTTGTTCTCTAAATTGATTTCATAATTAGGGAGTGATTTATTAATTTTAAAAGTAGTTATTGACAACTGTTAAATATAGTTAATGACAATGATAACTGTTGATGCTATTTATCTGCCAACGTATTCATGTTTACTTGAACGAAAATTAATAATTTTTTTAATAAAAAAAATTGGTGGGGGTTTGTGAGATATATTTGTTAATTTTTGTGGGGTTAAGGATTCCCCCCTCTTGGTGAGAGGGATAGATGCCTAAAGAAATTCGTTGCTCAGTCACTGAACCCCCATGAAATAATCAATCACTCAACCTCCATAAAATCTATACCCACGTTCCTGCAAACTGTAAGAATTTGCCTCAGGGTCTCAAAAGTCACACCACAAATGTAGAATTGTAAATGGTGCAGGAAATTTTCTAGGGATTGGGAGGGTGAGGAAAGAAAATTTCCTCCATTTCTTTTTCAACACTGACACCAATGGAAAGGATGCCTATCCCTTTGGAGGTCGGTCAATAAGTCTGATAATTAGATTCATTACAACAGTCCGTATCACTCCAAAATAAAAAAAAAATTGGAAAATAATCGAAAATGGGTTAATAGTCGACCTGGGCGTCTCGTACCTATTTTAAATTGGTGTTCTTTCCTTCAAATAACTCAAAATAGAGAGTAAATATAAATGTGCAATATTTATTGTTTTGGTGTTCGTTCAAAATTTTTATTACTATCCCCCCCCCCCCCCACCTCCCCGCTCCACACACACTTGTTTCATCTTGATCTTGCCCCCCCACTTTTACCACCCAATCGCCGCCACTGCTTATATAGAATGAAGGGGGGTTTAGGTGCCTTTAGACGCTATTTAGCGGAGGGCTTTGTGTCAAAAGCGATGTATTATGCAAATTAAAACAATTGTTTACTAGTGAGTAATTTCTACTAAATTTTCCTTTTCTACATTTTTTCTCCTAGGATTTAGAGCAAAAACTTATAACACCCCGTCTTGCCCACATACGTGGCAAGACGAAAAAAAAAGTTTTTTTTTTTAAATAATGTCATTTCATTTGGTAGTCACAAAATGCCCTAAAACCTGAAATATCCCGTTAAGCCCCGCCTCCCCCTGATATATTTTTATAAGATTTTTTTTTCTCAAATACCAAACTATCTATCTTTTATCTAGGTCTAATATGTTACCGAAATCTTTTGACTTATAAAGCTTTAGGGGTTTAAAGTAAATTGCAAGCAATTTAAGGAGATATTTCTTACGAAGAATTGTAATAATTAAAAAACTTGTCTAGCAATTAATTATTCCTTCATGTTCAACGAGAGAGATTTCATTATCTGGACTTACAAATGATGATATTTTTTTATTATAAAAGTTTGCTGATAATTATTTCCTCTAGCCACAATTAAAATGACTTTTTTGAGAACTTCGTAACTCATTTAAATGATGCAAATCAGTATTAAGCAACGGTCTTTATGCTGACGAATAAACATTTGCTAAGAAACTGCTGGTTACATTCATTGACAATAATAATTAGTGTTGGCTAGCTAAATAAATTTGTATCTAATATTTATCTCATTAAGTGCAATGTTAAATGCAATCGATTATATTTTAAAACAATTGCATGTGTAATCGTTAATTGTATGAACAAAATCAGAATTTTTATATATTTTTTTGTAAAATTTTTTGCTATTGTCACACATATATATATTTTTCCTCAATATTTCTTATTTATTTTTAAAACTCCCCTTGAAATTTTTTTGTTAACAATATACTGTTTCTAACAAACACTCTCAAAGCTGTAAATTAACGTTAAAAAAGTAAGCTTTTCACAATCTTCAATTTAAAATATATTAAAAATATTACTAAAAATCACCATTCTTTCCGCAGAATATTGCTAATATAACGGTATTTTAATTGTATGATAAGTTTTAAACATGTAACACAAGAAATAAAAATATATAAATTGTTCTACAGGTCTATCTGAAGATGAGATTTTAGACACTACAAAATTTAAAAGTTTTTAAATTCGAAGTTATTTTAAACCAGCTTGCGTTTTCTTCAATATGTAAGGAATTTTGCGGTACGGGGTACTGATTAAATTTGGAGTACTAAAAAATAAGTTTATTTCAGCCACTTCTCCTTACTAAAACTAACAAATAAATACATTCAATAAATAACCAGAAAACATTAAACCTATCATTTTTTAAGAAAGAAACACCATATAAAATCGAATATTTTTAGAGAAAACTCTTTAAACATACATCATTTATCAAGTTTTACAAGCAAGATAAGATTTAAGATAATGCTTGAACATACACTAGTTGTCATCATAACTTATGAAATAAGGTACTAAAATGCTCGTTATACTTCCTAAAAACATTTTGATATGTCCTATCTGCGTTAATAAGGAACTTCTCACATAAAAAACTACTCTAGAATAGATAAGACTTCTCAATTAGCGCGCCCGCATGATGTTTAAAATCAATCAAGAAGCCACGGGTTCCAAGTGCATTATTGGCCTAAAGATAAGACACAATTTCTTTGCTCATTAGTACCTAATTAATTGAGGGAGACACGATAAAAGACACGCAGTTATGGGCATTTCCCGGTCCGTTCTTTGGGAACCCATTGTGTGAAATTTATTTCTGTCCTTGGCATGCGAATCGATAAAGTCGATAATCGTATCGCTCATTCCGTGGCACAGGAGGGTTTTATATTTTCAGGGAATGGCAACAGTGACGGATATTATAACCCGATGAATGATTTTTCTGTCGGCAGTTTAAGACTGAATGTTCCTACTACTGGAGAATAGACATTGTGCGTTTAATATTTCTTGCCGTGAATTAACTTGTTCGCGTATCAATCCGTGGTGAATTAACTTGTTCGCGTATCAATCCGTGGTGAATTAACTTGTTCGCGTATCAATCCGTGGTGAATTAACTTGTTCGCGTATCAATCCGTGGTGAATTAACTTGTTCGCGTATCAATCCGTGGTGAATTAACTTGTTCGCGTATCAATCCGTGGTGAATTAACTTGTTCGCGTATCAATCCGTGGTGAATTAACTTGTTCGCGTATCAATCCGTGATGAATTAACTTGTTCGCGTATCAATCCGTGGTGAATTAACTTGTTCGCGTATCAATCCGTGGTGAATTAACTTGTTCGCGTATTGACTTGTCGTGAATTAACGCGTTCATGTATTATCTTGTCGTGTATTAACTTGTTCGTGAATTTACATGTTTTTGTATTAAATTGTCGTGAATTAATGTGTTCGTGTATTGACTTGTTCGTGAATTAATTTATTCGTGTATTAACTTGTTCGTGTATGAACTAGTCGTAAATTAACGCGTTCATTTATTATCTTGTCGTATTGTCGTATAATAAGTTATTACACGACAAGATAATAAATGAACGCGTTTATTCACGAATAAGTTATTACTAATAACTTGTTCGTGAATTAACGTGTTTGTGTATCAACTTGTTCGTGAATTAATTTATTCGTGTATTAACTTGTTCGTGTATTAACTTGTTCGTGTATGAACTTGTTCGTGTATGAACTTGTTCGTGTATGAACTTGTCGTGAATTAACGCGCTCATGTACTATCTTGTCGTGTAATAGCTTGTTCGTGAATTAACGTGTTTGTGTATTAAATTGTCGTGAATTAACGTGTTCGTGTATCAACTTGTTCGTGAATTAATTTAATCATGTATTAACTTGTTCGTGTATGAACTTGTTCGTGTATGACCTTGTTCGTGTATGACCTTGTTCGTGTATGAACTTGTCGTGAATTAACGCGTTTATGCATTATCTTGTCGTGTAATAACTTGTTCGTGAAATAACGTGTTTGTGTATTAAATTGTTGTGAATTAACGTGTTCGTGTATCAACTTGTTCGTGAATTAATTTATTCGTGTATTAACTTGTTCGGGTATTAACTTGTTCGTGTATGAACTTGTCGTAAATTAGCTACACATAACACATTAAATGTTATTGAATTTTACATAAAATGATTATATAATGATAGCTACTTTTTAGGCATAATATGCTAGGATACATAAATTTATATTTTATTATTATTTGGGTGTATTTCCCTACGAGTTTTAAATGCAATAAACTACTACCCAAAACATTGCAAAATAACCACAAATTATAATAAGGACACTTAATTTATGACCAAATTACCCTTCATTTTGAATTTAAGTTCATATCTTGAATGATGTTAGGAACTTCTACATTCTTGAAAGAAAATTCTAAACAACTCGACATCACTCATTTTTAATTACAAAAATTAATTAATGGAGTATCACGTTTAAAGAAGTAAATATAAAGATAAATATTCCCGATCACTTAGGCTAATTAAGTGAGAGATTTTAGTTTTGAATTGTTATGTTATGGGTTTTGTAGTGTCATGTGTACTCTATTAATAACACATTATTAATCTATAGTTAAATATATCGTTAGTGAAAACCGATTAATTTTAAATCCTCCTGTATTAATGAGAGACAGTTTTTTATTAATTAAAAGTAAGAACAATGTTAAAACTATTATAGATAATGTGGATTTGAAGTTTTACTTCAGAAAATAGAAATTATTAATGGTTTTAGTAAAACTAAAATTTTAATAATTAATTTAACCGATTGTCTTTATTTAGTTTAGGTTAAATAATAAACATTTTAACTGTAAGTCGAAAATGAAAATGTTTGCATAAAAGTCTTGAGACAATAATAAATGTTTGTTTTCTTTAAAAATATACTACATTTTTAATTTTTTTGCATTTCATGGAGTATTTTTTGTTCTTTAGATGGCAGTCATTATAGTGGAACTGCCAATCGTAGGAATTTTGGCGAGATGTAAATGGTGATAAAGTTTCCTACATACAACTTTAAATTTCTTTTGATTCTAGGAATTAAAAAAAAAAGGTTTGGCGACGTTTGGTTTGGCGACTAAATCAGAATTTTGTTAATATATGTCATGAGTTCTGAGGATGCATAAGATAGTATGTATCAGATGTTTGATATATAAATTAGTCTCTTTTTGTTGAGAGACAATTTAGACTTACTACCCAAGATGAGACGTAGTCTACCATATTAGCTTTTGCTCGAAATAAAAGTAAAGGATAAAGGGTTACTCCGCCAAGGAGAAAAAATTAATGTTTCCAAATATGATTTCATTCAAATGTGCAATACTTGCGTATTAAATAAACACGCATGCACAAATTCGAATCTAAATCACAATTTTGTTCGTTTTACAATCACCCTTTTATTATTAGTCATTACGCTAATTTAACCATAATTACTTGTTACTATTATTAGCAGTCAAATAGTTATGTACTTTGAAATAAATTTAATAAAGGGTTGTTTAATAGATATTGGATAAGAAATTCGCCAATAACATTCTTTGAAGTAAAATTTGCTGTTAACCGAAGATGACTAAATAAAATCTCTAAATGTTAATAATAATAAAGCAAAATGTAATTCATATCTTGACTGCAAAATCAAATATGGGACAACGTTTTTTATTTCATTTTCAAATCTGACATATTTCTTTAACTTTGATGACCTAATAACACTACAAGATATAAAATATAGGCCACTGCTCCCTTTGATGAGAAAGGATCTAATTGACACAGAAAAATATTGTCATTTAATGGATTTGTTTAAGCATACCTACCTAATAAGGAAAGACAGTAGTCCTATTAGTAATAATATTAGACAGTTATTTAATATTTTATTTAAAAAATAATATAGTCAATAACTAAATGTATGTTATGATTATTACGCTTCAAAAATTTAGTTTTGTATAAACAATTTAAAATAATAAACATTTTTGACAAATAAAATTTTCAATTTTTAACTTAATAACGTTTGCTTTGGAAGGGTAAATTTCAGAATAAATATACAATAACTTTACATAAAACTTTTACTAAATACAAGTAAACACTTTTATTTAAACATTGAACCTAATTATTTACCCAACATTATTTTTAAAAAATATATGAAAAAAATATTTGACAGTACAAAAATTTATATTTTTCTCCATATAAAATATTAAATAAAGTACTTAGTTTTCATAGTTTAAGAAATATTTTAGTAAAACTTATGTATTTTTATAATTTCTAAAAAAAATGAAAATATTGAATAAGATTTGAGAAAAGTGTACCAAAATACTGAAAATTGTAGTTTTGAGAAAAACACAACAGACGTTTATTATTTAAAATTGTTTATAGAAAACTAAATTTTTGTAGTGTAGTAATCATAATAAACGTTTAGTTATTTATTGTATTACATTCTTTAAATAAAATATTGAATGATTTGGAGCAATTTTAAGTTAAATGAAATACGACTGATTTTTGTTGCTGAGGAGTAATGTCTGCCCATAAATATATTTTTCTAATTTTTTTTAACTCGGGTATTTTACGTATATAACTGTATAAAAAATATTTTTGCTGTTTAGAACATTCCCAAAAATTTGTCCCTAATATATTTTATTTTTGTTTATATTATTGAAAAGCATATACCCTTCTACTTTCCTCCCCCTCCAAAAAAAACGGGGTAAGAGTTTTTGTGAATTATGATTTATTAAATAGGTCACTCATCTAGTACTTTAATTATTCTGCAAATTTATTCTCAATGCAATTTCATTTTTAAAGGGATTATTTGAATAAGGGATTTGAATAAATTGAGTGATTTTGGATGTTTTACACTAGTATATGTAATTGTGGCTATTTTCCACTTAGCATTTAATATTTTTACCTTCTACTCATTCCATTAAATATTTAATTTAAAGTGAAATATTCATAAAGTTTTTATGGCTTTCAAATATAATCCTTCATTAAAAATTATCCTTGTCGAAATTAAAGGTACATTTAGGTGATTGTTAGGGGATATTTAAATTATTAATATTTATTCGAATATAATATTAAATAAAATTTTTAAGTATTTGTATTTTGTGAAAACTGAACCTAAGAATTATTTTCTGTCACTTAAATTTTCCTTTTCATTTTAACCCTCCATGACTGTTCAGAAAATTAATCAAATTGTAAAGTTGTTTTCTCCATTAGAAATTTTTAATTATATTTTAATATATTTATATATTTTTTTTAAAACTTGTTTATTATTAAAGAAATGGTTTTAACTTTATACCACAATAAAAAAAAAGTTTGGAAAATATTAAAAAATAAAGTATTTTTATGAATATAAAAATTGTTTATATTGCTGAAAAAACTAGAGATAAAAGGATACAAAAATATGTTTGTAACGGTCAAAAGGTTTTAAAATACTTTATTTGAAATATTTTTCTATCTTTTCATATTAAGAAGAATTGTTTTTAGAAACATACAGTGGAAGAAGGTCATTTTACTTCAAAAGCAGTCAATATATGTTTCACATTTAATTATTTAAATAAATGGGGCAAACATATAACAATAAAATATTGAAGTGCGTATTATTATAAATTCACCTATATAATTTGAAAAAAAAAATGAAATCCTTTTATTTTCAATTATAAAATATATTTTATTTGTATTCATTTAAAAAGAAAAATATTTTTATTCCCACTTTCATATCTTTTCCGAATTCAATAGTTCTTTTGTATAGATTCCTTTAAAAAATAATAATAAGAAGAAGAAGAACTATCCGCGAAGAAAGTCTTTGTTATGATAGCTCCGGTTTAATCGAAAAGAATACCAGAACCAACACAATTCGCAGAACGTATTTTCTAAATCTTCAATATGATCTGTTGTACCTTTTCTATTGAACCGAATGTGCTGGGCAGAGCGCACTGAAAACAAACAATTCATTTCCCAATAATTGGCAGAGAAACCAATATATTGCTTTTATTTTTTTAAAAAAACTTCGCAAAAGGTTTCTTTTTCATTCAGAAGCTAAAAAGTTGTGTGTAAAATCTTGGTTGTTATTATTTTTATTTTATTCAATTATGACTTGCGCAATTTTTTTTAAAGAAATCATTTGATTTTTTTTATAAGAGCAAGTTTGTTATTTTTAAAAATTATAAAACATATTTCAATTGAAACAAGTATTGCAAAGTGCATAATTGTGAATGCCAATTAAAATTAGTCTGTAAGATAACATATGTGTCTATCCTTCATATATATATATATATATATATATTATATATATATATATATTATATATATATATATAGCATTTTTTACGTATCAATAATGTTTAAATTTTTATTGCGTATTTTTAACGTTGTATTTGTATTTTACTATTGCCTTTGCGCATTAAGTACATTCTTAATAAAAAGGGTTTTACAGAGCCGGAAATTTTTATTTAAACCGGAATTTTTAGGTTACTTTAGTTAACATTTCGTTTTCTAATACAATTAGAGAATTAAAAGTTTAGTTTTGAATATCAGTACTTCCATTTATTTATTTAATGTACGGCTACTTTTATATTAAGATTTGGCATTCACATATTTTAACGGTGATAAAATAAATGCTTCTAAATTGTAATTCTTTTTTTTATTTTCCCTTTCAATCGCTTGTTTCAAGTAAATATAATCTTGTATATGAATTATTTGTTCAATGTGATATTGAATTCTTGCATGTGGTTTCATCATCATTAAATAAGAATGTAACGCTGTAACATGAAGCGCTGTAATTGTGTAAATCATGTTACGCTTCCGTATAAAAATAAGCACCTGAAGTAAACGTCCTGCAAATTTCTTAGGGAAATAATCCGAGCGTTCAGAGAAGAAAATAACCCTCAAGAGTAAATTAACTAGATTTATGCGACATTATCTATGCTTTTATCTTATTTCAATGAAAACAAATTATGCTTAATTGCATAATTAAAATACATTTTAAACCTCAAATTGTGCTTCATAAATACTGAACTTATACATTTCGTAAAATGGTCACAATTTCAACACCCGATATCTTTATTTTGTATTCAAACTTTCCCTGTAAACATTCTATAAAACAGTAGTGACAACCAAATACAGTCATATTCAATAACGTTATTTGATATAATCCAATGTCTGTTGACCAACAATTCATCTCCCTCCATCGGTTCATTAAAATCCCTACATTCGTGACAATCCGCTCTATCTCAGTAAATTACCAATCAAATCTGATGAAGGGATAACACTCCGGCTCTGATTGTCCAAATAACGCGAGTAAATATTTCTAACAATGGTCAGTCATCGTAGAAGTAAACAAATGGATTTAGTTGCCTCCTCCTTGCCAACTCTCAATTAGGGTGTTTGTAGAATTGATGGTGCTGTTTGGTCACTGCAGGCTCAATCAATGTTAATTTAAATGGGTATCGCTCAAAGTAGAAGTTCGTATGAATAATACATAACCAAAATAATATTCGATAGTAATGGTATGGAATTTATATGATCAGGTTTTTCAATAAAAGTTTTTGTAAAACATGCAAAGTGGTTGCAAATCATTGGGCGATGGTCATAGTCTAGCTGCATCACATGTATGCGTATTGGTATGAAAAAACATTATTTTTACCCAATTACTTTGCTTATATTTAAAAAAAGTACATTTGATATAATAGTAATAGTTTGATATATAGTGGATAAACTGCCAAACAGCACCCATCGGCCGTCAATTTGTGACTATGTCGATAAGAATTTTAATAAAAAAATATACAGGTTGTGTTAAAGGTTACTTTTATATTGATTATTTGCTGTAAACCCTTTCATACCTATTTTGAGTGTTTTCGATTTAGCATCAATTAAGAAATTTGCTGGACACTTATTTTATGAGCTAATTTTTATCTGGAAGCGTAACATGATTTACACGATAAAAGCGTTTCATGATACAGCGTTACATTATTTAATACTGATTAAATCACATTCGAGAATTCAATATCACATTTAACAAGTAACTCGTTTACAAGATTATATTTACTTGAAACAAATGAATGAAAGTAAAAATAAAAAAGTAACAATTTAGAGAAGCATTTATTTTATCACCGTTAAAATACATGAATGACGAACAATAATATAAAAGTAGCCATTCATTAAATATATTAATGGATGTACTGACATTCAGAACTAAACTTTAAACAGAAGTTAATTCTCTATTTAAAACGAAAATTAAAACGAAATGTTTACTGAAGGGGCCTAAAACTCCCTGTTCCATCTCTGTAAAACTCTCTACATTACGCATGTACTTAATGCGCCGAGAAGCAACAACAAGGCAATGTTTACGAAAATCTATATTACTTTTCTTTATTGGCATAGTGAATATAAAAACTGATGGTTTGAATCCTAAAGAAATAAGGTTGTAAATGTTTACTATTTCTATTTTATCATAGCAAACTGTTTTATATTTATTTGGCGGGAGAGTTTGTTTTGTATAGATTGCTTAGCAGCAAATGTTATTTTAAATGTAAAAGCTCGAGCCAAAGGCTCTGTATACAATTTACAAATGCGTTGCAAATAAATATATATATATATATATATATATATATATATATATATATATATATATATATATATATATATATATATATATATATATATATATATATATATATATATATATAAGCTGACAGCAAGAATCTACACACATTTGAGTTTGAGTACGTGTCTTTTCCAAAATTGTAATTCGTCAATTCGGAGCCATAATGAGCATCGAATGTAATCAAAAATGAGTACATTTTACTTATTTTCAAATACCTTTTTTTAACAGTACGTAGACACGAAAACAATTCTAACGTTTTTAATATTCAATTCAATCAACGTTTTTATATTCTGTTCCAGATCCTGTTCGCCCTGAACCACACCCTCACTCAGCACGAGCAGAGGGAGGCCGACCCCCACTCCTCCTCCTCCCTATACTCTACGGACGACCTCGTCCTCCACTACAACTGCGGGGACCTCGACTCCTCGGTCTTCGGACAGGACTCGTCTGTCGCGGGACCCGTCCTCACCCCCTCGGCTCCCCTCCGCCTCCTCAACTCCTCCTCGTCCCTCCCCTCGGACGAGCACGAGCAGGAGGAGGAGGAGGCGAGGAGCGTGGACGAGTACTTGAGGAGGGAACTCATACACAACAGGAACAGCAGGATGGGGAGCAGGGTGGTGGAAATCATGAGGAGGAATCCCGGGGAGAGCCTTTTCTTTGCATTTGGAGCAGGTGAGCTCAAATACTGCAATTGATGAGTATATTAACATGTGTAGTGTAGGCGAACTGGGGTGATACGCCATGGATCTAGATTCGAATACCGGCCAAACTTAGGATGTCAAAATGTCATGTGATTGTATTGCAAGTCTGTTTAGCATTCTGTAGAAAAAAAATTATCTGAAATTTTTTTCAAGAAGGGTTATGTAATGATTATACTCGTGAGGGTATATCAGTATGCAATTCATTTTATTGTAAAATAGCTGTGGTTTAGGTCTCTTATAATTATTGTACAAACATTTTCATCTTTAACATGCTTTTTACTATCGGGTCTTAATTGCATTGAACCTAGCAGTGACAATCACTACAATGGCGATCAATGCAAATGCTGATTCCTCGTACATAAATACATTCATTTTAGAATTTTAGTTAAACTTCAAAAATAATTCATTAAACTAGAGATATTATTTAAACTTAGAACATAAAAAATAATTTGTGTTTTCAGCGAATTTAAAGACCTAGATCTCAGAACGTTTTATGTAAGTTTTTAGGCTCAGGCATTTTTGAACCAAATATTTCAAACAGAAAATTATAGGATCAATACCTAACCATGCGCGTTTCTCTCTCTCTCTTTATCTAGAAACCAATAGACAGTAAAAACAATAAACTTACAAAAGCTATTATTAGTTATTACAATAATTATTAGCGTTTTCCACAAAAAGTTTCACATTTATTTGGATATTTTAATAAATTATAACTACCCACCGTTCTAACAAAATGAGAAAAGCAACTGAAATTCTAAAAACAAAATATCCCCCTGCCCTGTTAGTACAAATACAAAACCCTCAAGAGAATCATTACCAAACTGATTAGTTCCTATAAACCATTCTTTTCATTTCCAGTAACATTTCTCAAAACACCATTCCCTTATCACAAATACCATCTTGATTACTTTCAATAAAACATTCCCAACACAAGCAACCGACAATCATCAGACCAACTTCCGCAACCCCGTCTTTCGTTTGCAAATCATCTGTCACCCACTCGGATCCCTTGTTCGCAACCCCCCCACTGCCGTTCCTGCGCCCATTCTTCAATGTCACACCCTCTCGCAGTCCCTGGTTAAGGATCGCAAGAACAGCCATAAGTTATGCCAATGATTCATCCGGTCTTTGTCGGGGGTTGCTGTCAACTACCACGACAAACAATGATACGGGAGGTCTAGACGGATTAATATATGGGGCGAGATGGTGCAAGTCCAGAAACAGAGTTTCGAGATAAAAGCCTTTAAAGTTATCAACTAGCCTTGGCTATAATGGTAAAGGTAATAAAATTACACTTATTTTTGGGCAACCTATGGAACTAGGACCCACACCATTTGGTCAAATGATAGAGCTAGCTGCTTAGTAATGGAAAATGGTGATAGTCCATTTTCGGATTTTTTGGACTTTCACGCCTTAGTAGACAAGCTGTCTATATTGAGAAAAATGGAAATAACTTGACAGGGGACCACGATGTTTATGTGAAGACTGGGATGGGAAATGTGAAGGTTTTAAGTGTGATGACTTCTCGTTTGGTTTTTACTAACGCTTTAATTGGTTAATTTGCACTGCAAAGAAAAGTACTTAAAAATGAGTACCTGAACTCGTTTTTCTTTGAGTACAATTGAATCGTAAATGAGTTATATCGTACTCAAATTTAAGTAATCGTACTTTCTCAAAATGAGCAGTGTGATTTAACATTGCTAATATCAGCTTCTGTTCAAGCCGTCTTAGCAAAGCGACCTAACAAACTTAAAATAGGTGTTCAGAAGATGGTTTTCCACATTATTTGATGTCAATTGCTAAAATGGAAACTGAGTTAATACAAATCAATTATTTTACTTCCCATTTTTTTGACACACCTTTGTAACATTTCTTCTGTTTATCACTTTTTTCACGTCGTCCTGGTAGTAAAACGGATAAGGCACTGGACTGCGATGTCTAAGGATAAGGATTCGATTCTTGGTAAATCGTGGTTGTAATTGTTGATATTTATTGAAAGTGATTTATGATTCAGCTTATGTAGGCAAGCAACTGCTCTTTTTTATTAATTTTTACTCATTTTTCAGTACATGTCTTATTTAAAAATACAGCTTATGCATTCTTAGCTATGATAAGCATTAAATGTACTCAAAAGTGAATACATTTTTATTTATTTTCAAGTAACTATTTTAACCGTGTAAGTTTGACGTGAAATGAGAAAATGAATAGTGTAATGGTTTGCAATCTTGATGACCACCATTGAGTCATAAATTTGAGAAAGAGCGTAGCACCATCTTCAAGAAGCACTAAATAAAATTTGGACACTAAATATTACTCGAACATCAAATTACGTAGTCATTTTATGATTGTATTTATTAATTAAAAATGTTCTACTGTTCTAAATTAAATTACCTCATTAATTAAAGCAATATCTGGATCTAATATGCTTCTTCTCGATACACTCTAAATGCTCAGTTTAATATTTTCTCTAGCACATTAATTCCAATTTTGATAATCGTGGGCAAAACAGTGTACCTCAAAACGGGAGATTAGTGTACCAAAAGGTATACAAAACTATGGTATCACTAACAAAATATATAGAACGAATTTCTGGTTAAATACTTTTAATAATTAAATTTAACGTATAGAAATTTTAAATAGGGCTTTCAATGCATAATTTTTGTTATATATCTAATGAATTTTGATTACATATTGAGATTATTTTATTCATAAAATATATATATCTTAAATATCGCCTGACTTTTGGGATTTTACAATAGTTCCACGGGCCACTTTGGACATTATCGTGGACAACTAGCAATTAGATTAGCATAGTTTGACTCTGGATAAATGGCCTCTGTGATGTCACTTTGTTTACATATATTGGATAAACCGATTGGTTAACTCGCTGAAACGCGTATTCTGATTTGCTAAAACATGTATTGATGGGCGTTACCCAATCACCAATTTACTATAGCCAAACTACAACAATTTAGTGGTAGAGCACAAGACAGGAACTACTTGGATAGAGGAATTTAAACAATAAAAGCTCAAAGTTGTTTTGCATAATATTTAGTTAAATTAACTTTTATATAATAAATTATATATCTTATTATAATCTCCGAGAGATTCGTTTAATTGGACTGAAAAGGTTCTATATTAATGAGATGGGTCGCAATTTATTATGTCCTTTGCATCCAAAATATATTGTATTTAAATATCAACGCTAGCATCTTTGTTAGATTGTCTGGAATACATTAATCGCATATGTTGTATTACATTTTGTTAATATATTACGCTACTGAGATTTGTAGCCTGTCTGTCCCGGCTTTTAAAAATGTCATACAGAGCACGTCTATTTTATCTATTTGTAAGTATATAATCTATTTAAAATATTTTAAAATTATATAAAATCACAACTCATTTAAAAACATAGATACAATAAACAGATAAATATACCATGTTACCGTCAATGTAGGAAATTCAGGCATTCTATAGAATTTCTAAGCCAAAACTTCAGGAGTTCTATAGAATGCCTAAAGCAAAACGTCATGCATTCTATAAAATGCCTAGAAATTATATAGGCATTCGTGATGTATTTCATATATTGCCGGTAACATATACAAATAAGTAGAGTATGAATTTTTTCCAATTATCCGTTCAATACTACCTTGTTGAGGGTTTACTCCAGGATCCTTTTTATAATCATTCACAATATCTCTTTCAGTAGTCTTGTGAGATCATCATTGATATCCTATTTTTCCTAATCCCATTATACTATTTACATCGGAATAAAATACGGTTTTGTGCTTCCATAACTTTGCATTTACATTCCTCTTCATTCTTGGAAGATTTTCTTCTAGTACGTCTTGACCATTTGAAATGTTGTTGACGAAGTCCTCAGAAACGATCTTTTTTTCAACTCTTGGCATCAACTTGTAGTATTTCCGTGCTCAACAATATTTTGCTAATATACATAGATATTGTTAAATTAGGTAAAGTAATAATAAAATGTTCATTAATACTATCAAATATAAACACCATTTAAAATATAGACTTTTAAGGTAGACCCGAGCCCAAAATCCTTATTTGTTTCTTAATGAATTCAGAAATACCATTTTTTTTATATTATTAGAACATCTTTTTCTGAACAATAATCAAAAACTAAAAGATATTAAAAAAAAAAATTTGTTAATTTTTTTTTACTTTTTAAGCTTAAAAAGACTTTTTTTAAACACTACTCCTCTTTTAATTTTTATTGTTTTTAATTTTTTTTAATTGATTAAATAACGTCAAAGTACATACTATAAACGTATGAATAGACTTTTGCAGATTTGTGTTTTAATTGTCTTCAAAAACTTATTTTAAGTTCAAAATCCAAAAAATATTCATTTTTTTTAAGTTTAATAATTTGTAAATAAATAATTTATAAATTAATTTAAAAAAGCTATACATACGTTTATAAAACAAATATTAGAGCTTCAAAAACTATTAACAGTTTAGTTTTAAGTTAATTATTAACAAAACCTTAGCATTTTAAACGTGACCAAAATTAAAAAAATATATTTTGATTAATGACGATTGTTGCAGACGAAAATTATGTAGTGAGATGGTAAATGGAATATAAACATCTAAAAAAACATATGTTCTAGTTCTTTTACTGTTTTGAAATTTTGTACACATCTTCTTAAGTACGTTTAGCATCGTTTTATGAAGAAAATTTTTTAATTTTTTTTCCGGATTTTGGGGCTCGGGTCCCCCTATTTTTAAATGAACCTTGAAAAAAATGGAACAAGGCCCCTGTTACATTTAGCGATTCAAATACAAATTACATTCTTTTTTTCCAATAACTAAACATATAACCAATGATTTTATTAAAATATTTATTTCACTTCTATAATTCTAAATTCATCGATGCAAGTTTAATTATAATCTTGGGGTATAAAAAATACCTTATATCATTCACTGATCCTCTCAACGCACCGCATTGTTAAAAGTGTCTTACAATCGAAAACAAATTACACCAATAATCGAGTCAGCGTAATGAAATAATGAAGCGAAATAAATGAATTGAGATCTTTCTGGTGAGAGGGTATGTGGATTCATTATGTAGATTTCAGTCTGAAGCGATGGGAAGTCATTCTCTGAATACTGAATGGGGAATAAGATTGATTAAACATTCGGTTCCTCAGGCTGTGGAGCAGAAATTATTGAACTCATTTGCTTTTCTAAGGATGAAAAGGATTGCATTTTGAATATTTTTTTTACATTTTACTTTGAGTTTGAGGTTTGGTTTGTTTGTGGGTTTTTTGAAACATATAATACTTTTTGTTATAAAAAATAGCTCAGTAACAAATAGGAAAAGTGCTATAAAATTAGTCTCTCTCAATAAAAATGTAGTTAAAGTGTGTAAAATCTTGATATAAAGTAAAGCATATATTGAGAGTGAATGAAGGTCTGCAGGGTGAGATATTTATTTTTGTTTTTTTGTTTGTAACATTTTATTTATATTCTTTATGTTGGAGAGTGTTTCGTTGGTGACCGGGACCCTATTTCTATAAACCGTATGTAAGTGTGAAATAAAACCCTTTTATTAGTGCTCCAGACTTGGCATACCAGATTTTTTGAAAAGTGGAATTTTTAAAAAATTAGGTTAGCAAACCGATACTGTTATAATAGTTTTTTAAAACAAAATCTAGAACAAATATTTATAAGAATTTACTTTCAAAATAATCTCTTGTTATATTCTAGCCCAGTCAAAATTACGTCTGAATAGGATTTTATTTTGTTTCAAAATCATGTCATGGTATTTGCAACTTTACTACATTACACACAATTTTTTTTCCACACATTTTAACTTGATATCTAATTCAATACTCATATTTTTATAAATAATTTAAATAAAAAATATTTTTAAAAAATTAAACTACAATACAGTAAAAATACATTTGTAAGTAATTTAAACATATTTAACGTCTGCGTGATAAAATGATACAAAAGTTAAATATTGAAGATGCAAAAAAAATACAATGCAATAGACAAATAAGAAAATTTTACATTTAAGCAACACTTTCATACAATATTTAGTGCACTTTACAACGAACCCTAACGCAAGCCATTGTTTTCTTTCATATATAGAATCACACAAGTAAAAATACTACATTTCTGACAGAATTCTTCCCTCCATACGTGTCATAATCCTCAGTGACTTGACCCTGGGAATGTTAGACGTCTTTTTGAGTATTATTTCTTTTGTTTCTTGTGAGACCGATGTCTTAGTCTACCAATGCTCATCTGTCTTAGAAATGGCTGCAGAAAAGACTTTCACTGCCCGATAATACTCTTAATCCATAAAAAGATGATTTTTTTTATGTCATGTCACTATTGATTTTATCACCATAAGAAAATCCTGCTTTATTTTAAGCTAGATAACTTTTCTGTAAGTGTGAAAGCTATTTATATTTATATAAATTAAGTTTTTTTATCAGTAATTAAAACTTAATAAAAATATTAAAAATTCTTAAATTAAATATTTTATTAATGACGCATGGCTTTCTCTTCCTATACTTCTAAATAGTAAAATTGAATGCGTTATTTGTCTACCTAATAAATAACACGTCGCATTACATTTCTACTAATGAAGTATTTTATTATACATGTAATAAATAGTTTATGTAAATTTTATTTAATATGTGTAAATTTTATTTAATATATGTAAAAAATTTTATACTTACAATACAATAAACTTTCATGAAAAACTATCTAAATATTTGTTTCCATATCTTTTAACTAATATGCAATATATTATTTGGGTTTAATAAATTTTTTCAGGCTTCAAATTGTTTATTAAGTTTGTCTTCTATTTAAATGTAAAAAGTTTATTTACTAATATTTAATACTTTTCATCTTACGAGAAATATGTCAAAGTAATCAAGATAGATCAAGAATAACCATATATAAAAATAAATATGTAATGGGCAAAAAAAGTATTCGATATGCAAAAAAAATTATATTATGCAAAAAATAAATATGTAATATGCAAAAAATAAAATATGTAATATGCAAAAATTATATATCTAACATGCAAAAAATAAATATTTAATGTAAAAAAAAATATGTAATGGGCAAAATTAAAATATGTATTATGCAAAAATTAAATATCTAACATGCAAAATATAAATATTTAATATGCAAAAAATAAATATGTAATAGACAAAATATAAAATATGTAATATGCAAAAATTAAATATCTAACAGGCAAAAATTAAATATCTAACATGCAAAAAATAAATATTTAATATGCAAAAAATAAACATGTAATAGACAAAAAATAAAATATGTAATATGCAAAAATTAAATACTAACATGCAAGCAATAAATATTGTTTATGCAAAACTAATGCAGGAACACATTACGATTTAAAGAAGTGTAAAAGGAACTAAAAAAAAAAATAATGTACAAAACACACTTCAGACCGAATGGATTCATTGTTTTATCTACTCTCTCTTTTTTTGAGGGGGGAGAGGGGGAGGGGGGCATATTCTTTAGAAATTTTACATGATCGGAATTAAGTTATATTTCAAAGGCACGTTTAAATTAATTTATGCGGTAACACCAAAATAAAAAAGATGCACTTATTAGATTTTATTTTACCCCATCCATTAGTCTCAAGAATTTGATATTGAAAGTTTTCTAATTAAAACATCACCTCCATTGAATATATCCTCGACGGATTATTATGGAAAATATTCATTTTAGCTTTAACATTCAGAATAATGTTTTAATTTAGATGCCTTCGAAGTGCTTTACACAATACATTTAAATTAGAAATGTCCGTAGTTGTTCGAATGCCTGTTGTTTATTAGCTTAGGAGGTCTTTATCGAAGAACATCTATATTAAAATGTTGTAGAATAATAAAGACCAGTACGTTAAATTAAACTTTTGTCCGATCGAAGCTGTTATTAAAACTCTTGCTTGCATTGTTATTTAATGTGAAGAGAGTATTGAAAGATGTGAACATTCATTGTTATTGAATTTATATGACATTCCAAAACAAATGGTACTTTAAAAAATAAAATGTTAGTTTTTGAAATAAATAAGAAGGAACTATTTAATATCTTGAGATATACCAAAAAAATAATATGGATATATATTTAAATTAAAATTTAGAATTACTGTTTAACTTGTCTATCGTCATTTTAACTAAATAATGTTCTTAAAGACCAAAATAAATGTTAGTTATTTCTAAATTGTTCATATTTCTTTATTTATATAATACTCTTACGTTTGGTGGTGATAAAGATACATTATTTAAGCCTGAATACTTCATATCAATCCAATTTTCTTTAATGAAATATACTTAAAGCAGATTAAGTGTTGAAATTTCGTGGATGCTTCATATTTAAAATAAAAATACTTGTTTGCAAACATCAGCAATGATGTATGATAACTTTGCCATTTGGGTAAGTTAACATGGGTAATTTAAGTGTGTAGGCATACGTATTTATATGACCTAGTTTATACATATTATCGTAAACATAAAATTCTAAATCTTTATTTTAAATAACTCAATTCTTGTTTAATTCCTTTTACTGAAGATCTGCAATTTTTTAATTTTTATTAATGAATACAGAAATACCATTTTTTTATATTATTAGAACATTTTATTCTGAACAATAATAAAAAACAAAAATATATTTTTAAAATTTATTTTTGTTATTTTTTGCGTTTTTTAAGTTTAAATAGAATTAAAAAAAATTAAAATTCTGCTTCAATTTTCAATGTTCTTAGAATTTTTTAATTGATTAAATAACGTCAAGGTATGAACTACAGACGTATAAATAGACTTTTGCAGATTTGGGTTTTAATAGTTTTCAAAAACTTATTTCAACTATTCATACGTTTATAAAACAAATATTAGAGCTTCAAAAACTATTAACAGTTTAGTTTTAAATTATTTAGTTACAAAGCTTTAGCATTTTAAACGTGACCAAAATGTAAAAAAAAAATAATATAGTAAATGACGATTGTTGCAGACGAAAAGTGTGTAGAAAGATGATAAATGGCATATAAACATCTAAAAAAACATGTGTTCGTTTTTTTTTATTGTACACAAAGCTATGAAGAAAACTAATTTAAATTTTTTCGGAATATGGGGTTCGGGTCTCCCTTAATAGTTTATGAGATTGTAAAGGAATGAAATCCTATATGAAAATTAACCTCACAAGTATTTTAATGATTTTTAACCTCAGAAGTATTTTAATTTAAATTATTTCAGGAAAAGGTTGGCTGTTAAGTAGTGTTAAGTGGCTTATCTTAGATGTTATATAAACTTAAAGTAATATTTTTTTCAAACAAGTATAGTGCTTTGAATGAAAGATAAAAACTGGAGCTTTTTTTGTTTGTTTAAAACCAGGGTTTAAGGTTTAAAATTAGGTATTTTTTAAGTTTAATGTATGTAATGTGTCAATTATTTGTGTTTCAGTAAATGATTGATTACACTTTCGACAATATCTGAGTTGTTTAAGTTTTGCTGTAATCAAATGGAAGTGTCGTGTAGTTCTTTAATTTACATACACGAAATTCTTTTTCAATTAAATTATTTTTATAGAAGAACTTTAAAACCATTTTAATCGAAAAATATTTCTAGTATTAATTAAGAAATTTATGAGATGCGAAAATTTTCATAGTTTATATTTTCTTTAAATTACTGTAAATCATCAAATACGCTTTTAACCAATATGTATTACATTTTTACAAACTGTAATATTCGTTTTTATTCTCCAGTTAATTAGATGGTTTTTATTAATTTCCGAAAGCTTATATTCTGTGATGTTTTTAATTGCCTTTTAAAAATAATACTATTTTTTATTATTTTATGTAGTTGCAGAATATCTTAGAAAACGTATTAATTATATTTTAATTCAATTTCAAAGTTAGTTTTCATTGAAATATACTACCTTTGCAATATCTTACAAATTACCTTTAAAAAAGTATTATACTTATTGTTATTTTAAGCTTCTAATATACTACTGGGTATTTTTCTATTAACAAGAAGCGCATAAATTATTAAAAAAAAACAGTTTAAGAAATAATAACAAAAATCAGGATGAAAAATTCATAGTCTAATTTGAAATCTGTCTACTCAGATTTCGAAGGCATTTTAAAGAATTTAAAAGTATTGTATTATATTGAAAACATTATGATTTTATAAATAAAATGCTCAGAGGTAATTACAAATACATAATGGAATTATTTTAAACACAATCTATTAAATAAAACTTATTTATAATTTCAAATAATCTTAAAAATTAATTATTTACACCTATAGTAAATTATTCTAATTCTTAATCTATTCGAAATTGTTATTTAATTAAAAGACATTAAAATATAATTAGTACAGTTGTTTCATTCAATTTACTTTAAAAATTTTGTAAAATATGGCCGAAAACAATTTACCTATGATTTTTTTTGTAAAGATTGATTACGAAAATTAAATAATGAATGATATTTTTTTTCAAAATATTTGGTGTATTTGAGAATTTATATAAAATTTAACGCGACTTCAGCATCCTGTAGAAATAGGGAATAGTTGCCAACACAAAACTCGACCAAAGAAAGAAGACAAACAATCTGTTCTGTCTAAAACCAACTTCCTTCATTTACATTACGTGTGTGCTTTGGTTTGTTTTAAGATTTTACATGCATCGGCACCTACTAAACCAGGCCAATATTATATCAATCGTTCTCTTTGTCATGACGGAGTTATAGGTTAGGAATGGATCATTCTTAAAGCTTAATATTGTATATCCTATGCAGCGCAGCTGATTTTAAAGATGTTTCACGTTAAATTTCATGTGCGACAAATTGATTTTAATAAAATAATTATATTCCAATTATTGCAAAACTCCAATTAATAGCGAAATGACAAATACTGTATTCAAAAAGAGTTTATATTTAATAACAAATGATGTAACACATACATGACTAAGATAACCGGTATTTTTTTACGCTACAGGGGCCAACAAAAAGAAGAAAATGTCAAAGATTAACGCTCCTTTTTATCACTATCAATTTCATAACCGTAAACTTTCTTTTTTCGTACATAAAAACTTCTTATCGGAACTCAACAACTTCTTATAATTGCAAATAAAAAGAAGATTAGAATTTATGCTGCATCTCAATTTTTGGCTTTAATAGAAGAAAAAAAGCGCAAAGTGTCTCCACTGTATGATGGATGCGTCGAGAAAGCTGCCTTGGCACATTTTCTCTTAGTTTAGAAACTGGTTTTTGTTGACGAATTTAGATTTTTTTACTTCAAAAATGAGTTTTTGTGTATGAAATCTTACTTATAATTCTTCAAGATGTCAGACAAAGGCGAAAAACTTCCCCTTCTGAGGTTGTTCTAGAATAATTGAAAGGCGTTCTTTAGTTTATTTATTATTCACTATTGTTTAAAAATTTTTTTTAATGTTTTTCGTTAGTTTTATGAATTGACAGGCTAAAATAATCTTTTCTGAAGTCATAAATCTTTTATGAAGTCTTAAGAAAAACTTCATTTAACTTTTACACTTCGACTTATAAAAAATAGATTTTCTACAAAGTAACCCGATTTTCTTTTACCTCTTATTAAAAACTTCTTTATTTTTTTTTTATTTTTAATTATTTTCACTTTGAATTTAATTTTATCAACGTAAATTTTAATATGTAAGTAGACAGTTGTAATTACTTCACTTACTTGTCTGTCTAACACTTATATGTAAAAATTCAAAAACTATGTAAATATATATTTTTTTTCCCTTTTTAACTCATTCTAAATTTTTAATTCTTTATTACAGTATTTGATGTGTAGACGATGTATTTTTATGATGAATTTCATTTAAAAACTGCATATTATTTCTTACGTGGCTACTATAATGGCTTTGTTGGTAATAAGCTGCAGTACAGAAACTGAGAAAACTAGTTTTTAAGATAGTATAGGACACATTATCATCAAAATATACAAAAGTGTTTTATTGCTTTAAAAAAACATAGTTCCTTTTATTTTTAATAGAACGACACCAAAATTATATATCTACGTTATATACAATTAAGTTTATTTTGCAAAACAATGTTCAGCTTTTGTTCAAAATTACCTGAATACGTAACTTTGAACACATTTTTCTCAGTGATATCTTTTTTCATGGTTGGTCAAGTTTAAATTGATATAAGTTCAGATAAATTTGAAAAAAACTGCTCCAAATATAGTAAAGTGTATTTTAAAACAGATTACTTTAATTTGACTTTAGGGATTGGTAACATAACGGTTATATGATTCTTAGTGTTTTTTAAAAAAATAGTTTGACCAATGAAATGAGTGATATTTTTTTTCAAAATTGTTTGACCAATAAAATGAGTGATATTTTTTTTCAAAATATGTTTTACTATTTTTTTTTTTGAAAATAACAATAATCTGAAACGACAGTTTTTTTAAACACATCATTTTGTTTATAAAGACAAACATATAGTGTTTCAGAAAATATTTTTGGGTTATATCAAAAATATGAAAGGTCAGTTTTTTTGTATTTTTTAATTTAAATATATATATATATATATATATATATATATATATATATATATATATATATATATATATATATATATATATATATATATATATATATATATATATATATATATATATATATATATATATATATATATATACGTATTTTAAATGTGTGACTGTATTGTTATGTACACATTACGAATAAAATATTATAATGATATCTTCAAAATTAAAGAAAAATATCAAATGTGTTCTATATCCCCTTTTAATGTTTTTTATATTTTATTATTTAATTCTTACTACTTATTTTTTTAAACTAAAACTGTATTGGCGCTATATCTCCTAAAACAATAACATCATGAACGTGACATAAATATCCAGTGTACACATCTTTACAAAATTATTATTCCTCATAAACTCTCAAACAATATCATCCGATCTTCTGAAAACAGAAATGGCCACTTTCGATCCCCTCAAGACAAACAACGCCATCCGTACGTCACGATTTAATGTACTGTCTTAAACAAAAAAGTTCTGCGGAATTCATCGTTGTTTTCTGATAAAGATCTACAGTAAAAACCATGCATGGCACCATTTCTAGAAAGAAGCCTCTCAATAACTTCAAAACAATTGACTTTATTATGAAGTGTTCTTATGGGATTCTATTTCCACAAGGGAAAGAACGTTTACAGGTTCTTTATATTCTTACAAGCGCCTTTACGAACTTATTTCCAAGAACTACTTACTGTCGTAAAGTTGGGTTAGTACATTTTATTTTGCGTTGTGTTATTTTTTTTTTGTTTAGTTTCATTATGAATAACGTTGGTGTGGAAGAACTACATATCATACACATAACTTTTAAGCGGTGCTTTATTAATAAGTTAAGTTCATTATGGCAGTAGAAACTTAGGGTTGGGGGTTACGTGTAATATTAGGCTAAACTGACTCTTACGTGAACTGGTGAGGAGGGCTACTGTCTGCGGTGATTCATTGGTCTCCAGTGGCTCGTAGATATCCGGCTTTCAGGGGCGTTGTCATTCCTTGTTCATGGAATCATGGATCTTCCGTCTAGGGTCATGGCATCGGGACTTTTCCTTCGTTGCGCATGGTATCGGAACTTGTCGGTCTCCAGTGGCTCGTAGAGGTCCGGCTTTCAGGGGCGTTGTCATGAAGTGGGGACTCTGCCGTCTTGGGTCATGGCATCGGGACTTTTCCTTCTTAGCATGACATCGGGAGTCGATGCAGTAAAATTCACTCGTCTTTCATGGTCAAAGGCAAAGTCGTAAGTGAGGTGGAAAATCTTGAATTTCCCACGGTGGTCTCTTGGGTTGGGGGCTGAAATTCTGCATGAATTACCATACCAACCAATTGAGATTAGCTCCGCCCTTCTGGATAACCCCTCCTAACCAATCCTGGTGTGGTCATAAAATAGCTTAGTGACGTAACTCTCCCCACATTGTAACACAGTAATATAACCGGCGACAGTCGGTCTAGCCAACTGACCAAATTGCACAAAGTACAGTATAGGTCAGATCCCTATATAAAAATTGCAACGTGTGACAGCACACTGTCACACTTACAACAAAGGGATAATGTGACTCGAAAAAGGAGTGACTTTTAGTGTTATCATGAAAAAAAAAATCAAAAGGTTAACTGTTTTGTTAAGAAAAATTCATGTTTTAATTTTACTTATATTTAGAATAATTAGAATTAATTTAAGTTTAAAAATTTTGAAATGGGGAGTTTTATTTTCTAGGTATCCGGATAAAATAAAGCGGATCGTCAATTATCCAGATCCGGATCGCTTATCCACATTTTACAAGTTTCTTATCGGAGAAGGATATGGTTTTTAATAGTCATTAGTAAATGTTTATATTGCATACAAAAGCAAATGTCGTTTTTTTGCTAAGAAATAACCGTTTTTTAATGATTATTCATTTATCCGGATATTAGATTATCCGGATGATATGTGGTCCCAACTGATCTGGGTAATTGGAGTTATACTGTATTATTTATAATTTTAACGAACAATCTTGTAAATAAAATTTATCCATTACAGCTATCATTTGTTACTTTTATTGCTTTTGTATTATCTCTAGTTCAGTTACAATAGCAGGACAAAGTGAAATAAATATTGATTATAATCAACAACACCACTTTCTATGAAACTCAATATATTTAGGTTTAAAAAATTTAGTAGATTACATAAACAATTAGTTCTATTTTAAAAATACTTCCAGCTTAAACCCCCAAACCTAAAGACCTGGAAAATCAGAGTAAAGACCACAATATCCAAAGTATTTTTCTTGCTTCCTTCGCGACTTCTTTTACGGCTTTAAGTTAAATCGACCACATTACTTGCCATTAGAAGCCAGCTTTCATGCGCCATCTGACATCCTTTCAAGTGTCATTAATTATTTCATTTCACGCGCCATTACAAGTTTCTAGAAAGAGAAGGAATTTAATAAGTTGTATTAATACCTCTGCTTATGCTTCAAAAGCAGAGGGTCCCTTCCAGACAAGATGCCAAGCGCAGTGGTTGAAAACTTTTTAAATGTTTACCCCTGATTATAAATGTATTTTCATAGTTCTTATTATACTTATAATTATAGAACAGTAGAACTCTAATTATCCATATTCACCTTCCATACGGATAATCGAATATCCGAATATAATTTTAGTACAGTAGAACTCTAATTATCCAAGTCAATTGGGATCACCTTCCATACGGATAATCGAATATCCGAATATAATTTTAGTACAGTAGAACTCTAATTATCCAGGTCAATTGGGATCACCTTCCATACGGATAATCGAATATCCGAATATAACTTTAGTACAGTAGAACTCTAATTATCCAGGTCAATTGGGATCACCTTCCATACGGATAATCGAGTATCCGAATATAATTTTAGTACAGTATAACTCTAATTATCCAGGTCAATTGTGATCACATTCTATACGGATAATCGAATATCTGAACAGTATTATAATTCACAAAATAGATGTTATTTCTTAGTAAAAAACGAATTTTTCTTTAGTATGTAGTGGAATTTATTGACAATTAAAAGCAATATCCTTTACTTATACGAAATTTTTAAAATGTGAATTTTGCTGATTTATTTTTATTTTCTCGAAGTAATCCGAATCTGGATAATTGTCGATTCGCTTTGCTTGATTCGGATAACTGGATTTCGGATAAGTGGAATTCAACTGTATTATTATAACTGAAAATTTAAAAATATGTATGTCTACTTTCAGGTATCATAACTATTCTTACGGCCTTCAGTGGCCCAGTGGATAAAAGCGTTCAGTAAAAAGTTCAAAGAAATTTCAGTTCAAAGAAAAGTGAAAAAAAGTAGTGATCTTGCGATCGGAGGGTCGCCAGCTTTGCTACAAAATTACGAGAAAGTGTTTACTTAGAAAGTTACTTGTTTTTATAGTCACTAAATTACATAATATACTAAAGCAAACTTCGTTTTTTACTAAGGTTTTTTTAATTGTCTTATTATCCGGGTATTTGATTATACGGACGGGGTCTGGTTACAATTTATCCGCATTAATGGAGTGAAACTGAACTTCGGAACCAAAATGTATCAATAAATTTAAAAATAAATTATCTGTAACTGTTTATAATAAAATAAAAAAAATTTAACCGTGTTTCTTAATTTTGTATGCTTTTCTGGGGGGAGAGGGTTGAGGTACAGCTATATCCATACGCAAATTTTAAAACTATTTTTTTTCTTCAACAGAACTTTTTATCTTTAGAAGCATTTATTCCAATCCGCCCTCTCATACGCCCATTAACTTTAAATTGAATTTTAAAATGTTTCGGGGACTTTTAAATCGCCTTGTAGATTCCCAAAACTAAGAATGTGTCATTATGAAAATTAAAATATAAACAATTCTAAACTATATTTTTAATAAAAAATTCTAAAAAATAACTTGTAAAGTGACTTATAAGAAAAATTCGTCAACCATAGCATTATCGGTTCATGAGTAATAAACGTATAAAAACATCAAATGCCCTCACACAATACTTTTGGTAATCAACTCAAACACAACGTTTTAATTATTTTATATTTCGTGTAGGTTAATATAGAGTAAAGACCATAAGTAGCATAAAATAGTTTGTTCAAAAACGAGACAACTACTTACAAAAGTTTAAAATCTGAAAGAGGATGGTTTCGAATGATTTATAGAACATGAATACATTTGTCTGGTAAAGTAGTATAATATGTAAATTCAAAACCAAGTTTAAATTGGATGCAATGGTTCAATCAGGAAGATTAGGTTTCGAAGAATGACATTGCTGAAATCAAATTTTACAAAAATCGGATAACTCCGGTGTTTATAACTAAAAATACCAAAACCTACTGAGTGTAATTATTTATTCCGAGTTTATATCAATACATTTCTACACGCATAAACTATTTACTAAAACTCTATATTTTCCCTGCAAAATCTACGCATCATTTTTATAATAAACTCTGAGTATTTCAGGGACCGCCCGCTATAATCTGATTAGCAGAACATCAAATTCATCATTGGATGGACACAAGTTCTATATGCTAGATAAATTCAGCCGAACACTAACTTGTGTAGAGGAGGATGGTTCAAATTAAATATGCCGTCGCTCAAATGTACTCACGCTAGTTGTAGTGTGTAATATTTAGGGAGTGTGGTGCAAGTTTATTCATTATTTATATCAGACGAAATCGCTTCAAAGTTATAACCTTCGAGAATGGATCCTTCATAGTAGAGAAAACATAATGTTATAATCGCGCTAACATCAAAGTGAGGCCAACGTGTATGGCCTCAGACACGTGGTTAATTACGTCATTCCATTCATACATTTTCACTGTACACATTTCCTAATTCATCAGCTAATCGCGAGTATTTTTGAATTCATAATTTTGAAAAGAAGTCACGTGTCTGAAGCCATTCGGTCTGAGATGTTGGTTTCACGATTATCACGTCATATTCGCTCTACTACAGTCCATTCATGCTCAAAGCTTATAATTGACATGTGGTTTATTACGTCATTCCATTCATAAATTTTCACTGTTACACATTTCCCAATTCATCAGCCAATCGCGAGTATTTTTTAATTCATAATTTTGAAAAGAAGTCACGTGTCTAAGGCCATTCGGTCTGAGATGTTGGTTTCACGATTATGACGTCATATTCGCTCTACTACAGTCCATTCATGCTCGAATGTTATAACTGAGTGTCTCCGGGACTTTCATACAAGAATGATAATGAGTTAGCGGCAATAGCCCATTATGTAGCTCTAGTGCGAAGGTTTCCAACCATCCAAATAAATATATATTTTCTCTAATGACAATGTCGTTTTCGTCAAGCTCATCTTTAGATGTTTATGCTACTTAACTTAATGTTTGCAATGTCAAGGGATTGTGTGGAATACCTTGTCTGAAGAAAGTTGCAGATCTACAGAAAAAATAACCTTAGAGTTAGTGATACAACAAGTTTACGAAAATAAAGCAAATTTTAAACACGAACACATTTTTTCTCATTCTTTTCAACCAACTCTCCATTTAGGGATTCTTCAGATATTACAAAAAGAAAAACAGAACCATATTCAAATGTAACTTTATCTACGCTTAAACAAATACTCCATAAATAGTAATATTTGAGCAACAAATACATCTTGTCGCATTTCAGAAACAATCCCTGTTTCGACCTCGCTCTATCCCTACTTTCTTGATCCCTTTGTATCGGATTATCTCAATTGCACTGTGTATCAACCCTGATGAAGTCCTCAGCATCTTATATCCTTTATATCCCTTAAGAAGTCCAGCGGCTTACAAAAACTAGACTAAGATAAAAATAGGAGGACAGCCTAATGACAAACAACAATACGGAATACTTTATTCCTTTTGAATACAAACTTTCGAATTGCAATAAAAGTAAATATTGAAAATAAAATAGAAAAAAATATTAAATATTGTATACATGATCCACAAAATTCGAGAAAACCTAATTGCAAAATCTTTGTGATATTGATATAAAAAAATACATATTTGAATAGATGAAAGAAGCTAATACGGCTTTAGACATCATGTTGATGATATAGTTAAAGTAATATTTACTTTGCTAGAGTATTGTTTACTTTTCTTTAATTATGTCTATCTATTCTTATATTAAAATAATAACATAATACTTGACTTAGATAAAATCTTATTTGAGTAAAGATTTTAATAAATTTCTGTTGATTCTAAAACACAGGGATTAGAGATGATATAAAATATTTGTTATAATATTTCAGAATATTACAAATGTTTTTTCCTTTTTTGTTTACTTTTTTCTAGACATGAGACGAAAGTAATTTATTTTTACAAAACCATCGGTTTAAACGCTTATTTGCATAAAGAACAAAGTTATTAATGAAATTCATATTTTTTTATTAGAAAGAATACCAAATCTTTTAAAGCATCGATAAAATATTTATACTTACTGTAATTATATTTTTTTTTAAATGTAGTAATTTAAAATATATTTTTCTATGTTATGGAATAAAAAAAATTATGTATTTAAAAAAAAAGAATTAAATGTTAAAACTTACCAATTTATATTTTTTTAATTCAAACTCCGGTGTTATGCACTTGCACTCAACAGGACGAATCTTTAATCTTCACATGTATGACTATTGGATATCTAATAGCAAAATTTGAATTATTATGCCAGAATTTATTTTGTTTAGAAAAACACATTGTTACTTGCTCAGTAAATCATTTATATTACTCCTCGCATGCGGTATTGGAAATCAATAGACCTTGTTTTTTATTTCTTGGTAAGGTTAAAATAAAGAACATTTGTAAAATTACTTAAAGTATGTAAGAGAATAATCGATACAAAGAAAGATACTGTTAGATAATGTATCATGGTTTTACTTTTAGTTAGTATAATCATGAAAAATAAAACAATTCGCTTTCACTTTGGATGATTTGAAAAGACTTAAAGTGCTGTAATTATTTTTCTTTAAGTATTAGAAATACTTAGTTTATTGTACTAAAGAGTTATTGTAACGGTATATCAAAGTTAAAAGTCTAACTTATGAGACATTT
Organism: Troglohyphantes excavatus; assembly: GCA_963932185.1. Classification (NCBI taxonomy): domain Eukaryota; kingdom Metazoa; phylum Arthropoda; class Arachnida; order Araneae; family Linyphiidae; genus Troglohyphantes; species Troglohyphantes excavatus. Next base: position 26,779,538 of record OZ010673.1, on the reverse strand, counting down.
CTAAAAAGCTTTTATTATTAACGAATATTAAACGATTTAAAAATGTGTCTTTTAAATATGTAAACTATTTTCTTGGTGATTGAAGTAATATTTTTTGCACATCCTTTTAGTAAATTCTAAGGAATAACTGTTATATAACTTTTACTCAATGTTATTAATTTACCATGAAGGTTATTTGTAAAAACAACTTATTTTAAGCTATAATGTAAAGGTATTATAATTTGTACAAGGCATAGAGAAAAAAATATTTAACATCCTTCAGATTGTATTTTAAATATATTGTAAGCAAAGAGTAAATGTAGAGTATACAATATACGTTTAATACATATTTTCAATATTGCATATAGTAACATTATTATTTAAAACAAACAAAATAGAGGGACTTTCAACAGTGATGTATGAGAAAAATTAGTTTGGTATTAAACTATTAACGTTTTAATAAAGGTTTGCTAAAAATACCTTTCATATTAATATGTTTCAATGTGCAATCTTATTTGGAAAGGTGATATGAATTTTCAGTGAATTTCTCTAAGGTATTTTATATTGCTTACTTACCATATCTAAAATTCAAATCAAATTTATAAAGATTTATATGTTTCACTTCCTGGGGAACAAATCATATTCCTTCTTAAATTTCACCAATAAAATTATTAAAAAAAACTATATTCATTCTACCTAACATGTCCATTAGTAACAAGATAAATATTCTAATATGTGTAGTGCATGTTATGATGTATTTACCTTCATTCGCCTTTTAGATAATAACGGTAGTCGTAATAACAACACTTCTAAACATTATCTCAATTTGCTGTTATCACATGTGTATTCCCACTGTAACAATCACTATGGATTTCGCATTAGGTGAAATGGGCAGTAAGATACAAGCACATAATGGTTAATATAGTTATCAATAACAATGGCGCACTGTTACGATAAATATATGGTATTAGTGCGGATGTTTGTATTTAATTATAAGAGCGAAAGGCAATCTTTACAGCCTTTAAACAAATGACACGGTGTAATCAATTTATCTTTGTTTAAAAATATGTATTATTACATAAGGATCGTCTAGTTTCATATATATATATATATATATATATATATATATATATATCCAAAATTGTATTTATCCAAAAATGTCTGAATCCAGTCTAAAAATGCATTCAAAGTTATGGATTTGTATTCAAAAGTACGTGGCAATCAATAATTTTTGGTGTATCATTTAACATTTATGAATATGGATCTATCTTGTTTTCTGAACTAGACGGTTCAGATGTTTCCTTCCTACTTTTGCATCTTAACCACTAGTAGTTTTGGGCACAGTAGGCATTGCGACCAAAAACAAATTGCAAAAAAATATATACGTCGGTTTTAATGACTTAAAGAAACATCCCTGCAAAATCTAAAGAAAATTGAACAACGCGTTTTGTCGTGATTGAATAACAAACAAACAGCCGAAGTACCGAAAGGTCGAGTTAAAACAGGATCTTGCTAACTCTTGGTCAACTATATTAAACTATTTTTTTGCATTAGGTATAAATAATTTAAATTATCTAATATATCTAATTGATTATCTAATTGTATTTTATATCAATGACTGTTCTATATTTTAAAAGTATTTATTTTCAGGATTAAACACAAAATGGCGCCTATATTCGCCTTATCAGATTGTTTATAAAAAATATGTTACTTTTGATATTCGAGAAAATATAATTATTTATTTTGTTAAAAACCATCAAGAGGTGTAGCGAAAAAAATATAAAGTTACTCGTATACATGCACATATATCTACATACTGTAATAACATGTGGGAGAAAATAATCTTTATTTTGGCAAATAATTTTTTCTGGAACTAAAGTTTTTGCAAAAAAAATTAGGATGTTTGTTTTGTTTTACGGAAATAGAGTTTTTGACTAGAATAACTCAGTTTCTAATTATCTATCAAATGAAACCAAATCATATCAGTTAAGGAGTTATAGTGTTGGATAAGATTCCTCTAAAGGCGTAACATCGTGTTTCTATACTGATACTCCATATATCCAATTTACCAGACGCTCCAGGGGGGCCGGATAGCCCAGTGGATAAAGACGTCAGCTGGGAATCGAAGGGTTCCCGGTTCGATCTTGTGCGACGAACTTGACTAAGAAAAGTAAAAAAAAAGTAGTTATCTTGTGATCGGAGGGTTGCCAGTTTCACTACAAAATACTAGGAATGCCCCCACAAAAATTATCGGCGTGTATACGGGACTGGTGCACGATAAACCTGATCGGGGTCCAAAGTGTCGACGTCTATTGAAGGCGTTGGGTGCCAGTTCAGGTGTTGTCCTCGTCATCTGACCATGGTTCAAAAATACGAGGCATTGTTCCCGGGTCTTTCCTTCGAGATGAGCCCTAGTTGCTCAGTTGGTCTTGACATAGAAAAGTAAAAAAGTAGTGATCTTGCGATCGGAGGGTTGCCAGTTTCGCTACAAAAATACTAGAAAGTCGTCCAGAATATCCAACAAATTATACTAGCGTGTATACGGGACTGGTGCACGATAAATCTGATCGGGGTCCAAAGTCACGACGTCTATTGAAGGCGTTGGGTGCCAGTTCCGGTGTTTCCTCGTCATCTGACCATGGTTCTAAAATAAAGAGGTGCGTGTATGAATGTGTGTGTGAATGTGTATGTGTTCCCGGGTCTTTCCTTCGAGATTGACCCCGAACCGTCTCCAATAGCCCACTGTGTAGCTCTAGTGCGATGTTAATTAACAAAACCAAACCAAACCAACCAGTTTAGGTGTTGTCCTCGTCATCTGACCATGGTTCAAAAATACGAGACATCGTTCCCGGGTCTTTCCTTTGAGATAGGCCCCAAACCGTCGCCAATTGTGCAGCTCTAGTACGACGTTAATTAACAAAACCAATCCAAGACGCTTCACGTTAAAGTATAACACAACTTATTTACTAAATTGAACTAGATGGAACGAACAAAAAAAAAACATTCGTTAGCTTTAAAAATCCACTCCCACTGATTTGATTACTTGTTTTTATCCACATCCTCCAGCAATACGTGATCTTTAACGAACAAGCTTCTGCTGAAATCCGTACGCCTCAATGGGAAACAAACCTCAAACTTCATTACTTCTCCAGATGGAACTCTGACCCCTGAGAGACTTCCGAAACCCCCCGAGAGAGATCCGGGGTCTCGGGAAATCAAAATGAAAGAAGACATCGAAGTGAAAAAGAAGAAATCAAAGTAATGAATAAGAAAGGAGGGTGCAGCGCGGGAGCTTGGATAGTTTCTTACATCATCCAAACTCAATTACTTGCAGCAATATTACCAAAGATCGAAGAATCTGAAAAAGAGGTTTTTTGGGGGGTTTCTTTTGTGAGCTGAATGTACTGGAGGTGTCAAAGGGGTGGGGGGGATTGGAGAATGACCGGTCTGCAATAAAAAACACATAAAGGCTATTTGTAACTTTGAAGGGGCTGTAAGAAAGAAGTGTCGTAAAATGTCACCGTTTGGGGAAGGGATAGAAATAGGGTAGGTCGCTGGATGCTTTTGTTCTTCTGACAAAAGAGTTTTTTGGGGGTCTTTTTGATGGCATGGTATAAGAAGAAACTGGAACTAATTCATTTATTTTTTCTATGTTTAAATTCTTTATAGAGCTTCCAGTTCTTTGTATTGTATTTGTGATGTTTGGAAAAAAAAGTTGTAAATCATATGACACTTTTTAAGAACAAAAATATATTTCTTGTATTTTTTTTTAAACATATAACTAATAATAACTTTTTTATATATAAAAATTGTATTAATATTTTTATTGTTAACTGTTATTTAGGTAGAAAGGAAAGTATTTGGGTATATTACTAACCGGAGTATTAGTTTGTATGAGTACGTTAAGATATTATATATTTTGAAATATTATAAAGTTAAAAATATTTTAAATTAGATTAATTTAAACTTATTCAACTTTTGACAAAATTATTTCGAGAAGTGCAAATGAAAACCCATTGTCTGCAACATATTATAACCAAACAGAATTGTACGATTTCAAAAATAATTTGTTAGATAAGTATAATTTTCCTTCAAAATTAATAAAGTAAACATTTCCTAATTTAGACAAACAAACTTGTCACAAATAATCAAAATAAGTTTACATTGTACAAATATTATTCCAAAATTAAATTAAAATTATTTAAAATTTTAAAGTGTATGCCTAATGGTGTGTTCAAATCTATTTTTTATGCAGCATATTTTATCTTTGACTAACAACAAGTTTACCCTAAATAATTTTCTAATTAGTTAAAAGCTAGTCGGAAGGACGAACAAATATTTGTATCTTAAAAATCGATGCTTAAATATAAGGATTTTTAACTAAATCTATCCAAACTCTTTTTTAAACTTTATTACTTGAAATTAATTTTTTTTTAATTTGTATATATCTGGTAAGGAGCTGTAGTGTTTATTACTAATTGGAGTATTAGTTTGTATGAGAACATTAAAGATATTATATTTTTTGCTAAATTCGAATTATTTAAACTTATTCAACTTTTGACATAATTATTTCGAAAAGTTCAATTGAAAACCTATTGTGAACAACATATAATAACCAAATAGAATTTGCACACATACTGCCTTATTGTAAGGTTTCAAAGATAATTTGTTATATAGTTATAATTTTCCTTCAAAATTAATAATTTAACCAGTTCATAATTTAAACAAACGAACTTGTCACAGATAAACAAAATAAGTTTACATTCTAAAAATACTATTCCAAAATTAAATTAAAATTATTTAAAATTTTAAAGTGTATGCCTAATGGTGTGTTCAAGTCGTTTTTTTATGCAGCAGATTTTATCATTGACTAACAACAAGTTTACCCTTAATAATTTTCTAATTAGTTAAAAGGACGAACAAATATTTTTATATTACAAATCGCTGCTAAATATAAGGATTTTTAACTAAATCTATCCAAACTCTTTTTTAAACTTTATTACTTGAAATTCAATTTTTTAAATTTGTACATATCTGGTAAGGAGCTGTAGTGTTTATTACTAATTGGAGTATTAGTTTGTATGAGAACATTAAAGATATTATATTTTTTGCTAAATTAGAATTATTTAAACTTATTCAACTTTTGACATAATTATTTCGAGAAGTGCAAGTGAAAACCTATTGTCAACAACATATAATAACCAAATAGAATTTGCACACATACTGCCTTATTGTAAGGTTTCAAAAATAATTTGTTATATAGTTAGAATTTTCCTTTAAAATTAATAACTTAACCAGTTCATAATTTAGACAAACAAACTTGTCACAAATAATCAAAATAAGTTTACATCGTAAAAATATTTTTCCGATAAATTATAATTTAATTTTTTTGTAATTGTAATTATATAGTACTTTTGTAATTATATAGTATTTTTGTAATTATATAGTACTTTTGTAATTATATAGTACTTTTGTAATTATATAGTACTTTTGTAATTATATAGTACTTTTGTAATTATATAGTACTTTTGTAATTATATAGTACTTTTGTAATTATATAGTACTTTTGTCATTATATAGTACTTTTGTAATTATATAGTACTTTTGTAATTATATAGTACTTTTATATTACTTATAATTATATAGTACTATATAGTACTTTTGTAATTATATAGTACTTTTATAGTACTTATAATTATATAGTACTATATAGTACTTTTGTAATTATATAGTACTTTTATAGTACTTATAATTATATAGTACTATATAGTACTTTTGTAATTATATAGTACTTTTATAGTACTTATAATTATATAGTACTATATAGTACTTTTGTAATTATATAGTACTTTTATAGTACTTATAATTATATAGTACTATATAGTACTTTTGTAATTATATAGTACTTTTATAGTACTTATAATTATATAGTACTATATAGTACTTTTGTAATTATATAGAATTTTTGTAATTATATAGTACTTTTGTAATTATATAGAATTTTTGTAATTATATAGTACTTTTGTAATTATATAGAATTTTTGTAATTATATAGTACTTTTGTAATTATATAGTACTTTTATAGTACTTATAATTATATTGTACTATATAGTACTTTTGTAATTATATAGTACTTTTATAGTACTTATAATTATATAGTACTATATAGTACTTTTGTAATTATATAGTACTTTTATAGTACTTATAATTATATAGTACTATATAGTACTTTTGTAATTATATAGAATTTTTGTAATTATATAGTACTTTTGAATTTATATAGTACTTTTTTTGTAATTATATAGTACTGTAATATAACTTAACTGCATTTAGCGCACATCATATTTTTATTAAAACTTGCAATACATTTTGTAAAATAATGAACTTAATATTGACAAATAAAAGTTCCCGATTCTAATCCAATGTCTCATTCATGCAATTGGAGCGAAACTTCTCAAAACTCTCCAATGAAACTAAAGCCGATCGATCTATTTGCCTCGAGGAAAAGAAATGGTTTCTCATTTGGTTTGTCTCTTTCCACTGTCCCCATCTTCCGAATCATTAGTGCGTGTAACATTAATCCATCACGGATGAAAAATGAAGATCTTTGCTTTTAAACTTTCGCCGGGAATAAAATATTGTTTCAATTCCACTTCAAATAAAGGATTTGGGGGTGGACTAATATTTTTGATAGTGGGAGAGAAAAAAAAGTTCGAAAGTGAAAAAGTTTTGATTGATTGTTAAAGAGAGAAGTGGGTTAAAATATGTGTTATGTTTAAAATTAAAAGGAATGATAAATTACATGGTATTAATTGATATTTATGAACGATATGAAAATGTTTAAATTATTATTAATTAGTATTCTTATAAATAGAGGAGAGTAAAGATATCTTTGATTTAACAAGACTTTTGAACATCTTGAAACCATATTTTTGAAATAATTATTATTGTCTAGTTTAACATAGTAGACAAGTAATTTTCCAAACTGAACCAATTTAATCGATTTTTTCATAGTTATTGGAGTATTTTTCATGTTTGTTTAGTTATGTGAGTCAAAAGTATTTGTGGTATACCCAAAATATGTTATATAACCATAACATTCAAATTAAATAAATGTCGGATATATTCTTGTGAAATTGCTTTTGTGAAGCATTCTTGAAGTAACATGAAAATAGGACTTCGTGGGGTATTTAAAAAAATAAAAATTAAAAAAAATTCAATGGGCATACTTCTTACTTTTACCTTAAACTTATGCAATTTTCTTTCAAAATATCAAAATAAACCAATATATATTTTTTATGGGAATTATTGTGGAAATTGCTTTTAAGAATATTTCTTCAAACAGCATGTACATTTAATTTATTCTGGTATATAAATATTATAAAGTATGTCATTAATTTTGAATAGTATCTAGCCGTGCATTTCCAACTTTGAAAATCTAAACAAAAGAAAATATTTGACATATTTGTTTGGAAATAATTTTTTTAATTGTGATGCAAAAAGAAAAATTGGTCTACAGAGCTTTTTAACGACATAAAAACCCTAATTAATGATTTTTTTAAATGAAAAATTACTCATTCCCAAATATTTTAAGGTTTTGATTTTGGAACATTGTGGGAACTATTTTCTATGGATCAGTAATAAGTCTTAAAATGTATGTGTAAATGGGCGCAAGAGCGCTGCTATTGAGGCGATAAAGTTAGTAAAGGAAGGGCCCGATATGCTCTGAGTTGGTGTTCATTTTAAGATATGACGGAACAGAGACACAAGACTAGTAAAGACGTTTAAAGTAAATAGTGACCAACAATGAATAATTTTACTTTTAAGGTCAGCACTAATCTTTCTTAACCCTTTATTTTCTGTTTTCAAACGAACAAATCAATTCCCATAACAACATGTATTATGGAATATTTTTAGAGAAAGTTGCATACGTTTAAAATAAGGGGTATGAATATTGAGGAAAACTGTTCAAATTTTATGGTTGTTAACTATTTCAAGAAGTTACTATTTACTGCTATTTAAAAAAACATTCGGAAAAATAATGAAATGGTTAAATTATTAATTATCATTTTTTTTAAACTATTCAATGTAACAGCGCATTGGCTAGTATTTTGTTTTAAATTTCATGAAATTTTGTGTATGTTATTTCTGCCAAACGACATAACTTTTCGGAGCTATTGTAAATTCGTAATTTGTCGTATTCAGGCCACCCTAAAAGGCAGTGCTTTAAATGTAGAAATAATATTATCGCAACTTATTGAAACAGTAAACGACATTAAATTTTTTGTGTTGCTTTAATTTTAAATTTATTCTAACATAAAATGAGTGTGTTTAGTGAAATATCTAGTATGTTAATTTATTGTATTTAACTATTCTCTATATAAAATTAATAGTGCATATATCAAATTTTAATTGTGCTGTAACATATATTCATACATAATATCTTAAGAGAGAGCAATGTAAAATGATTGCTTTTTATATATGCATAAGGTATAATATATATGCATTTAAGGTATAATATATATGTATTTTATATATGCATAAGGTATAACATTAACATAAAAGTGTTTGATGATATCAATTAAGAAAGTGTAAAATTAGCGAAACAACAAGCAAGTTTTGCAATGTAACTTAAGAAAAATAATTTTAGACTACTAGTGTCACTGAGAATGATTCTATTTTACTGCTATAACATTTATCCCCAGCATAAGAGTTTCATACCAACACATACAATAAAGTCTATATTGATAAAAGCCAAACTAATAATCTTATTCAAGTTTGAAATGTTTTATATAAAGAATTAAGATTTTTTCCAATTCCAAACCATAAGAATTTTTTTATCATTATATTGCACTTATTATTTCTTATTTAAATCAATCAATATTAATTAGATAAGGTTTAGTAAATTAAGAACTTTTTACATGAATTGTTTATCATATATAAATGAATATATCTTAATTACTAGTTAAAGTAAACTTATCAAATAGTTACAATGTTGCATGCCTTTCAAGATTATATAAGGTAGTACTACTTCAATCTTATTACTCCTTCGTTAAAAATAATATCGTTGATTTTCGACGACATACAGTCCTTTTCCGAGTAAAGGCAATCCCGATAATATCCCGAACGATTTCAATTCATCTTCCCGGCAATTTATAGGAAATGATTCAATAAATCGACGGAATATCTTTCTGTCACCAGCCCCTATTGAATGTAAGTTACAGCGGCCACAATTCTGTCGAAAGCCCGCCGTGTCGCTTTGTTAAAAGGTTCCACCATAGTTTGAATCTCCTTTCCTTTTGAACGCTTGAGTGGGTTTCTGAAGAATAGCCGAACCTCTCTCTCTCTGTTTCAAAGAAAGACATGGAGGAGGTTTCCTTCGATCTTTCCACGCCACTTGTTGAAAGCGATTGATAGTTTTCCGTTACCAATGTCCTTTTTCAGTGTAGATAGTTTTTCTTACAGGAATTGTGTTTTTTTTTATGTTGGAATGACTGGATAGCTGAGGTATTGTGAATCATCCTTTAGTATGTCGTGCGTAAAATAAGGAGTGTAGGAAAATAATTTTATAATTTTTATTGGTATTTTTGATAATTAATAAAGAAATAAAGTTACGTTTCATTTGATATACATTTTATAAAAAAATTTAAACGTTTAACGGAATGATATTCTTTGAGAATTATTTCAATATACGAATTCAAAAAATTGCGACTAACAATAGGCTTGGAATCCAGAAATCTTAGAACTGTATACCTTCTCCTGACAATCCCCAACTTGGATTCAGAATGGGCCTTAAAAACATTATTTACCAACACATCCATATAACTAGTAATAATTTCAGTAACTAGTAATAATAACTAGTAATAATAACTAGTAATAATAACTAATAATAATAACTAGTAATAATAACTAGTAATAATAACTAGTAATAATAACTAGTAATAATAACTAGTAATAATAACTAGTAATAATAACTAGTAATAATAACTAGTAATAATAACTAGTAATAATAACTAGTAATAATAACTAGTAATAATAACTAGTAATAATAACTAGTAATAATAACTAGTAATAATTACTAGTAATAATAACTAGTAATAATTACTAGTAATAATAACTAGTAATAATAACTAGTAATAATAACTAGTAATAATAACTAGTAATAATAACTAGTAATAATAACTAGTAATAATAACTAGTAATAATAACTAGTAATAATAACTAGTAATAATAACTAGTAATAATAACTAGTAATAATAACTAGTAATAATTACTAGTAATAATAACTAGTAATAATAACTAGTAATAATAACTAGTAATAATAACTAGTAATAATAACTAATAATAATAACTAGTAATAATAACTAGTAATAATTACTAGTAATAATAACTAGTAATAATTTCAGTAACTAGTAATAATAACTAGTAATAATAACTAGTAATAATAACTAGTAATAATAACTAGTAATAATAACTAGTAATAATTACTAGTAATAATAACTAGTAATAATTACTAGTAATAATAACTAGTAATAATAACTAATAATAATAACTAGTAATAATAACTAGTAATAATAACTAGTAATAATAACTAGTAATAATAACTAGTAATAGTAACTAGTAATAATTACTAGTAATAATAACTAGTAATAATAACTAATAATAATAACTAGTAATAATAACTAGTAATAATAACTAGTAATAATAACTAGTAATAGTAACTAGTAATAATAACTAGTAATAATAACTAGTAATAATTACTAGTAATAATAACTAGTAATAATTTCAGTAACTAGTAATAATAACTAGTAATAATAACTAGTAATAATAACTAGTAATAATAACTAGTAATAATTTATATATAAATGTGACTAGTTAGCACTTTTTTATTAGTTTATCAATTATTTAAAAATCAACTCATTTTAAATAGTCTTTATATGTTTAGTTTGTAACGAAATAAATATAAACAAATAAAATTTTATTAAACATAATAAAAGATGGTAAACATGAAATGTCAAATTAGTCGAATTTTCTAACGATAAATGAAACAGTGGTGTGTATCTTTAACGTAAAGAAGGAGCGATGTATGACGCAGTAGTTTGCATAGCTGTGTTGTTTATAAAACATCTTACATAATATGAATTCGTATATAAATGGTAGGTAAACAGTGTTCGGTGAATGGGTAAACATTGCCCTTGAAGAGGAACCATCAGTTAATGTAAACCTGGGTTGTTATCTTTGGAAGGGGTTTTCAATACCAAGGAACATGTGTACATCGGTGACGTCATATTTACCTAATTTAATTAGGGAAAGAATATCAACAAGGGAATAGAAGTCCGCGAAGAGTGATTTTCCATACGGACTTCGTATTGTAGGGAGCTACGAAAGTTATTATATTTATCTATATCAAGTAGTATACCGTGCTTACATTAACCTTTTCACATAAGCTATGTAACAGAAAAGTTGCACTTGATGTGGGCTATTTCTTAAAAGTGTTAAGGTGGGATGGGGATTTCGCTTTGGGAAACGGGAAAAAGAATTCTCAAAGCTTTCTATTGGATGACTTGCCTTACAATAAGAGGCGTGTAATTGTCTGACGGATGGATTGTTAACAATCCTTCCTCAAAGCACGCAGATTCCCAATAGAGCCATTCAGATGTCAACATACTAACACGCGCTACCGAAGATGATCGTTAGAAACCATTAGCGAAACGTCACCTGTCCCGAATAGGTGTAATTACTTGTTATGCCGCAAACAGCATACTTCAGACCACAAGCCTTTTAAAAATTATTTCCCCATACCATGGATCAAAAGTGTCCCAAGCCCAGCACGAGATCTTTATACTCTATTGTGCAAATGCTGTCCCAACATACACGTAAAGGTTTAAAGAATACATTATACACCATGCAAATTAAGGAAAAGAACAAACACAATTTGAGAATATATTAGGTAGAGATTTTCAAATCTAAAAGACATTTAATCCCGAATAACTTTTCTGAACTTTGGGAAACACAGTATTCTAAACATGTATTGAGCTTTAAGACTCGACTTCTAAACTTTAACCTGAAAACATTTCGTTACCTCTATATACATATTATACCAATATTTCAAATATGTTATTTGTATTCATAACAATATTTAGCTTTTTAAAAGAAATCCAATACAGCTTATTATTCCCACGCAGCATACATTCACACCTCCTATTAACTACACATGCATATCAAATTTTGTCAAAAAATTCCCCAAAGAAATATATAAGACTTTCTAGCGCGCATGTATTATGAATACCAATACTTTTATTCAAAAACGTGCTTTGAATAACCAGGGAATATGGGATCCGCCATAAACATTTTCTTCGGAATTTTATTTTTTAAAAAGATCAAATTCTTTTCGAAGGCGGTTCGCGTTTCTTCAATTTCGTTAGAAGAAGAAGTGCTGTAGATTTGTCTTGCGTTGCTGCAAAAATTTGATAAGAGTTGTTGAAATAAATAGGTGCATTAAGAGTGTAAAGTATCTTTTGCGATCAAGAAGATTCAGATAGGGTTTTGAAGTCATTTTAGAAAGAAGTTATTAGGGGTGGGAATTTGGTAACACAAGTGTTTTTAATATTTTTGGTCCACTTTGTTGAAATTTATGTGTTTAAAACGCTTTACTTTATTAAAAATAACGTGCTTACTTCCCTGCTAAGCGATTTATTCGATAAAACGAAAATCCTCCAAAGACTTGCCAAGTTCTTGAAACAATATTGTAGCTCAAGTCTGTATAAAAGCGTCTTCGAAGCGTCTTCGTCAGCAATCCAGAAAAAACAATTTGGATTTCAAAATGGAAAAACAATTTCAAAGAAGAATTTTTTTTCCTCCAAAAATGCATAAAAAAAATTAATAAAAATAGTACTTCATTTTGAAATATTTTTTAATATAGTGGTTTAAATTGGAATTTAAATGCTTTTTTTTCAACATTTAATAATATTTTTTAATTAGAAGCACACAATGTCAAATACTGTACAAGTCAATTATTCATTAACTAATTGTTTATAATATGTTACTGTGTACTTCGTTAAAATTTATGTGATTATTAATTTCACTATTCCTGCTAAGCATTATTTTCGATAAAACGAAAATCCTCCAAAAATTTGATAAGTTTCTTGAAACAATATTGACGTTCCAGTCTGTAAAAAAGTGTCTTTGTATATCCTGTTTTTCCAGCAATGAATCACTTTCATTTTATAATATTTTTCAAAAATCTAATTGTTTCAAGCAGAACTTAAATGCTTTATAATCAAATATTTAAAGATATTTTTGAAACGCACACACAATATTAAATACTTTACAGGTCAAATGATCCATGTCATTTTTCAAATCAAATGCAACTTACATGAAATTAAAACTATTGTCTTCATCTTTAGGATGGTTTATGTATTATTGCATATTAATGAAAATGTATTGAATATTCTTGAGTTTCATGTTTGATTTACGTGTCATTTTTGATTTCCGTATCAAGGTCAATCGGAGTCATTATCCTCGTTAAAGAAGTTCCGCTAAATGTATAAATAGAACACATAGGAGAGCCTGCGCAATGTTTATATCACGCAGTTAATTTTTTACCACTGTTATTTCATTCATAAGTTAATTGTAATTTCATAACCAAATTTTATAATATTGATCTCTTATACATAAAGTTTTATTTACTGAATTTATTACGAGCCCCCTCCCCCCCCCCCCCCACACACCACAAAGACTAATTTATACATTTACAGTCATTATGTATTTAATTCATTCTGAATAAATAATGTCATAAGTATTAAATAATTTAAAAATTTACTTAATAGTAAAAAAATATGGAAAAAGCAAGTTGCATCCATAATAAATATTCTAAAGTGACATATTTTATTTCTCAACAATTCTAAATATTTATATTTAAGCAACCAGAAATAGTGTAATTATAATATTTTTTTCATTCTTATAAAAATTGGCCTAAAATGGTCTTTAGATTACAACGCATGACCTTTTGGATAAGCTTTCTTCATTTTCAGTCTTCAGTGCTTGAAAATCTCCATCTCCTTTGAATCAAACTGTCTGGAATCACTTTATCGAGAAGATGTAGTTCTGGATGACGAAATGAAAATGGAAGAATTTGAATCTTCTTTTCAGAGATATAAAAAGGGTTATAAAAGCCTGAGTTAGAGATTTTAAATGAGAAAGTCCAGTGATGCAAAGTTGCAATAGATTCGTTATATTTTATATTTAGAAATTTTGCAAACCTGGAATAAGATATATGGAAAAGTAAACTGATGATTCTGTTTAAACTGCATTGATTTTCTGTATAAATGAATACATTTGGATTTGATAAAATAATTTATTTTAATTAGTTGCATTTTCGTTTCTTTGTGAAATCTTTGTACACTAAAATGATTAATGTTACAATTTTAATTTAATTTCACAACAACCTGATTAATTAATAGTATCTATTCATTTATATTCTTTATTATTATTATTATTATTTGATTTATAAGTTAAAATAATCTGGAGGTATATATTAAATAAAAAAAAGTCATTCACGTCATTCTTGCTTTGAATCAGTGATAAAAAATATTTTTCTAATAAAAAATGAAGCCTTCTTTGTAGCACAAATACAAGTATTGCTTTTAATATCGCTAGTATTTGTTCCTTATTTCTACTTTTGAAATGAATTTGAACAAAAGACTTTCGTATTATGTTTGCAGGTCATTTCTTGGGAAACAACAGCGTCTTGGATTTTATACAGGACCATGGTTTCGAGGTGGAGCATCTGTCGGTTCATGCGAAAATTCCCAAAAGGTAAATAATTCCACATTCTTTATCCTAAAAATTTTATTTCTGGGGTGTTGGAATCCCCCTTAACATTCAATGTTAAATTGCCATTTTTCGATATACCTTTTCTCGAATGTGTCATAGGCACAGGCATGAATTTTTTTGTATATAAAATAAAGACATTTGTTAGTTTACTGAAATGAGCTTTTAAAGAAGAAACTTATAGGTTTTTTTAAATATTTTTTTTAAATGAAAGTCATCTCGATTGTTTACAAATCAATTTGTTCAGCAGAAAATATTTTTTTTAAAATAAAGCAATAATCTTTTAAGCTCATTTCAGTATAATCTTGGGTATATGTGAAGCATATATACAAAAAATTGCACATTTACAGTTGCAAGTTTCTGTAAAAAGGTACATCGAATCAAAATAATCACATTTTAAAAAAAAAAATGAATTTAACGAAGACAAATGTTGATATTTTACATTATTAAACACATATTTTTTATTACATTTTAGTACTTTATAATCGTAGTAAAAATAAAAGTAATATATCATTTTAAAGATAATTAATTGGGGAATAAATATATGTAAAATTCTCCAAAACGAGTTTGTTTTTGTAGAATTGTTTTTAGTTCCAACTCCCCTTTAATATTCATTACCTTCTTTTTTAAATAGTATTTTATTGTGGAAGAGGTTTTATTCTATATTGCACATATTTTTATTTCACAAGTTTTTATTTTCAACTAATTGATATATTTGACTTTTAGATTTAAACATGGAATTACTAATATAAAAAATAAAACTATTTTTTCAATTAGTAAAATTATGTGAAATCTTTTTTGGTAGGATTCACGCGTTTTATATTCATTGGTATTGCAACCGTACACTTTAGGTTTACATTTCTTAATGGGAAAATAACAACATTACAATCTTGCATTCCGTCCACATTCATACTTCCGTGATTTCCTATTTATATTCATTAATACTTTACTTTATTTTTTATAATAATGAGCTCTACTATATCAAGTCGATTAAAACTTTTTTTAAATACTACCACCCAATACTAAGAGTCCTAATTTGGCTAACTCTAACCGGAGACTTTCTGCGTAGATGATACATAAATTTGCCTTGAGTCAAATGTCCTTATTTTAGGCGTTGTCAAAACATTTTCACAATCATAATTCAAGAATTCTTAATTCTTATATATGAATTCTTTATTTTTCAAGTGGTTCTGAATACAAATAACGATACCCGGTTATTTGTACTTTTGGATATATTTATATCCGTCGCCAATTACCCATTGTGCAGCTCTAGTATGCTGTTAAAATCCACCAACCATCCAGAATATAATATATAAAAAATCCCAATAAAAATAACAAATGAATGAAAATTTGAATAACAACAGTGAAAGGTTAGTATTTAAAAAATATTCATGTATTAAACCTCGTAAGTTTTTTTTAAATGTTTTAGTTTGTATTGACCTATAAACTATTATGCGAGTACTACAACTTCATAAATTATATATAATTCGTTGTAGTATTAGTATGAAGAAATAATTATAAAATATGCTCATTTGAAACTAATATAAATATGCTAATTTGAAACTAATATAAATATGCTAATTTGAAACTAATATAAATATGCTAATTTGAAACTAATATAAATATGCTAATTTGAAACTAATATAAATATGCTAATTTGAAACTAATATAAATATGCTAATTTGAAACTAATATAAATATGCTAATTTGAAACTAATATAAATATGCTAATTTGAAACTAATATAAATATGCTAATTTGAAACTAATATAAATATGTTCATTTGAAACTAATATAAATATGCTCTTTTGAAACTAATATAAATATGCTAATTTGAAACTAATATAAATATGCTAATTTGAAACTAATATAAATATGCTAATTTGAAACTAATATAAATATGCTAATTTGAAACTAATATAAATATGCTAATTTGAAACTAATATAAATATGCTAATTTGAAACTAATATAAATATGCTCATTTGAAACTAATATAAATATGCTCATTTGAAACTAATATAAATATGCTCATTTGAAACTAATATAAATATGCTCATTTGAAACTAATTTAAATATGCTAATTTGAAACTAATATAAATATGCTAATTTGAAACTAATATAAATATGCTAATTTGAAACTAATATAAATATGCTCATTTGAAACTAATATAAATATGCAAAACATGCTTAGAATAATATAAAATACACAAAAAAATTAATACATGTTACTTACAGCAATATATTCCAATTAGTGTTTATGTTTACTCAAGAAAATACATGAACAGAGCATTTATTATCACACCACCTCCTCTCTTCTAAATTCCTATCCTCTCATCCATTTGTCATCTACCCAGATGAGAAATAGTTAAGAGATATTTTAGTGTCCCTCAAAGCAACCCGTCTTTAAAAAAGCCCCTAATATTTATGAAGGCAGCAATCATTTATACGGGCCATGCAGACATTTCATAAAACTTCATCCTATCTATCCATCAGCGAAGGGGCTTTGTGCTCTGTTATTTATGGAGGACACTGGGGACGGAAAGGGAAGGACGAATGTCCTCATATGGAAAGTCAAGAAGTATGTCACATAACTTTCCGTATGTAATTATTTATTGTCGACTATGGGTTCTTGTATTAATTGCGGTTGTACGAAGACGAATTTATTTGCTAATGGTATACTTATAGGATCGATTGTTGTTAAAATCTAATGAATTTTATGTGATTTCTAAATAATGTCAAAAAAAACTCCAAACCAACTAAGCATAATTTTAAAAACAAATCAACATTTTCTAGTTTAGGCTTTGAAAAATAAATATTACATCGATGGTAGAAAAAGAAATGTGCCGTAGATAACTTGAATCAAACTCTATGAGCAATTTCCTGAATATACTCTATGAAAAATTGTTCATTTTCTTTGAATATTCAAACTCTACTTATATATATGGAATTCAGAACAATGTTATGGAATCCAGAAAAAGTTGTATCCAACTAATCATAATCTTATATTCCACTGCAAAGTTTGAAATAAACCTGGCTCATATACTAACATAAGTAATCTTTAATTCATACTAACTTTATACAGAAATATTTTAATCTCATTGGTAAACCTTTAAGTTTCACAAAATTCTTAAGACGACCAAAATGACACTAAAGGTTTTCTTCGGAGTATTCAAAGTTATGGCTAACCGCCAGGGGTCGCTCCAGGGGAAGTGGAAGTTGTAGCGCAACAATAAAAATAAAATGGGTACTTGGCTGTGACGGAGTACTCAAGTAGGAATGAGATAGTTACACCACAGGAATAAACCTTATTTCAGATTAATTAATAACATAGTGAATCGTATAAATAATTTTATACTACTATATTGAAACTTATATTTATCTAATAAGAACAAATTCAACACCCAACACTATTTCTGTTATATTATAACTAACTTACACTTCATTAAATTTACACTAACTTATATTCCTTACATGTACATCAAAGGAAGACCTCTTCAAATATAAATTTAATATGATTATCATACTCAGTCTTCACTACCAATTATACCCTAGTGATTCCCCCATTCGTCACACGCACAATGGGGCTTTCAATTGAGCCCCCCTGCTTTGAATGGGAAAGGGAGGACCTTTATCATTCTAAGGGGTTTGGATCATTTAACCTTATCATAGATAAGAGAAAGTGGATGTGGATAAGGGTGGGTTTATAGGTTTAGATTACTGTGAACAAGACTCATTTCGTTTCTAAAACACTGTAAGGATTTGGTAAAAGGCAAATAAGGAATTTGTAGTAATTTTTGAGGTGCTACGAACATTCTTTCTTATTAAACGTTGTTCCTAACTTTCTAGTTTCAACAAAAATAAACATATTTCTTTCTTTTAAATTGTGTGTTCTAGTCATCTAAATATGACACCTAATTTTTTACATAATTTTTCGATCATTCATTTAGAAAATTAAAAGCATTAATGGATCGTCATAAATTATCAATAAAGCGATTTTTAAATAATTTAATTTCCATTTTTAACTATTAATATTTAAAATATTTTCTTGATACACAAACAATAGTCGAATATTGGCAGATTTTAACAAAAATAAAAATATATATAATTGCACAACTATCTGTGACAGTGACTCGGATTTTTCACTGTTATTTAAAATTTGATCTAAACTTTATGCTATGTACTAACAGATTACGCTCTATGCTTTATATTCACTAATGTGGTTACCATGGAAACCAATGGGTCTCTTCATACAAATTTGTAAATAGGTAGTTTTAGTGTGAGTCCATCGGTTGCGAAAAGTTAAGCCTACTTTTTAAGAAATTGTCTGAAAAATAAAAACTTTCCTGAAACGACATGCGTAACAAAATATAAATATTTTAAGCACACGCATGTGGTTACCATGGAAACCACTGTGTCTCTTCCTACAAATTTGTAAAAATGGGTGGTTTCAGAGTAGCTGCTGCGAAAGAATTAAATATATTTTCAGTGCTGCGAAAGAATTATATCTATTTTTAACAAATTATCTTAAAAATAAAAAGTTTCCCAAAATGACATGCCTCAACAAAGTATAAATATTTTTAGCACAAGTGGAATATATATTTCCTCAAATACATATGTTATCTAATAATATTGAATAAAATATACATAAACAATAAAAGTTATCTGAATTTATTCTTTTTATATGACATTTAAAAAAAAAATCACAAAATGTGCCGTACATCAGATAAAGAATCACTCATATAAGATTGAATCTTTGTTGATTGTTCCAGATACATTACAAATCCAATATATTTGATAAGCTCATAAAGAGATTTAAAAAATAACAAAAACATCCACATTCTAAGAACCCTATTTTAAATTCTCAACCAATTGTAAACTATGTAACTCTTATATTCACAAAAGCTCATTCCCTGTGTTCATGGCGTTTTTATTTTAGTCATTTCTCGAGCGATTTCTGATTTCAACATTTCAATCTTGTTTTGTGTTCAAGTGATATATTTGTGATTAAGTATTTGCATAGACTTGTTCTTCATGTGTTTTGATGCCATCATCATCGCGGATTCTAAAGCGACCGGGAAATCACACAGCAGGATATCCGTAATGCACCTAAAGTAATACTCAAAGAAATTAATAGTTCGGGAAAATCAGTGTATAACTTGGCTTGAAGCCAGGAACTGTGTCCTTCTTTTATCGTCGGTATTATTCAAGAAGGCATTAATGGACGATATTATTCATTTCCTAAAAACACAAACATCAAGAAAGCTATGTGGATAAGAGCAATTCCATTGTAATAGAACATAAACGAAATTTCTTGTTTTTGTGTTGATATTTGATTGGATAATATATGTTTATATTTAAAACATGAATATTAGAATTCTTTTGATTCTTTTAATCAGTTAGTTAGGAATATCTTGAAACTAAACTCTATCTATTTTACCCCAAAATGCTATGATATTCAAATTTTAGGGCATCTTATGATTTCTATTATTGGTAACCATTTAAAAGCTCTTTAGGGTGTTACAAATGGAGAATTTTTATTTTTAGTACTACATACTTTTAATCGGTAGCAGATTTTTATTTGCGCCAAATCTGGTTAAAGTAAAGAATAAGTCAGTCAAAGCGGTAAAATTAATGTCACCAAATATGATTTCAGTTCAAATTAGCAATATTTGAACAATACTTCCGTATATGGTTTAAGCGCATACTTAATATATTGTACAATCATGAGCAAATTCGAAAAAAAAATCGTATTTTTGCTAGTTTTCCAATCGCCATTTTGTGATTAATTACTACGCAATTTTTACGTTTTGCTGTGTCGCAATTACTTATTACTTTATATATTTAGTAATAGCTTCATACAAGTTATAAACCATCGTCAAAATGACATCAGAAAAGTTTTCCATTCCGTGTCTCTCATTGGTTTAATATACATCAAGTAGCGTGATTATGTGATATCGATATGACGGTGTTGTAAATAGAAACCTTCCACATTCCACGCCTAAGCTGCAGATGAAAATCGATCTGGAGGAGTGCCTTGTTCTTTATTTTTACCCCACATCTATATTAAACTCCATTGTGATACAAATCGGCACAGCAATTTTAAAAATTACTAAACTACAGTTGAAGTGAAAGTCAATCATAAAAAAAATATTTTTCTTGGTTATGCACTTTCCTATACTTTTATAGATATTATTTAACCTTTTTACTCCTGGTAGTCTCATAATAAAACTAACCTATTTACGAATTTGCAGAATGAGACCCAGTGGTTTCCATGGTAACCACATGCATGAAGTGCAATCTCTTGGTACATAACGAAACTTTTAGGTTAACTTGTAATTAACAATGAACAATTCAAGAGTCACTATAAGATTTGTGCAAAGAAATAATTTTTTTTTGCTATTGTAATTTTTATTAAAATCTGTCAGTATTTGACTATTTTTTGCTTATAAGTAAATTAAGAATGACGGGGTTCAAAATAGAAATTGGAAGTTGTAAAGATTTCTCCAATTGATCTTTTATGACACTCCTTTAAAGTTTTTATTTCCATATAAGTTATCCAAAAATTAAATTCGTTAAAAAAAATATAGGTGTCATATTTAGATGACTAATAAACCCAATTTTTGTTTCCTCGACAAAAAAACTGGGGCTGAAAAAATTAAGATCTGGATGTTATTCCACGCCGCAATTTTTTTTGTACCTTCTACTTTCACTACACATTTAAAGCAGTAGCAGTTAATTTGAGTTGAATACTCACTTAAATTAATTTATGTATATCTCAAAATGTAAAAAGGTAATAAAAAAGATGGCTCAAATTAAAATACATTATGTTATTAATTCTAAGTAAAAATTTACATTTAACCATATTTATAGCTCTCATTTCAAAAAACATGCACAACCAGCAATTACTTTACCAGCAATAATAAATTTAAAAAAAGGACGTTTTTTTTTAATATAAATACTTTTTTATATTTTTTCTGTTTTAACAATCCGCCATTTATGGAGGAAGAAAAAATAAACAGCCATTATCTTAATGCTTGTAATTATATTTTCTTCCCTGTTCATCCAACTGCAATTGATTTCTCGGCCAATTAAATTCTTCAAGAGAAAAGAAATTAAACTACAAATTTTCATGTCGGGAAGTGAAATTGCCCGACTCAAATTACGGCAGCACGTAAACCTCCCCATCATAAAAGTTTTCTCAAACCACGTTAAATTTGGCTCATAAATTTCACCTCCCACGCCATTTGTAATGCGAAGCAGCGGTGTTTACATAATAAAATGCGGGGGGATATTCTAATTTAGGGTTTTACGATGGGTGACATTTGATAATTTGGCTTGTGTTTATGGTTCTTGGCGGTTTTATTTTATTGAAATGATTACAACGTCATGTGGGCGGTCAGATAAGAGAGTTCTGAATGAGGATGAATTTTTAATTATAAAATTCACCGATAAAATGGGGTTCTTGTCTTTGTTTATGGTTAAATGGCTTTTCTAAATAACACGTTATAACAACCTTCCGGCAGATAAAGGTCGATAAAATGCATTTTGCAGGAATGACTTCGCATTCGATTAAGAAATAAAAGCTAACGCGGTTAGTGCTTAATATTGTGTGTATATTTAAAGCAAGGGTGATAGGCTGAAAGATATAATGGTTGTCGTTATACTAAATCATAATTTTTGACATAAAAGGTGTAGTTATTATATATTGCCGTTATTTTAATAAACGTAAATCACTAGTGATATAAATGTCCGTGGTATTTTAAAGAAATTTATTTGACATGTAACTCTTACCATGTATAAAAATTACTGATGGGTTTAGGTTTGTATGTTGCTAATTTTAAATAAGAATCAAAATTGGGCATGTAGGGGAAAGTGGGGTAAGACCGGGTAGCTAACACTTGAATGCCTGCTTTAGCCAAACTATTCGACCTAGAGTTTGTCAGATTTAAGTTAGATGTTTGTTGTTTGATTGAGTAAAATGTATCATTCCTGAAACGTCATAGTTTTACTACTTCATTTATAAATGATTTATTGCTGAAAATCATTAACTACCGCATTAGTAAGACCGAGAAAAAATCATTTCTGTGAAAAAGTTTAAGGTATTTTTTTATTTTACAGGACAATTTAATAATACTATTTAAACATTCGCAAATAAAGCGTGTTGTTCTCTTCTATCCCTCCACTGCAGCTTTCGTGGATACAGCCAATAAACTCTCCATTCCAACCTTCTCCTTTCTATTAGTTAGAAAATACATAATTATAATATAAACAAACAACGTCTTATGCATTTTTATACGAAGAACCATCAATTGCCCCACTTAAGGTACCCATCCTTACCCTCAGTTCAGAAGCTATATACATGCAACATACAACAAAAAAGCTATTTTTGGACTCAATCCTTATTGTTCGTTCAATCCTTAACAAACATATAATGAGCTAGACTAAAGAGAGTTTTTATAAGAGTAATGCCTATTAAATAAGTATAGATTAAAAAGAAAACAATTTAAAGAGTTGACATCGTAGAACAAACTCATCTACAAAGATGCCGTGAATTCAACATCATCAGAATGACAATACGTCCACTCCTTCTTCTTGACTAGTGGAGTGAAGTTCAGGATCTGTCCACTAAAGAGCATCGGAACATGTTCCATACATATTTTAAATCCTACAAAGTAAATGTAAAGTAGGCCAATATCTTCAAGTAAACTTATCCTTACTAAACATTAGTTCTATATATTTCTGTTACTTACCATTACATTCCTCATTATTGTAAATTACATTATTGTAAATTACATTATTGTAAATGACAATATTATAAATGACATTATAACTTTTACAATTGGTTCTATTAAAACTCATAAATTGGTATATTTCAAAAATTATAAAACTGTTTAACTCTTGACATTAAATTAATAACTAAGCATTGGGTTCTCTTTCAGCAAACCTAAAAAGAATGTTCTGTCTAACGGCCCCAATAAAGGTCAGCGACCCGCATCGGAAGCTATTTTCACAAGAAAAGGACAAGGTAGGCGATCCAGTCGTCATCGGAATCCTATAATACCCTCCCTAGGATTGAGAGGACGTCTGTTCGATACCAGTACACCGGTCGCGGTTACGACGCCAAGGATGAAGAGCTTCAACGATCTTTGGATTCGACTCGGTGATAATGAAAAGTGAGCAAGAAAATGTTCTTCCAATACAAATATAACTTGCAACTTAAATCTAATTTTTATCATACGTTTTCTTGAGAGCTCTAAGTACAGATCACAATGTAATTTTTATGAATTAAGAAACTTTTTTTTTTATGAAATTTGTCACTTTTTAACACCTTTTTTAACAAATTTTGTCACATTATCATCACTTCTCAAATAAACAGTTAGAAATTTTGAAATAAAATTAAATTAAAATATTTAGAATTGGATATTTTTAAAAATATTTTTTTAATGTATTTTTAATGACATATTTCACACATGCGTATTTTTTACAAGGCAACCATATGTAAGTTCATATCGTTGTTATATGAAATGCAGAACAACATTCGTCAAGGATTTCTGTCAAAATTGATATAATGGCTTTTCACATACCATAATTAGACCGCAAAATTGATATTTACTACTGAATTAATATATATGATAATTTCTAATCACTAATTGTTAAGCTTGAATTTTTTTTCATTTTTTATAAGGATATGAAATTTGTAAACTTGTCCTAGTTACAAATATCTTTCATTACAATATAAATTCATGTAATGAAATTTGTGTTTTAGGAAATCGAAAATAGAAATCCATTCTATTGGAGAAAATCGGGGTCCTCACCAGGCATTCCAGAAGTGGTACCAGGAAAGCCACAGACCAAATAACATTCCCTATACAGCAGGAGCTGCACTACTCAACTTCTCGCAACTGTTATTCGTTGTCACAATCATCTACAGCTACTTCAGCGCATTCCATATAGATTTGACAGTAATCGTTTTGACTGGAATAACATGAAAACTGTTTATCGAGTTCGAATACTTTATAGCTCATTGGTTCATCTGTAATAAGCCTTCATTTCATCAACATGTCGTCGTTTCTAAAACTTATTTCATTGTGGTGTCGGCTATATTTTCTTAAGAAGAAATGTTCTCTAAATAAAGAATGTACTGACCAATCTGCCTGCAATGGTGTATGTAGCATGAAACACTTTGTAAAAAAAATTATTTGTTTTTATAAATACGTTATAAATAAAGATTTTTTTTTCGGTGCAATCAATTACGTTTCTTTTTCCAAGTTATACTTTTTATGCAACAAAATAGCACGGTTTGTACACGAACATAATCATAAATTCTCTTTATAAAATTTGCAAATATATATTGCAACTTACTATTGATATTAAATTAATTAATATATATATACATATATATTTTAAATAAACTGATGATTTTTACTGATAAAATTTAAAAGAGAGCCTAATAAATGCAATTTGCTTTGAAATGACTTTGAAATAGCAAATTTCTAAAGTGTTTCCGATTTTATTTTCCTTTACTTCGAATAATTTAACACTTTAAAAACATTCGTCATTATATATAATCGAAACAACCCTAGTTAAAGTTCTTTAATTTGAAACAAACAAAAATTGACTTGAAACTAAAGATTTCGAATAAATGATACAAATTATAGATTAGCTAATAATGGTTTCAGATTTTAACAAACTGTGTTTCTTAAGCTCTTTTGTAATCTTATGTAGAATTTAGCAAGCAAGATAATATATTTGATCACAAAAGATAATATTATATTAGTCAAATCAATTAAGATAATATTAGTCAAATCAATTTGATGAAATAAACATTAACTACTCGAAACATATTCGTTAAAATGGTTCATATGGTTCATTATTAAATAAAAAAAAAAGTTATGTACATTTGTTTAAAATTATGTCATATCTCAATGGACTATTAAAACCATTTAATATCTAAATAAAAATATATTTATATAAGTTTAAATGAATGAAAAAGCTCGTTTGTGCATATATTTTACAAAATAAAAACCTTCAATCCAAGATCTATCCGAAACCTTGCCATTTCTTCTTGAAAAAATACAGACTATACGGTACAATAAAGAGTATAGTAGTAGTACATAGTAGACTTTAGTGCACATATGTGGCAAATTAAAGTTTACTATGTTATCATGACAGTATTAAGCGTTAATGTTCAGACAGCAATTGTTAGCAATTGCTTTCAATTAAAATAAATGTTTTTCACCTACCAAAATAAGGTACTACTTTATTGATTATACTTTGAGGGTTAAATTAAGTTCCTAAACACAAATTTACGAAAACTTCACTTACCACATCTGTATACTAAGACTAAATCTTCAATAGATTTGTTAATTTACTAACACCAAAACACATTAGTTTTTAAAACTGTTAAAATATGTATTTAAAAAAATTAGTTCCCTTACAAAATGTAATCTTTAACTATGTCATTAAAACTTGTTAACTTTTTTTAAACTTCAAAACTTGATGTAACATTTGGAAAATGTGTAATAATATATTTAATATATAATGCACTTTAACTTTGTATAAATAGTTTTAACTCTTAATCGAGAAATAAAATTGAAACTATTAAACAATTAAAGTATAATGTATACGTTATTTCAACTTTGTTCCTATTTAAAACAAAATTTCACTCGTATTTAACAAACTTTAAAACATGATGTAAAGTGCGAAAAATGCATAATAATATATTTAACATCTAATGCACTTTAACTTCGCATAAATAGTTTTAACTGTTAGTCCGGGTATAGAATTGAAACTATTAAACAATAAAGTTTAATGTATACGTTATTTCAACTTTGTTCCTTTATTAAAAAATGTTCCTTCATATTTAACAAGCATACAGAAAAATATTTTAAATTTAAATACTACTTCTTATAAAGGACTAAAAATAGCCCAATACGGATTTAAAAGAGAGCCTAATAAATGCGCATTGCTTTGAAATGTCTCAACCATTGCATTTGAATTGCAAATTTCCAAAGTTTTTCCAAGTTTTATTTTCTTTTATTTCGAATAGCGAGGGTCATTATCTATAATCGAAACAACCCTAGGCAAAGTTCTTTAACTTCTTGCAACTAAAGTTAACTTCAAACTAAAGATTTCAGATAAATTATTGTACGGAATGTTATAGAATAATGATAAGAAAAATGGTAAAATATACTGCTCAGTTTTTGAAAGTTATTATTTTTCCATAAATGTTCAGTTACGTCGCACAAAATAATACTTTTGTACGTGGTATAAAAATAATATATTTATTACGTAGATATATATTAATAAATAAACTTCGTGAGTTACACAGCGATAAGTATCCGGTTCATAAAAAGAGGGCTTCGAATTAGAATATCTGCGTGGAATTTAAAATTGTAGAGAGCTCGTAATCGGATGGTTGCTAGATTCGTAGCTGTAAAAAGTCGTTTAAAAATAACCGCAATTTCAACCGCAGTATATAAAGAACTGGTTCACGTTAAATTTGATCGTGTGCGAATGTCCTAACGATTGTTAAGGTTGCGTCGGGTGCCAATTCAGGTGTTGTCCTCGCCATCTGACCATGGATAATATATACGAGGCAGTGTTCTCGGGTGTATACTTTGAGATAAACACAGAACCACGCCGCGTCGCCATTTGCCACTGTGCAGCTCTAGTGCAATGTTAATTAATCAACCATCTAAGCAAATTTTAAATTAGCAAAATGAATAAAAATATGCCATACGAATATGAGAGCTATTGCTGGAAATCCAGGTTCTAGCAAAAAGAAAGAGGAGCAGTGTCCAATCAATTTGATTCACACTCAAAAGACGAATTTTAAAATTAAATAAAACTTTTAAAAACTTACAACTGATTAGTTATTGAGTATTTTAGCGGACAAAATATGTATATTTCATAATTCCTAGGCATCTGTATACATAGAGCTAAATACAGATATAGGAGCATCAATATATATCATCTAAGCGGATTGGCCAACTGTTTCCGTTTATGAACCTTGCTTGTCTCCTGAAATACACAAACATTTAAAATTCATAGTCTTTTATGAAATCAATTTATTTTTAAATAATGTTAAATACACATTAATAAAATAAGTGTATTGTAAATATAAATTCAGGGAATACGGATCTCAGTATAAACTTTTATTTATTTTTAAATTAAAGTTTTAATGTATACTGTTTAAATTTATATCAGAAAAAAATACTTTATGCAAAAATTACAGTTTTTTTTATTTGTTTCAAAATGTATACTTTTTCAATATTTTTTTAGAGATTTTTTTTTATCAGATCCTTTGAGCTGTAATACATAAGGATTATTATTAAGATTTTGTATACTACATATATTTAATTTTTATATAAATAGTAATTCCTAATAAAACAAAATTTTTGTTAAAACTCAATTTTTTTAACTTTAAAACTTTAATATTTAAATAAAAAATATACTACTCATTCAGCTCATTTGCATGCCATTTTATAGTATACACTCATTTAGCAATAGGCTTAAAAAATTATACATTTCTCCATAATTAAGCCTTAGAGTTTAAAAAACTTATTATAAAAAAAAACACTGGAAAAAAACGATTTAAAGTCTCCATTCCTTATGTTACCTCTCCTTTCATCCAGCATAATAACTAATAAATTCCAGCATAAATAACTAATTAAAAAACAGATAAAACTCTAGAATTTTGCAAGCATATTTAAAAGGTCCCACACAATAATTTTGGCAAATGAAAAAAATCGTGAGTTTTACAATTTTTGGGGTAATGTGTGCTATTAAACTATCTTGCAACAGCAACAACTTTTAAGAACTAAAATCCGAGACCCAAAATTTTGTTATTAATGAATTCAGAAATACCATTTTTTTGCATTATTAGAATTTTTTTTTCTGAAAACAATAAGCAAAATAAAAATAATATTTAATATTTAATTGTGTTTTTTATGCTTAAATAGACTTTTTTAAATAACACTCCTCCTTCAATTTTTAATGTTTTTAAAAATTATTTAATTGAATAAATAACGTCAAAGTATATACTACAGACGTATGAATAGACTTTTTGCCGATTTGTGATTTAATTGTTTTCAAAAACTTATTTTAAGTTCACAACCTAAAAAATATTCCAATTTTTAAGTTCATTGATTCTCAATAAAAAATAATTTATAACTTAATGTAAAAAAGTTTTTCATACGTTTATGAAACAAATATTAAGCATTCAAAACCTATTAACAGTTTAGTTTTAAGAACATTTTTTACAAAACCGAAATATTTTAAACCTGATCAAAATTTAGAAGAAAAATTGTTGAGTAAATGACGAATGCTTCAGACGAAACGTAGGTAAACAGATGATAAATGGCATAGATATACAAATCTAAAAGACATTTGTTCTCTTTCTTTAATGGATTTAGTTGAAGGTTTGTACACACCTGTTTAAGTACAGGGTGGTGCAAAATGAACGTTATGGTTTATATGCTTTATAACTTTTTATTTAATATTGCATTTTTTCTTTTGCTTCAGAATTATGTGAAGAAGGCTTGGGGAATTTGAAATGGAACACTATACAATAGAACAAAGAACAAAAATCATTGAATTTTATTTTTCTAACGGAAACTCAGTTATTCTGACGCAGAGGGCATATCGTCCATATTTTAAGGTGCGGACTGGACCCTCAGTGCCAACAATAAATCGCCTGGTTTCAAATTTTCAGCAACAAGGTTCAGTAACCTTACCTGAACTGAAAACCAATATTGTTAACAATTTATTAAAAAATAATAAAAGTTATAAAGCATTTAAACCATAACGTTCATTTTGCTCCACCCTGTATATATAGAATCGTTTTATGAAAAGAAAAACTAGCAAATTTTAAGGATTTGAGGCTTGTTTTTCCCTTTACAGTTTCCTTAACGCTTACTATATAATGAACAAACACACTATCTTAAGGGAGACCCGAGCCCTGAATATTAATTTCTTTATTAATGAATTCAAAAATACCATTTTTTTTTAATATTATTATAACATCTTTTTCTGAACAATAATCAAAAACAAAAATATATTTTTAAAATTTATTTTTGTTATTTTTTGCGTTTTTTAAGTTTAAAAAGACTTTTTTAAAAACACTACTCCTCTTTCAATTTTTAACGTTTTTAATTTTTTTTAATTGATTAAATAACGTCAAAGTATATACTACAAACGTATGAATAGACTTTTGCAGATTTATGTTTTAATTGTCTTCAAAAACTTATTTTAAGGTCACAACCCAAAAAATATTCAAATTTTTAAGTTTAATAATTTGTAAAAAATTAATTTATAACTTAATTTTAAAAAGCTTTATAAAACAAATATTAGAGCTTCAAAAACTGTTAACAGTTTAGTTTTAAGTTATTTATTTAAAAAGCCTTAGCATTTTAAACGTGACCAAAATGTAAAAAATATATTTGGAGTAAATGACGATTGTTGCAGACGAAAAGTATGTAGAAAGGTGATAAATGGTATATAAACATAAAAAAAAAACATATGTTTCGTTTCTTTTACTGTTTTGAAATTTTGTACACACCTTCTAAAAAACGTATAGCATTGTTTTATGAAGAACAAAAATTTAGCAATTTTTCTGGATTTTGGGGCTCGGGTCCCCCTAACTATCTTTAAATCCCTGAACACTTAAACCAAGCCAACAATCCGAACTAATTCAAATTCAATTACTTCTATCCGAGTATTATCTCTAAGCAGGTTGGCGCAATTAGCAGCAATTACTCATTGTTCTCCCATCTTTTAAGCCAAATGAGCGATTGCTTTCCACACGCTCATTGGAAGCTCAAGAGCAGCCGCGATTGAATCCCTGAAAAATGACTGCATCCCTGCCCCATCCTTTGGGATGGTCTTCTTTTTTCGGTATCCTGATGTCTCAGTCAGGAAACCGGCACACGTTATTAATATGCGCCTGGAAGCCATTAATCTTTGGCCGGGTAATGATTTATATCACTGGAGCCCGACAGTTGTTAGCGTGTGTACTGTGTGTCAAGTGCTCGTTGTGATGCTTAATATATGAATCCTGGAATGAAGTATGCTGCTGTAAATAATACATTTAATTTTTGTCTTGAGTGGTTGATGCCCGTGTGAGAATGTATGCAAACATAGTTAAGAGGTTGTAAATATTTTATTGATCTCGAGATACAGCAGTTAGATGATTGGTAAAATTTTAATTTTTCAACCACATAAATAAATGTGGAAATTTAAAAGTTTAGTTTGACTCGTGATTACTTGTGAGACAGCTGTTTTAAAAAATAACAATAGGTCATGTGTTCTAATATTTGATAGAATACATAAACCTTTTGACTATTAATACTAATGTAATTTAAATCTGAATGCATAGTTAAATTTTTTTAAATATTGATTTATAGTTTAGCAACTGTATAATTTATTTTTAGTTTTAATTTCACTTGGAATTAAAAACTAAATTATAGTTTTCTATACCATTTCAATTTTTTAAAATATGTGAAGAGGGATTAATAATTAATTTTGTATTGTTATATATCTGTTCAGTTAAACCTATTTTATTCGTTCTTAGCTAGGATCTCAACGTCCGTTACTAAAATTACGCAAAAAAAGATAAATAACTTTTTTTAACGTAATTAAAAACAAATATGTACAAATTTTTGGTAATGACTTCAAACCAATGATTTTATTTGGCAAGAAAAGAAAGTAACGTAATTTGTTACAATATGGCGTTCCAAACAATTGCTTTTTTCCTTGACATTTTACTGGGATTTGGTGGCGGCTGAAAAGCAAGCTAAATGTGTTCAAGGGTTTTGGGAATCAAGCTCAATGATGTCTAGTTTAGTATAGTTTTGCTTCAACCATTTTTAGATTGAACTTTCTGGTTTGGCTCTTCTGAGAACCGCCATCGAATGAAGGGGTAATAAAAAAATTATGTAAGATATTTATGCAAATTAGTAATGAAACAGGTTTCAAGAGAAAAATAAAGTTATTAATTTTAAACGATAGAGTTTAATTTGAAGGAAAAATGTGTATTTTAACATAAAGAAAATGAACATTTAATATCAATAAATATATATCAGCATTAGAATCATCAAATGAATAAATTTAAATATTCTGATTTTAATTTATTAATTAACTAATTTTTTAATTAAACATGAACACATGTTTTCAAAACATTTTAAGAATTATTTTTTTTATCTTTCCGTTTGTTTATAATTAAAATACAATACGTGTAATTCAACACCTGTCAAGCGATAACAGCTCTCTTTCATTAGAAAAAAAAAACAATTAAACTTCCAAACAGCCATCTAAGTAATTATCGAGAGTCTTTTACTAAGTGATATCTGTAACTACTAAATTAACACGAATATCTATTTACCCTTTAACAAAAGAAATAAATTTATAAAATAGGAAGCATATACATTTCACACTTTCTACCCAAAATAATTATTTCCTCAATAGTTCCATTCTGTGGAAGCCCGTAAAGCACATTTAAAAATTCATTTTCTCGCCATTCTCTTTGTAGAGTAATTTAATTACTTTGTAGAAAATTAAGCCCAAACTGCCTCTTTACATTCTATTGTATGTTACAGTAACCTGGCGCTATAATTTAAAACGCGCGTTCCTTTGTAGAATCAGGAAATTAAGTATACTTAATATTTTGAAGTGATTATCATAATGATAATAGGCTTAGGAAGCTTTTTTTTAAACTAAAATTAGCTTTTGAAAAGCGTTTTTTAGTGTGATGAGGTAATCAAATTTTATCAATGATTTAATTGATAACCCTTTTATAAGGTTACTAGTGTAGGAAGTGTTAAAATAATAAAGGTAGTAATTAGCTTTCGGTTTTAAAAGTTAATTATATCTTAATAAATAAACGTGAAGGTGAAATTTTAACAATCGAGTTGCATTTCGAATTGTTGAATATCTACTATCCATGTGTTAATTTCATGAAAACGGTCACTTATAAATTTACAACAGAATATTTATTTTCGATTACCTTTTTTCAAATTTTTTTAACGGCTTAGGAAGCTTTTCCAAATTTTTTTAATGTGTAATTATTTTTTAATATTTATTAACCTTAAATGTCTTAGGGCTATAAATAAAGTAACAAATGTTTCTGCATGTTAAAAATGTATACACAAATTTGACTATACTCTCGTTAAACATGCTCCAATTAAATTTTTCGACAGAAATCAAGAATGAATAGTCGAAAATTACAAATTATTTCGCGATTATGTAATTTTAATTATATGGACAGGAAAATATTTCGTAAACTATTTAATCGGAGTATATAAATGAGAACTTTTATTGAATTTGAGCATCCCTTTTCCATTGTATATAAGGTAATCAATCTTTCAAAAATTCGTTTCAAATTCTCCATCCATATCATATCAAAAATTATACGAATACAAGCATAAAGTTGCCAGGTTTGAGTACAATAGAAAATTAAAACTAAGAGTAGTTTAAAATGGAAGATTGTTGTTCGGTAGTAAGAGTTCGGTAACTAAGAGTAGTTAAAATGTAAGTTTGTTGTTCGGCAATAAAATTAAAAAAACATATGATTCCCTAATAAGTTTTGAACAAAGATAATAAAAATTTGCTTGAAATGAATATTTACCTTTTTTAAAACAAAATACATGAATTTATTAATTCAACAAACAATCCATTTTATCTTAGTAAAGTTGCTTATTAAATATCATCCAAATATTACTACACCAAAATCCTAGCAATAAAAAATTTCAAACTCCTAAAATGCAGCTAATTGATGTACCAAAACTATTACCATTCCATTAACGCAACGAGGAATCGCAAAAGATTAAATATAGATGTTAGTGAAATTAATTTCCAACACATTTGCATTACAATAGTTTATAACGTCTATTTGCTAAGTGAGTCACAGATTGTCTCCCATGAGGAATTACTTAGTGCTTTCTGCACAGATTAACAGAACTAACGATGAATCTCTGGGACAATTGTTATACACTAGACATATAGTTGTTTATGAATTATACGCCAACGGAAGAATACGTGTTCGAATTTCTATGTAGTGAAAGCAATTGCTTCTATTCGAATATTATAACTCTACCTATTCTATGCGCATGGTTAATTAAAGTGAGATGAATCATTGAAATAAAAGATCATATGCCCAATTAAATGTAAAGAATATCTAATAATTGCTGTCTTTTTAACAACTTTTATTTTTTTCCTGAAAACAGTTCAAGAATAAACAAAATATAACTAAGAAGTTTGATTGATTCTTCTGTTTTAAAAACTTAAAAGGAAACAATAACAAAAAAAATTGTAAAATTCTCAATTTTTTTTATTTTATAAAATTATAGTTCAGAATTTTCTGTATATGGATGATGTTTTATGTTTTTCAAGGAACGAAGACTTTAAATCGTCTTTTCTTAGTGATTAGTAAAACAAATTTGAATTTTAAGGAAAACAGTTGTGTTATTACGAAGTATAATTTTTTTTTATAAAAATCAACTAGATCTAGTATACAATATTTGAATGTCAATTCTTATGTATTATAGTTAAAAGGATAGGAGAAGAAAAAATGACGAAAAATTTAAATATATTTTTTCAAAGTCTTAACGTTAAAACGAAAAATACACAAATTAAAAAAGTTGTTTAAATTTTTTTAAAAAATACAAACAATTATGGAATTTGTGTGTTAAATATTATTTTCTTATATAAAATTTAATAATGTACTTTAAAACTATGATTCAGATGATCAATAAAAAATTATGGTACCGTAATCCAAGCAAATTATTTATTGCCAGCAAAGAGGCCGTCGATGAGGTCTCCCTGTACTAATAACTATTTCTTATAAAAACAAACTACATCCAGTATACAATATTTTAATGCCAATTCTTATGTATTATAGTTAAAAGTATAGAAAAAGAAAAAATGACGAATAATTTAAATATTTTTTTTTAAAGTCTCAACGTTAAAACAAAAAAATTAAAAAATTGAAAAAGTTGTTTATTTTTTTTTTTAAAAATACAAACAATTATGGAATTTGTGTGTTAAATATTATTTCCTTATATACAATTTAATAATGTACTTTAAAACTATGATTCAAATGGTCAATAAAAAAAAGGAACAGATGTAGTATAGGACAATTGGCGAGTTTCTTGTTTTGGCGACAAAAAAGTCGGACGATTACTCAGCACGATGACGTCATAGGGTTGCCAGATTAAAAGTCACTACAAGTATCGGAAATATCAAAAATGTCAGGTTAAGTTTCCATACTATAAATTTATCGCCCCAATAGACACGCCAAAAAAACAACTCGCGCCAGCCAAATGTCCTATACTACATCTGTACCAAAAAAAATTATGGTACCGTATCCAAGCAAATCATTTAAAGAGGCCGTCTGCAAGGATCTGAAAACAAGACACCAAGAATTAAACAGTATTATGCTTGACTCCCTGTACTAAAACTCCCACCCAAATAAATACAATCTCACGCGGGTCATCAAAGACCGTCCCCTTCCTCGTCCCCCTGACTACCCACACCCTTATTGATTGAAAGCCACATCCAACCGCACGGGCTCCAAGAAAAAGGCTTCCTTGGAGATAGAATTAATGTCTTCCCTCCCGAGTGAAATAATAACGGAGTAAGAAGATAAATAAAAAGGGAAAACGAAATGGTGTCCCTTTGTAGGCTTTCTACTACTTTTTTTCTTCGAAGAGCTGTTGCGATCATTGGTTTGGAATGCATCCAAGTTGATTCACTTGAGAGATATTCTGGGGTGCAATATGTTTTTAATAGAATGCGAAAGGATTGTTTTTCATATTAGCTTTCGGGTGCTAATGGTTGATAAGAAAGTTAATTACAAAAGGGTTGGATTGTATTTGAAGAAGTTCAATTGAAAATGACAGCGAGAACATATCTGGTTTCTGCAAGTACGATTCTATTGTAAATGCATGGATGGTAAATGTTCAAAATCTTAATGATTGGATGGTAAATGTTCAAAATCTTAATGATTGGATGGTAAATGATCAAAATCTTAATGATTGGATGGTAAATGTTCAATGGAATCAAAACTACAAAGTAACCTTAATTGTACTGTAAAGAAATATATGGTGTTTGCATAAAATATATCAAGTATAAGTAACTATAAACCAAATCGTATTGTAAACAAATGCTTAAAATCTCAAGTATAAATAAATAAATAAATAAATAAATAAATAAATAAATAAATAAATAAATAAATAAATAAATAAATAAATAAATAAATAAATAAGTAAATAAATAAATCCACTGCTCGGGGGGAAAAAAGGATCCACTTCTCGACACTCGGTACGATAAACTATAATAAAGTTCTTTCACTTGAACAAGAGCATATTTTTTACATTACTATATTGTACTAGTTATACATCTTTATAATGATACAATACTATTGAAGTAAAATATCTAACTTATAGATGCATCTAAAACTTTTATTTTCAAATCAAATTAATAGTTTTACATTCACACAGAAAAACAAAAAACTATGAAAAAAAGTAAAAAATTTTGGGTGTAGATATATATTAGAAAACTCTACAAATAAAAGAAGTTTTTAATAATTTCAAATAATGCAATTTATTATAGGATATCTTTGCACAGAAATGGTGTTCTAACTTTCTTATAAACTGTAATATCCAAACAAAACCAAGTAAATTTGGTGATAAAATATTTGAAAAAGTTAATCTCAACTCATTTTTAGAAAAATTTACGTTATTTTGTATAGATTTTATAAGATAAATTTAATTACTCTCATGTACCTATCAACAAAGATTTTATGATTTTAAACAGCGTTGCGATGATGACACAATCGGATTAAAATCCCATAACTCTTCAATTAAATATCTTTGTTCTTTGAATTTTTTTTCACATGACACGGGACCTGATTTGTCATTGCAATAAAACACTATGTAACTGAGATTTTTAATTCCAGGATTATCGTTGAAAATATTCAGCTAGTATCCTTCACATAAACCAGTAGTTCACAAATTTTTTTCTCTCACGTGCCCCTTGATAATACTTATAATTTATGAATACCCCCTTTTCTCATAACTTTATCATTCACCAGCCTACACACAAAAAAATATTTTTGTCAAGCAGTAATCTTCTTAAGTTTAGCTGGCAAATGAATCAAATGACTCAAATTGATGACACTTACAGGTTTTATATTTTTATTTTAATTATTATATTTATTATTTTTATTTCAGGTGTTTTCCGTCTTTACTAATATTATTTTCGTGTACCCCCAACCGAACCGCCCGGTACCAATATTGGTACGCGTACCACAGATGGATAATTGCTGATATAAACTAACACACTATGAAATTTTAAACCTACAAACCTTCTAGTCAAATTTCTAATTGAATCGGCATTTATTAAAAGGGCGTATGTTCTATGTAAATCTATGGATTAGACGCCCTTTTAACAAATACCGATTTAAATCTACACTTCATTGTTACCATTAGTTTTCAACACAGTAAACACAGTTCACATTCTTCGGAATTAAATTGCCCTATTGTATTCTTCCAATTAGATCTATTTAACATTGCTTCCTAAAACGGTAATTGATCCTTAACACAACCTTTTAACATAACGAACTTCAATATAACGAACTTATGGCAAATAAATTTGAAGTCACTATCGGTTACAGTTAATTACTAATGCAATATATTTTGATGTGAATACGTCTCTAAAATCTGTTCGGGTTTATTGGCAGAAACTTGGTTGACATAAACAGTGTTGATATTTCAAAGCCCCATATCTCCATGTGGAATCAGCGTACGAGTATAAATGTTACACCTTCGTGTAGAAGACGAGGAAGAACGCGTCTTAATCCACTTCCGTATTTGATTTTTGTACCGCATGGAGGAGGAATGAGTTAATATTGGGCATACGCTGGCTTGTTTAACCAATTTTACTTTAATATTTAAGGGTCGTGGTGAGTGCGTGACTACATTGAAGATAGCTGAGGAATTATGCGATTCCATTTAGTTCAATTCAAACATTTGTCTGTAAATTGGGTGAAGTGGAAAGTGATGATTTGTTTAAGATTTCATTATGAAGCCATAAAATCACAATAATGCTCTATTGGGGCGCAGTGAACTTAAACAGATTGAAAGAGTTGTTATAGATGAACAAAATGTTAACAAGAAGTCTAAACTTATGGCAAGTGCAGAGAGATCTAGAGTTTACCGAAGGCGCGAGTACGAAGTATTTACGAAAACAGTAGAGAAATAAAGGAGAGTTCTAAAACATGAGGACGATCGAATGTGTCACCAAAAGTAGGCGTGGTCATGAACCACGTGACCGGAAGGTCACCGGAAGTGAACAGTGACTATAGCATGGCCGAAAGTGGGTGTTGCTGTGACACCACCGGAAAAGGAATTGTGTCGTTTTGCTTTATCTTCGAGTGGTGCTGAGTTGTTGACCTCCTGTTGGAGTTTTGATTTCGGTTTCGGAATAATTTTTTTGGAATGGCAACATGTTGATTAGTTTCGGTCTTCAAAAGGGGAATTAGTTTTTCAGGAATGGCAAAGGGCTATATTAGTTTCGATTTCATGTTAGTGACTTTAGAGTGGATTTGCATACTTCCTTTTTATGGGTTAGTTCATTAATATTATAAGATTTTTCGATGTAACATCATAGGAACATGGCGTCATACTAGGATTGAATTACATAATTCTACTACTCATAAACCAAATCTCATAATACAGAGGGGACTGAGACTACCCGATTTTTTACACGTTACAAAGACCTTTTCTGTATAACGAATTTTTCCGAAAAGGACAACCTTTTCGTTATAATAACCATTCGTATTGGACCCTTGAGTGATCGCTATATCGAGGGCGTCTTCTGTACTACAGTTTATGTTTATTCTTCATCACAGCATCCTTCCTTTGAGGTCCTTTTACCCGTTCTTTCTAATACTTTCACCGCCTCCTTTCGAAGTATCCGTTGATCGATCTCAGGAATAACGTTTTCGGAAAAAATTTATATCTAAAAAGGGTATGCATGCGGATGGGAGCTTCTTCCTTGGATGTCTGTTTGTTGCATATTTTTCTTTCCTTTGGTTGGTGTTTCTTTTGGTAATGCCATGGATTGGATGGAAGACTGGGAAACTCTTCCCTGCTTTTGTCGTCTTTATAGATTGAGATAGTTTATTGGCTACAGTTTATAGGTTTCTGCCTCAATTTGGGGGTGAAATTGACCTTAAGAAATGCCAATGAACTTAAATATCCCATAGGATTTCTTTATTGGAATTGCGAGATAAGGCAGCATTTAAGCATTGATGTACTAAAGTGACATTAGTATTTAGGTTATTATGCATGGTTGAGAGATTAAAATATTTTATTAATTTATATTTTCGTCTTATTTATTTTGGATACTTTTGTATTTGGTAGAAGAAGATTAATATCCATATTGACGAATTACAGTTTCACCCCAAACTGCCTTAAAAATAATAAAAAAGTCCTGCATTGATAAATCTTACCCTACTTCAGGTATTGGCCCCAACAGTAAACAGGAGGTTATGGTATTGTTTAAAAGGGTGGATATATTTTTTTAAATGCCAAAATACGATTTTTTTTAATAAAATTCAACGTTTTGAATCCTTTTTTAATCTTTTGTGTTCTGAGACATAGAATTTGTCATTGTTTTACCAATCCTATTTGTGAAAACATTTGTGCTTTACTACATTTTAGCATAATTTTAATATTAAACAATAAAAGTGCATGTAAACTATATAGACATAACATAGATATCAAAGTCCT
The DNA here is from genome assembly GCA_963932185.1 of Troglohyphantes excavatus. NCBI lineage: Eukaryota > Metazoa > Arthropoda > Arachnida > Araneae > Linyphiidae > Troglohyphantes > Troglohyphantes excavatus. The sequence goes on along the minus strand of OZ010673.1, from coordinate 26,739,936 downwards.
AAAATAAATGCTAGCCGTCTCTGATTTATTTAAATGTAATTTTTCTTAAATAATTTTAATATTTACGGAAATATATTAAACAATTATAGTAATTTAAAAAACTAAAATTGATTATAATTTCCTTGATGCCCAACGCTGCTATTAGTTAATGCAATGGTCACATAAAAATTATCAACAATAATCAATTAAGATGACAAATAAAACTAAATTTATACCAATGAATTCAATAAAAAAAACAATATTTAGAATGAGGTATTTTGTAATTAGATTTTGACTGAAATATATACATTTAATTTCCATAAAAACTAAACACACACAAAAATACCATCTACTTATTAATTGGTTTTTTGTCTTTTTTCAAAGAGTTTTTAATTGCAATCTAAGACAAAGTAAACAAAATGTAATTTTCACTGATACTTAGGATTTATAAAATATATATAAATGAGAGAAAAAGAGAAAAATTAATGAAAATTTCATTTTTTCTAATTTGTTTAAAAGTAGTCAGAACAAAAAAGTACTAAAACTAGGGTAGAAAAATATTCCTTTAATATTTTTTTTAATTCAAAATAGTTGAGATATTTATATGTTTGGGAAAGAATAAAGTAATCTTTCCATACTTATATGAATAAGAAACATATAACATTCTTTTACAAAGGAAAATAAAGTTTATCGCCAACGTGCATTAAATTAGATTTTTAAATAAAGAAATTAACTTTACAAAATGGAATATGTGAAACTAATTTACGTATTTAAAAAATATGTGATATTCAAAGCAATGTTTAAAAAATTAATTAGAAATATAAGTATTAAAAAATTATGCTTAAAATTATCAAAAGAAGTTTTAATCAGTATTTTTGACAAAGGGTATCTACGAATTTCCCGCTGTAAGTTATTTTTTCGGACACATTATATAAGAATGGAATTTATCAAAATTCGTTAAAACTTATGAATGAAATTTAAAACTAAGTTTAAATGTTTTATTAGTTTAAATTGTACTTCATAAAAAGTATAAATATTTATAACTTTTAAAATTGTATACAAATATTTTATTAATAAAATTAGTAAAATATTCTATAAATAAAGCAGTTATGGAATTGCCGTACATACAATTTTTGAATTAATAATTTTTTACACTCAAATAATAAACTGTCTTTTATTTCATTTTAGGGAATTCTATTATGTAGGAAAAATAAAAATAATTAAAACTAAATACAATAACAGAACAAATTGCATAAAAGTAAATCAATTTTTTAAAATGTTCGTTATGAATAAAAATTTGTAAATAATTATTTACATAAACTTACTAAAATATTCTTGTCTATTTTTTTTAATTTTAATAATTTTTGTAATATTTCAAAGTTAAAATGCGCAATTTATCAATTTAGTAAAAACAGGATTTCAGAAAATAATGTCCTTCAGTTACATGACAGAAATAAAATAAAATTACATAATTAAATGTTTAATTAAAAAAATATCTTCAGATTTTATTTATCAAAATTAAAATAATTAAAAATGTAAATGCACATGTGTAAACACTGCGCACTTCCTTCAATCCATCCAAACAGTAAATAAAATAATTCCTAAAATGACCAACTTCTTCATTAAGCAATCCCCAGACAATTACACAACCACAACCCCTTCCCATTACACCCCCTCCTCCCCCCCCCTCCTCTTCCATCCCAACCGAACATCTGTTGCACTTTTGACGTGTTAATTTAATCCAAAACAAAAGGAAACACGGGAAAAGGGGAGAATAAAACCCTAACCCAGCGTCTTAATCAAACAATAAAACGCTCCCTCCAACATGTGCGTGCCCGTGTCTCTAAAAAAAGAAGAACAGAGTTCCAGGAACATGATTTGAGATAAAACAAAACGCTGCTGGGAAAGAAGAACAGGAGATATTGTTGAAAAAAGGAGATTTATGCGCGGGGGCGTTCGGGAGACAGCTTAAGGGGGAACAGCTTCAGCCAGCGTGACACTTGATGCATTGTTTCGAGAACAAGTTCTTGCTGTTGTAAAAGGTGGAATGGTATTTTTGAATATTAAAGTAGTTTTAAGTTTCTAAAAGAATTATGTTTGTTGGATGTAGAAGGATGCGAGCTCATTATAAGAGTTTTATTCTTTGGTGTCGTACATGTATATGATTTTCGTATTTTTTTTATATCAGAAGTTTTATATAACGATAAAATTGCATACTTATTGTATTATTATCTAATTATATTATAATACAGTAGATATATAAAAGATACTAATATTAAAGGACAACTATTTTTTTTTTAAATCTTTATCTGCTAATTCTTATTTAGAAAGTACAACGCTCGTAATTATTTTGTTAAAATATTATCTCAAATCGATACAATTTATATTTTTTTGTCAAACAATACGCAATATTTATAAACAATATGGACGTATTTTAAAAAATCAAATCATTGAAAATTATAAACGTTTTATGATAATTTTATTGTTTTACAGAAAACAATGTAATTTTAGAAAATACGAAGAAACCAGAAATAAACAAATAAACGTAACAATACATACTTAAAGGAGAAAGGATCCACAAATTCCGAAAAAATTGCTTATTTTGTTTTTGCATTTAACAATGTTATACATAATTAAGAAGACGAGTACAAAATTTCAAAGCAGCATAAGAAAGAGAAAATGTGTTTTTTACATGTTTATATACCATTTATCATCTTCCTACCTACTTTCTTCTGCAAGATTCGCCATTTACTCAAAACAATATTTTGGAATTTTGGTCATGTTTAAAATGGTAAGGCTTTTTTTTAAAAAATTACTTAAAGGTAAACTGTTAATAGTTTTTGAAACTTTAATATATATTTTATAAGCGTATGAAGAGCTTTTTTAAAATTAAGTTAGAAATGATTTTTTTACGTATTATTGAACAAATAAATGTGAATATTTTTTTAGTATATGAATATAAAGTATTTTTTTAAGCAACTAATACACTAATCTCTTCATAGATCTATAGTGTATACTTTGACATCATTTAATCAATGTAGTTTTTTTAACCTTAAAATTGAAGGAAGAGGATTATTTTTTTAAAGCATATTTAGGCTAAAAAACACACAAAAAAAATTAATATTATTTTTTTTTCGTTGATTATTGTTCAGAAAAAGATATTCGAATACTGCAAAAAAAATAGTATTAATCAATTAATTAAAAAAATATTAGGATTTGGGACTAGGGTCTCCTTTAAACCATCACCATCCCATCCAAGAGATTATACGGTCAGTGTACACAACGCTCCACTAAAGATTAGAAACACACAGTTTCCCAGAATGGTTTTATTCCTACTGCAATTTATGTCCCGCAAAAAGCTCTAAACATAATGTCCCTCGGGCAATAATTTTCGTGTTGATATAGTATACTTGGAACGGGTCCGAATTTTCACGACACTTCGAAGTAACGAGCTGCAATAACGGGTACAGAATAGTGCTTACCCGTTACGTATATCAGAGCGATTACCGAACTGAGATTTGGAGTGGTGCTTTAGACATTAATGTGCTTACTCAAGATGTCTTAAAGCTAAATGGCTCCCCCTCAAATAGCTGCTGTAACGGCAAGTCAACTATGATTGATATCTCTATACATGGGTACTTTTTACGTGATTAATTAAAATATTATATTGATCACTAAAAAGTATTAATTTTACCTAAAACGTCAAAATATTTAAACATTCTAAATTATATTAATCACACTGAGCTAAAAAAAATAACTGGAGTGCGTATTTCCATTTGCGGAAAATGGAATTTCCCATGGCGCGCGGATGAATACAGTTCCGAAGCCTATGAGGAGAAATATTCCATTGCTACACCGTCGTGTGGTCACACGCTTAGTTTATTTTCCAGTTCTTATTTAGCTCAGTGGATGTCAAGCGAAAAGACTAATTTTTGTCTTACTGACTCAAAAGGATGTAACCTTGTCGATCACGCTTAGGAACCACTCCAGTTATTATTTTACCTCAGTGATTAAACTTATTAAGTTTATTCTTAGTTTAAATGCGTATTTTTGTCACATGGAATTGTTTTCTAACTTTTTAAACATAAATCGTAATAGCCATTGTAAAAAATATTGAGATATTATATCCTCTGTGGTTGCTTCCTGTAATCGGAAAGCCGTTTTTTATCAAACTGCGCTGAAAAGCCTTATGAAAACATGTATCACTTTCAATGACTTATCGAAGACGAGAAGTATAATATCTATGTAAGGTATGTTTTGTTAAACCTCGTTAAGTCCACTTTTTTCTTAAAATGCGATTACCTTTGTTAAAATCAACTCGAGATGTAAAAAAAAGGGCTTCACAGTTGGCCTGTTATGCTAAACTTCATTAAGTCCTTAGTTATTGCTTTTGTTTTTTTGCTGTTCTCTAAAATTTTTCACTATGGACTTACCGGAGTTTAACATAACTCTCTTTATGTAAAGCTGTCGAATTGTTTTTAATTGTTTATATTATGTACAGGCTGCATTACAACCCATTTAAGCAAATGTAGAAATTGTTTATTAACAAAACCTTTATGCTTTAAGTTAATGAATTTTTATTTTATTGTTATGTCTACTTCTATCAAACCCGCAGTGCGAGTTCCCGAATCAGTTACTCAACGCATGCGTGCGACGATTAAATTCGTTCATGTATATCAGTTTTCACATGTTGTTTAGTAATTTTATTTGGTCAGTTAAATAACAACGCACAATCGCTTTGGACTGAGTGATTCAGGTTGGTTGGTTGGTTTGTTAAATAACGTCGCACTAGAGCTGCACAGTGGGCTATTGGCGACGGTTCGGGGTCAATCTCGAAGGAAAGACCCGGGAACACATACACATTCACACACACATTCATACATGCACCTCGTTATTTTAGAACCATGGTCAGATGACGAGGAAACACCTGAACTGGCACCCAACGCCTTCAATAGACGTCGGGACTTTGGACCCCGATCAGATTTATCGTGCACCAGTCCCGTATACACGCCAGTATAATTTGTTGGATATTCTGGACGACTTTCTAGTAATTTTGTAGTGAAGCTGGCAACCCTCCGATCGCAAGATCACTGCTTTTTTACTTTTCTATGTCAAGTCCATTTCCCGGATTCGAACCACCAATCCTCTGATTAGTAGGTAGCTGAACGCCTTCCCAACTGAGGAATGATTCAGGATCTATCCCGATGAAAGCACAGATGAAAACTGCCTAGTAATTTTAAACAACGTCAAATGGCAAAAACAATATCTGAGCTGACACAATTTTCGATGACCTCTATACCACACATCGAACAACGTGAATACATTTCAGCCATTAAAGATATAACGTACAATAAAACCCTCTCGTCGTTGAGTCTTGAGTCTTCATTTTTCTAAACCGGCAACTGTGACCCTATCACAGTACCGTTATCATCATATTATAAATGTCTCGAAGCCAATTTAAAATCAAATAGTTTTTTATTAATTTCGATGTACTATAGTGCTAGATAATGGGTTATTGGCGAAATATATAGGTACACTTTTATAGAGCGTCAGATGTAACGTGCACTATTCTCTCACAACGTGCACAACGTACACAAAAATACACCTCTGTACAGTTCTGGTCACCATATCTTAAAAAAGACATTGCATTGTTAGAGAAAATTCAGCACAGGGCTACTAAAATGGTTCAAGGGTTCTCAGGCATGAATTATGAAGATAGATTAAGAAATTTGAATATGTATACTCTGGAAGAAAGAAGGGTTAGGGGAGATTTGATTCAACTATTCAAATTTGTCAAACAAGGAGATGTGGAGTGTTTAGATTTTAATATGAGTGATAGAACGAGAGGTCATGGGTTTAAGTTAAACAAATCCCATTTTAATCGGGAAGGGAGAAAACACTATTTCTATAATAGGGTAATAGACAAATGGAACAACTTGCCAGTGAATATTGTTAAAGGAGTAACGGATTTTAAGAAGAAGTTAGATATGCATTGGGGGATAGTTAAGAGGTACTAGATGGACCAACCTTGTTGGGCCGTGAGCCTGTTGTTGGTCGTCAATATTTGTATTTGTATTTGTATTTGTATTTGTACAACGGCAAGTTTAAGGTTACACGCCTCGGATCCTATATTCCAGAACACAATGCCATGCCAACCACACTGTCTTTTTTTTAACGTCCCATGTGTATTTTTAGTGATCACATATCCAAGATATATAATTAAAAATACACCTCTAACATAAAAAAATAAGGATACATTTTAAATGATCCCGCGAAGTGTCAAAACAAACAATTTACAAACGACGGGTTTTATTTAAAATAGGAAACGTAGAGATTTTACTGAAATTTAAAGATTCGCAGGTGCTTTAAAATGTCGAAATATTTGACAGAACCGTGAAAACCCCAGTTACATTTGTTTACTTTTTTCAAACATTAGACTGCAAATGTAGAACTACTAGTGGAAAATATGTGACTGTCAAATTTTTATTAACGCTAGAAACGTTAAATCTTTATCTCTTAATCTTTTTCTTTTTGCAAAAATCTTTTTGCACCTTAATTTTTTTTATATTATTTCTTTATTGTTTTTATCCCAATATTTTTCATGTATTTTATTGTATATGTAGTTTTTGCGTTGTCTGGGCGGCGTTGGAGACAACATTGTGTCTAATAAAAATAATAATAACTTTTGACAAGATAATATAAGTATAATATATTTTACTCTAACTTATTGATAAGGAATTATAAAATTTATTACAAAAACAAGCTTACTGTTCTTTTATACTTTCAGTTTCTCGCTATTCATAAATTAAAAAAATTCTTGGAAAAACATTGCATTGCGTAGTAAAAACATGTTTTGTATTTCGGAACTTTAGAAATAAGTACTATATTTTAATTCCAATTTTTTTAATTAAATTATTTTAATAACACAATCTATTTTAATCCAAAGGTTAATTAATTGTTGATAAATGTACAATCGTAATAGCAATGATTTAGTGTAATTTTAGCTATCAAACGCGATACAAAACTAAAATTTTAAATTACACTTGTATGCCAATCTATGTAAATAAAATTATTTAGAAGTTCAATGGCGTATTAGTTGCGTAACCAAAGTTCGGTGTCTTAGTCAACCAAAACAAAAAAGTTTACTTTAAATATAGCGAAAATAGTTTTAAAAACACGCTGTTATTGAGTGATCTTAAAAATACAAAAAAAACTATTGTTGTTGATTAGCTAAAAATAAAAGCTTGTGAAAATCAGATAAACGATTTTGTGATTTTATATTGTAAACACTTTATGTTTTATTTTTAGTACGTTAACAATATTTGTTCAATTTTTACTGTTTTGTAGGGTTATTAAAAAAGTATCTTTGAAAAGTTTATACATGTATATTTTATATTATATTATTCTATTTATTGCATTTAAAAATAGTAATTGGAAATATATCTATTAAAAATGATAACAAACTTTTTTGCTAAGTGGAAATAAAAAATTCCACAACTGAAAGTAAATCTTTCACGGAAATTAATTTTATACCGTTTGGTAGACTAAAATATATCGACAGTATAATATAATATATAGTTCATATAATATATTGGAACCGTCTACTATATGTCAATATATTTCAATAAAATATAATAACATATATTATACAATTTCAAATTACAAAAAATAAATTTTACAATACACTACCCTGGTTTGTGAAACATTTATTTGTAAAAAATAAATGTATTTGTAATATATTTATTTGTAATAGAATCGTGGATATAACGTACTTAAGTGCTATATGCTGTGCAATAATTTATTTATTCATAATATTGAAGAAGAAATGTACTGTAGAAGAAAAATATTACTTGAAACGTTTGGTCTGAAGGTTTTATAACAAACATGAAACAAATAATAAAACACATATATTAAAAGCACCATTCAATCATGTTACTGAATAACATATAATTTATGATTTTTGTAATTTAAATTTTTTAAATGTAAGAATATTTCATAGTTCATAGATATATATTATGCAATTCTGAAATATAAAAAAGAATATTGTTACAATTCACAATTTATTTTGTAGAAAATATTTTCTCATTTCTTCTTTATTTAAACAAAATGATTTTTAACAAAACAATTTATCTAATTTTAAATTGATTTGCATATCCACTAATATGCTTCGAAAAAATGAATTAAAATGTTATATTTTGATATTGGTGTTGTTATAATACAGGGTTTTACACAGAGGACTCCATGATTTGAAAAGTAAATAACTCGGAAACGCAGATCGATACTATAGTGAAACAAGTAGTATGTTTATATGAAAGCTGTAAAAATCTAATACAGAAGTTTTAAAATTAGTTACAGATGTTGCCGACAAGTGGCTCTGTACACTGTTCTCGTAGTACGGAGTCCGAAAAATATTCTTTAAACTGTCCTTTATAAGCAGTCGTTACAATTGCATCGCAATCGATTGAAAATATGCACTTTTCGCAGAAGAGAGACATTTTTATTGACCCTATGTACTGGTATGAATACTAATGGACACATATACCTCAAAAATCAAATGTTCAAGAAAATATCACTGTGCCCTTCAATGTGCCCCACAAAAATTAATCGCAGGGTTTTAAAATCGGGTGAATATGGAGGCCAATCCATGCCCGTTTCAGGGTACAGCGCCACCTATGTGCAACCTTTGTAACTATTTTTAAAACTTTTTTCTCTGTTTCCGAGATATTTGATTTTTAAATTATAGAGTCCTATGTGGAATACCCTGAACATTCCGTATAGTTTAAAAACATTTACTAATAAGTTTTACTTCTTGTGATTATTCGACGCATGTTATACTATTAAGAATAAAGTTTACTTTGCAACGAACAATTTGTCGATAAATAATAAAGTATTTCGCGGTCCCGTGAGAATACAAATGAAAGCATTTTATTTGTCAATAAACCGTGTTCTTAAATTTCGTGTTCTCTACTTGTAATTGGACTGAGCCCATGAGAAGAAACTATTGAATGCAAATTCCTTAGATAATTATAAAAAAAATGAGAATTATTATTCAGTTTAATCGAATTGACAAGTTCTTAAACGTTTGCATTAAGTGTGTTATGATTTTTTTTTATGCACTAGAGGGAGTTTCGTGTTTTAAAATTATAATAACTATATCCCATCAAAATATAGTTAGATTCTTCAATTTTGAAAATATAAAGAATAAATTAATGAAATGCTAATTCGCTTTTATGATTTCATTTGAGTTGAATTATGTTGGGAATTAGTTTATTTTGTTTACATGTTCAAATTCTATTTTTATGTTTATTGACATTTTGAAAATTAATTAAAAGTCTTTTACGGAAGTATTTGATTAATGTTGTTTTTGATTATAATGAAAGAAGTTTGGTCAGTATGTTGTTTCCCTATTAAAATCGTTATCAATTCTGCGAGCCGTCAACCAAGTTGTGCAAATACAAATAGCCGAAAATGAACAACATCGTATTCAGAGGCCAAGCAGCTAGATCAGTCACCTGACAAATGGTGTGGGTTATAGTATAACAAGTTACCAAATACTGATTTGAATGCTATTCCACTTAATATTATAACTAAGGCAAATTTCAATCTTTTAACACGTTTATCGCGGAACTCTGTTTCTGGAGAGAAAATAACAATTGGCAGCCAAACCGTCCAATTGTTAGTATAAATTTATGTTCAAGGCACTGAACATGGTATTGATCGTAAGTTCAAGACTGGTTATCCCAATTAAAGATCACAGTGAGGTGGAGGTTGGTGCGAAATATTGAATTGGATGAAATTAATTTAGAGATCGATAACTGAAAATTCAAATGTTGTTCTCCACACTGTTAAAAATGGGTACCTATAGGTACTTGCTTGCCTACAAGAATTACAACCAGTGCTTACCGGGAATCGAACCCAAACCGTTTACTTGATGTCATCCACACCGAAGTCCGAACCTTATCCGTTGTACTACCAGAGCGACGTGAATAAGTTATTAAATAGAAGTAATGTTTGTTTAAAAGGCGTGTTCAAATAATGGGAAGTAAGAAAATTGAGTTGTAATAACTCAGTTTCCATTTAAGCAATCGACATAAAAAAATGTGGAAAGCCATCTTCGGAACAAATATTTTAAGTTTGACAGATCACTTTGTTAGATGGCTTGAACAGAAGCTGATGTTAGCAATATTAAGAAATATTGTTTATTTTTGCGAAAGTACGATTACTTAAATTTGAGTATGTCATCGCTCACTTACGATGAAATAGAACTCAAAGAAAAACGAGTAGATCCATTTTAAGCAATTTTTTTTACTGTGGATGGTTCATAATTATCAAGCAGGTTTCTATGTATCTTCTCCTCCGATTGATCCCGAATCCTCTGCAATAACAGATTGGGTACCTCTACTACGACGTTAATTAAATCAACTAGACAATATAAAATAAATATAAGAAAATTTAAGTATGTTTAAATATAAGTATGTGTGTGACGAAATATTTCCATTTAAAATCCGTCTTAAATTTTTTTTCAGAAATTTAGAAAATCTATTAGATTTATATCTGAGGGTGCAAAGCTCTATAATAAGAACTAAAAACAAGCGATAGCAAAATATTGTGTTTTAATATATACTATTTCATTTTTCCAAAAAGTCCAAATCCAAAAATGAAACTAACAAAAAATAATATATAAAATGGTTTTGGTATTAGCTTTTCCGAGAACTTTTATTATCTTTCGATTAAATCGAAACTCTTTGTTGATTTACTTGCCAGGGAAACTATAGCTTGACAAATGGTTCACTAGAAACATAAGCTATCTTTCAATTTGACGCTATCACTCTGTGCGGAAGTATTTTTCGAAGTTTAGAAAAGTAATTTTAAACAATTACGACAACACACGTGTGTGTGTGTGTGTGTGTGTGTGTGTGTGTGTGTGTGTGTGTGTGTGTGTGTGTGTGTGTGTGTGTGTGTGTGTGTGTGTGTGTGTGTGTGTGTGTGTGTGTGTGTGTGTGTGTGTGTGTGTGTGTGTGTGTGTGCGTGCGTGCGTGCGCGCGTGTGTGCGTGCGTGCGTGCGTGCGTGCGTGTGTGTGTATGTGTGTGTGTGTGTGTGCGTGTGTGTGTGTGCGTGCGTGCATGCGTGCGTGCGTCGTGCGTGTGTGTTTATTGAAAGTGATTTATGAAGACAACCTTTGCCTTTGTAGGCTAGAATCTACTCTTTTTATACATTGTACTCAGTAATGAGCGCTTTTTTTATATTGAAACCTATGTATTCGGAGCCATAATAGCCATCGAATTAACTCAAGAATTTGTACATTTTTTAATTATTTTGGAGTACCTATTTTTAACAGTGGTGACCAATAACTACTAAATCGAACAATGACCAGACTGCATAAACATATCAATTTAAGGAATATTTAAGCAAAGCAAACAATAAACAAGAGAAAAACTTAAATAGTACCACCCAAATTCAACGTTCAACCTGAAATCATGGTCGTCTTCTAAATACTATTGTTTAATACCTACAGAAGACATCCCCATCCACCTCACATACTATTTCCTCGATAATACTTCATCGCTAATGATCAGTATTTATTGCGCAATCCATTGTTAGCATTGCTCTAACGACAATGCGCTATAACGCAATTCTAATGGTATATAGCCCACACCAGATATTTATCTTACCTTGCATTAATTCTCGGTTCGCCGAAATGGGTAATGAACACGCTCTGAGCTTTAGGGCTATGTCTAATGACGGATTTGATACCATGTTGAACAATCTCGGTAGTGGACATTTCACTGTAGTGAATCACAACAATATGGGAAAATTCAACGTTAGTATCATTTGATTTGGTTATAGGTCGCAAGATAAATTTATATGCTACTGTAGAGAAAGTAAACCGTGTATTCAGGGCAAGTTTTTTTTCCATTTTCGGTTAAGGAAATATATCTGGTATGCAACATTTTACAGCGTTGTTTTTACTCTGTATTGGGTCAATGTTCTGTAATGTATTTCAGTTGTTTTAGATTCAAGGATCGAAGACAGTTAAAAAGAATTCTTTGCTGTTTTGTAAAAACTTGACATAAACACATATAGTTAATACCTTAATATAATTCTTGTTAATATGGCTTAAATTTAAACTCAAAATTTATAATAGTAAATTTCATAAATATTTTAAAGTAGTAAAGTAAATATAAAAGTTTATTATTTTTATATTTTATATTAAACAAGTTTTTAAATAATACAGTTGGTAAAGTAAATTCTGAAAGAGTAGATAATAGAAAATACTAGTTTTGAAATTAACCTAACAAACTATTAATTCTCTCAAAACAATATTTTATAAAAATTGAACCTGATACATTGATTCTAAGCAACTTATACTGATATTATTTAATTTTGTAATTCAAAATAAAAAATTTAAATATAAATAAATTTAAAATAAAAATGTTCTTTATTATTTATCTTTTAATTATAGTTCATCCAAACCTTTTCCTGCCCACATACATGTAGGTTAGATAGGTTTCGGAACGATGCATGTAAATAAGATATGTAAGTGAATAATATATATAAGTTATAATAAGATATGTAAGTGAATAAGATATATAAGTTAATAAGATATATAAGTTAATAAGATATGAAAGTTAATAAGATATGAAATGGGTTTTGGAATTTTACCTTTAAAATTTTCGATTCAATTTGAATAGAATACAGCTGGTTACAAATAAAAAAACTTTATTTTCATAAATTCAATCACAATAAGCCTTTTTTCAATCAATCCGAATACATTTTTAAAAATGAAATTTGTTCCAAATATGACTGTGCAGACTTATTTCTAAAGATTTAGTACTTATGCACGAAACGTCAAATATAGAACGACAAATATCATAATTTTCAAAATTCTATTCGTAAATATTTTATTCTGAGTGAATAAGAGACCAAACAATTAATTCGAATAAATTCGAATCCAATTTCATTTTATAGGAAAATCAATCATCCGATACTTCACCTGTTCATCAATCATTATTTTTAATGCGGATGATCAGTTCGTTGAAATTATACTCTCTTTGGAAAAAAGAAATCGAACTTCCAAATAAATCATTTTCTAAAAACAATATTTTACTTTGACCAAATGATTATTTTTATTCACAGCTTAACACACTTTTTTTAAAGATAGAAACATACAATAATAAATGTGCAAATAAAAATTATTTAAAACATGGGATGCTTACATGTATAAAGTATATATATATATATATATATATATATATATATATATATATATATATATATATATATATATATATATTCGATATTTAGCTTTGCAAGTATTAATAATCGACAATGGCTAAGCAGTAATAAAATGTACCTGAATCTTAAATATTTTCAAAATCATTTTAAAACAAATTACAATCTTAACATTTTCTTCTGAGAGATAAATAAATTTTATAAATCAAGCTGAGTAGCATTTTACAAATCCTATATATTTATTAATTCTCCTTAATGATAAGCAATAAATTTACTAGTAAAGTATTTGTATGTATTATTAGGAAAAATACGTGTCATTGCTTATTAATTCCTTAAACTGCACAATAAAATAAACTGCTATAAGGGACACGCGGTCAATTTTTTTAATCAATGCCTTAATATATATTATTTAAAGTTATATAAAAAAGCAGTATTTCAGATAAAAATGCCATAATTGTTTATATTTTCTTCAAATTTTAAATTCTTTAAATTTTTTAAAGTCTCTTTATAGAATGATTAGGCTGTTTGGAATATTCATATTTTCACCAAAATTTTTTCTCACATTCTTCGAACTATCATGCATAAAAATTGGTATAAAAATTTTGTATACTACATGTATTTGATTTTGACAAATACTTATTGATAATGACACGTTATTTTTCCTAAAACTCATACTTTTTTTACTTTGGTAATTTTTTAAACAAACCTGCTACTAATTCGCATTCCCCTTTATACATTGGCTCTGATATAAAATCTACAAATACATATAATATACACAGTCTGTGGTTGCGTATCCCGAGGTACGTTTTCAAAGGGAAAAGCTTGTTTATCTACCTTATGTTGGTAAGGATTTCGTTGAAGACTAATTCCTGAAGTGATGTTTTACGTATAATCCTTGATTATTATTGTGGTATTCATATCGAATTTAATAAATAATCGCAAATTAAAATTTATAAAAGAAAAATTCGGCTTATTCAAATTTGTTTGTTGGTTCATATTTAATATACATTTCATTTACATCAATCCTGGGACTTAATAAGAAAATTGGGAGAGCACTGCAAAAAAAACTTATAAGTTAAAAACAGATAAAAGACAGATAGAGTATTGATACACTAAATAAATGAATCCCTTTTAAAATAATACTTTTTTTTTCACTTATCTTAAACAACAATTTTTAAAAATAATTCTTGCTCCATGTAGGAAGAGTAAAACTATAATAAAAATGAAATTTAAACAACAAAAATAATACAATTATAACATTTTATTTTGGATTGCTAAAATAAAGTAAATAAAAGTCTAAAGTTTCTATAAAATAACTGAGAATATAATAAAAATATTTCGATAATGTATGTTTGTTCAAAATTTTTATCTATCTAATAGTTTAATTTTACGTAATATTTGTATAAAATAACTGACAAAATAATAAAAATATTTCAGTAATGTATATTTATTCAAACGTTTTATCTATCTAATAGTTTACTTTTACGTAGTTCCAAAATTGTATTAATATTTTTAGATTTCGAAATAAATATAGTTTGTAAAGTTTTTATTTAAAAGTCTTAACAAGAAAATATATGTTATTTTTTTACATTTTAAAGAAAATTTAAATTATAAAAAAGTAGAGAACTCGAACCAGAAACGACATTTATTTGTACATTTAAATTATAATTTTGAAAAAAAAGCGCAAAATGTGAAATGGCTTATTACTAAAAGATGAAATACAAAGTGAATTATTTATTTCATTATTCTTTCTAGATTTGTTTTCTAACCAATATATTTTAAAATATAAAACACAAATGAGACTCAAATTTAAAAATGTAGTTATTTTACTTCGATTTATCGTAACGTTTTTTTGTTTAAAATGAAAGATCATATATTTACTTTTTAAAAATTTAATTAATTTTAAAATTTATTAATATTTCGTGGTAAAATATTTTTACGACAAATAAATGCTGAAATATTTTATTTTCAATTATGAATAAAGATTATTTTGTTGAATACAATAAGCAAAAGAAATTAATTTTGACATTGTAAGGCAGTTTTGGCATAGTAATTAGAAATAGAAATAATATAAGTTTCGCTGTTTTTTTAATACAAATAAATATTTTATTAGAATCAAACATATTTTTATAAATATTCAATAGAAAAATCTCCAAGAAGTGTTATTTTGTGTATATTGCAAATAACTACATTGTTGTATTAAGTACACAATAAAAGCTTATTTTAAAACAGAAAAATAATGTACTTAGATATGTTTTTTTATTTCAATTCAATTCACGGATTTTGAGTTAAATAAAATTATATTTTATTCTTTAAACATTGCAATCAGTTAATTAAATACGTATATGCTCAGTTGAACTTTTTTTATGTGTACTGAAAAAGTAAGTACCCCATAATAAATCAAAATCTATTCTAAAAAAATTGCAAAGGGTAAATGTATATTTGCTTATATTCGAAAACTTGTAAACCAATTTTGTTGGCAAATATTATTAACTCGTACTTTTCAGGAGGAAAAAAAATTATAAGAAAAAAACTATATTTCAACTAATCCTTTGCGTCGCTAGGGAGATCACTAAGGCATTAAAACTCGCGACCTATTGCTCCGAAGTTCAACGCGCGCTATCGACCAAACTACAACGGGGCGTTCTATCAAGTTCTTGCAAATATTTCTTAAGGTATATCTTTATTATATTTCTTTTGACACCTAAATATCATATATGTTATTTGTGTAGTAAAGATCCCTTTTACTACCCTTAGACGCAACGATTCTTAACACATGAGGTCTCAAAAGGTAGAGAATTACATGGACCATTGACGAATCGTACTTTCATCTCGTAAATATCAACAGGTTTTTTTTTAAAAATCAATTTAAATTAATTCATTTTAAAGGGTTATTTTAAACAAGCCTTTGATAACGCTGCCATCTAGGAGCAGATTGTGAAACTTTTTATTTTTTAGCATTAGGGAAGTGTGTGTGGGAGGGGGTTCATGCTATAAATATCGCATGAGCAGGCTAGTATTTTTTTAATTATAAAAATATGGCGGTATTTTCTTCATTAAAATGGGACATAGGTTTTTTCATATCTATGGAGAGTCGTTTTATTTATTAAAGAACGAATATTTTTTGCAAGTAAGTTACTGTAATAAATGTTTAACATTTCTATAATTTCATTTTTTTTTATTTATTAATATAACTTTATTAATATATTCATCTATTAATATATCCATTTATTAATAAAAATTCTCTATCATGTCATGAAATCCATCTTCGATCATATTGAACCTAAATTAGAGATAAAGTTTTGAATGGATCATCTTATTTCCGAATCATTAATCGTTGGTAAGTTAAGATGTATGAAGACTAATGAATATTCATTACACTTGATGAATGAATAATGACAAACAGGTTGAAAAGGTTGCCTGCTTATGAAACAGTTTTGAATAAATTTGCACATCAAAATTAATTTATAAATTTACGACTGCATATACAGTAGGCAGAATCGGGAAAATTGTAAACTAAACTGTGTGATTTAGGACTGAATATTTCCTTATCGACAATTATTAATGTAGATTTTTTGATAAGCTGTCATAATTCGAATATGAATGCAATTTCACTGTATTCATGTCAATCTGTTAAATATTCTTTATTTAATATTATGTATTTAATATTACACTCAAAGAGGAAAATAAATGTATATTTTTACTTAAGAGCTTTTAATTGACTCTTCAAATAACGAATAGTTTATGAAATTTGCTAGTTTACAATATCATATTTTTTTTTTATTATTCACTTTTGTAAACATGCATCAATAATATTAGTTAAACAAATACATGTTTTGCCTTTTATCATTGTAAGTTACAAAAAATAGACGTAAAATAACTGATAATAAAATATATTGAATAAGCCGTTTTAAAATAAGGAAACAATCCCGTCATATCCTTTAGAATTTTACTCTTTTTTTTCCTAACGGCCAAATGTATTATATTACTGTATACAATTTAGTATAATATATCTTATTTTATATCTTAATTTTTTTTTATCATATTAAACAGTGAGAGTTAATTGCAATGTTACGCTTTTTATTTCTTTTTAAATAATGTCTACTTTTATACTAATAAATATAATTAAAAATAAAAGTAAATAAACAAAATATTTAAAATCCATTTATAACAAGAAAAAATTAATTTAATTTAGTTAATGTAAAGTTTTTGAGAATTTTTTTTCTAAAAAGTTCAAATTTTAAGAAAGAATGTTAGAAAAATGTAATATTAAAAACATTATATTATTTGCTGAATTTTTTTCATTTTCATGTTGCGAACCGTTGTTTGTTTAAACTCTTTTATAAATTAATTATTTGTTTACATTAAATTAAATTCCTGTAAAACTGAAATATTTCAAAAGAATTCATTAACTTTTCCACTAAAAGTTTTCTTATCAATATTATTTTATTATTATACCAATGTGTTTATTTTAATTAGAATTGTGCTAATATTTGTTAATAAAAATGGGTAAATTTTTATTTAGTTTCACAGAAAAAGTTAATGAGATTTTATACAAAATTTAAATTTAACTTTATTTGTAAACGAAACAACTGTTCATAACTTTAAACAAATTGGAAAGAACTTCGTATCTTTAGAATGAAATGATAATTAAGTCTCAATTTAATTATACGAAAGTAAATAAATATATGTTGGGAAAAAAAAATCCCAAAAAAAGCAAGTATTAATTTGAATATTACTTTGGTATTTGAAAGTATTCTCACGTATCTAGTTATTTTCATTAAAATAAACTTTACAAAGAAAAAAAAGGGAACAAATAAATAGAAATGTGTTTTTCCCTGATAAAAATTTAGAATTAAACTTTTAGTATTGTCAATAAAAATTATCAAATAATAGCATACTAAATATTTTCCATCATTTTATTGTCTGCAATTTCCACCATTTTTGGAAATCCTCAGACATTTAAAATTATTTTATTTTTTTCTTCTATTTCTTCCTGATATATAATAAATTGGACAAAAGATATTATAAGTGATTTGGTAAATAATCCCCTTTTTTAATATAAAAAAAATTACGATATACGTGAGTCTGAAAAGTTTTGTCAGTTTAGTTTGGGATTAGGAAGAAACTGTGGACGAAGAACTTATGTTTATATAAATTAAAAAGAGTTTTAAAAAACAAGAATCGGTTATTATTTTAGCTCAACTGTACTTCAATCCATTTTGTGAGTCAAAAACAATTTTAATAGAATTTGTCTGTCATAAAAAGTTTTTTTTAAATAAAAATTCCAAAACAAAAGTGTTTAGGAAATCAAATTATTTATACACCTCACTCTCCCTGCTATTTCTCTGCATAACCCTCTTATGTTTATAAATTCGTCGCGTCACCCTGGTAGCACAACGGATAAGGAAATAGACTTCGGTGCCTTAGGATCTGGGTTTGATTCCCGGTAAGTCTTGGTTGTAATAGTCGATATTTATTGAAAGTGATTAATGAAGGCAGCCTATGTAGGCCAACATCTGCTCTTTTTATTTATTGTGCTTATTTTTGATTATCTGTCTTTTTTAAAATTGAAATTTATGTAATCGGAGCGATGATAAGCATCGAATGTAATCAAAATTGAGTACATTTTACTTATTTTTGATTACCTTTTTTTAGCAATATATTCTTTCAAGTGTCAAACATAATTTTTTTTAATTTTAATAAATATTTTTCATACTTATTACTTGATAATTATTGTTTCTAAAATGGTATAATTCCTTATATCCTTACTAAAAATGTAAAAATCCTTTATATAATTTTAAAATTTTTAACGAGTTTTTCTTAATTATTTTAGGTAGAGATTTTTTATATATATCCTATTTAACGCAACCTACGCATTCTCGAAAAAAAATTACTAATTGCGTCCTTTAAATATATATTTTTTCTTCGTTGCTTCATTATCAATCAGATTTATTTTTATGTTTTCCTCCATGTACAGCATTCATTATCTTAGAACAGACCCGAAATTTCAGCCAACAACAATGTTAATGAGCAACATGATTGCCATCCATCGATCTTAATCTCTTCATTTTAATGGCCCTTGCATACGCTTATTAGGCTTTTAAAGTGTCGAATATTAATGATAACATAAATTATGCATACTCTTATTGAGGGAAATAATGGGACTATGAAAAATCGTTAACAAATTTGAAGAGCTTTAGGCCGCTTTTACATTTAACGACACGATACCGATAAATCGTGAACCATCGCGAAGGGACGACACAACGTTTTATCGTATCGTCTGATGGTCAGTTTTTCATTGCACCGATATCGTTCGCCCAAAACGACAATTTTTACATTCAGTTCATGTTCGTCTGTTGCCGAGAGCACATCTATTCTCGATATGGCGCATTGCAACAAATTACATTATAACAAACTGCGATTGTTGTATTTGCTGTATTTAAAGAGAAAGAAGAGATCAATAACAAAACGCTTCTGGGTGCATGATATCATCAAATCAAGACACGTTGAAGGAGATTTTTATGTTTTATTTGAACGTCTACAAAAAGCTAGAGCTAACCACTAGAGCTGCACAGTGGGCTATTGGCGACGGTTTGACTAAATATTGCCTTACATGCCTTTTCCCGAACAATCTTGTTCTTGTAAAATTCATCTCGCTTGTCCCAAATACAGGTTTTTACTTCCACTAATTCACACAAGTTCACAACATCGAACTTAAAAGCCATATTGACAATATAAATAAAAAAAACACAGTAGACTATAGCAGACGGCAGCAAGTTTTTCCGAAACAAACTCAAAATGTCGTCACGATGAAGTAGGGAAGGCGCGTGCCCACGATAAAACGTTCCGATAAATTGTATCGTCTGATCGGCAACGGCAATATCGTTATCGTATCGGCTAGTGAAAAAGCGCCCGGCTTCGTATGTGTATTTTGCGTACCCCGATATCGTGTCACTGAAATCGTATACGATTTATCGGTGTCGTGTCGTTAAATGTAAAAGCGGCCTTACGCAAAGATGAATTTTAATGCGCTTCGGTACTGAAGAGTACTGATAAAAAAAGCATGGGAAGCACCAATTTAGCTCTTTCTTTGTCTAATATTAATTAACTGACGTGTTCTTTTGCATTTTTACAAACGCACAATATTTTAATAATGGATAAGATCACTTTGGCACTGTATATACGACCTAGTTTAATTATTGCCTTATTTTTTTTAAAGCTATAGTTGTTACATTCATTAGCAAATGCAGTAGTTTTCAATTTTTTTTATTCCTGCCTTCCGTCATCGAAATCAATTGATTCGATTAAAAGTGCCAATTGTGTAACTACTCTAGTGCGATGTTAATTCCACCAACCAACCATTCCAACACTATAGAACCATGACAAGCAGCACGAAAGATAAAAATTTGGTCTCGTACAAATGGAAATTAGGTGCCAATGTGTGTAAAATCATCTTAAAATAAAGAAAGAATTTACAGTGAGTAAAAAATGGATTCACAGCGTCAACTTCCTTCCGTTGACCAGCTTTTATTGGCAACCAATTCCTATTTCGCAATTTGTTAAAATAATGTTTATTTTAAAACTCTTCTGACCGTGCTCTGATGCATACGTGCTCTGATTTCTATAACTACAGCTACACATGCATTGTATAACAAATTTGAAAATATGAATTAAAACAATTTACAAGGAGCATCATATTCTTCGTTCAACAAGCATTTTCATTCAACATACATAGGGTTCTCCATTCAACATACATTCGATTCTCCATTCCACATACATATGGTTCCCCATTCAACGTACATATGGTTCTCCATCAACATACAAATGATTCTTCATTCAACGTACATATGGTTCACCCTTCAACATATATATATATGATTATCCATTCAACATTCATGAACCTGCATATGATTATCCATTCAACATACATAAGAGTTTTCATTCAACATACATCAGCATACATATGAATCTCAATTCTTCAACATACATAATATTTTTTATTCAACATATATATGATTCTCCATTCAAAATACATATAATTCTCCATTCAACATACATATGATTCTCCATTCAACATACATCAAAATGCATATGATTATCCATTCAACATTCATCATCCTGCATATGATTATCCATTCAACATTCATCAACCTACATATGATTATCCATTCAACATTCATCAACCTGCATATGATTATCCATTCAACATACATAAGAGTTTTCATTCAACATACATCAGCATACATATGAATCTCAATTCTTCAACATACATAATATTTTTTATTCAACATATATATGATTCTCCATTCAAAATACATATAATTCTCCATTCAACATACATATGATTCTCCATTCAACATACATCAAAATGCATATGATTATCCATTCAACATTCATCATCCTGCATATGATTATCCATTCAACATTCATCAACCTACATATGATTATCCATTCAACATTCATCAACCTGCATATGATTATCCATTCAACATACATAAGAGTTTTCATTCAACATACATCAGCATACATATGAATCTCAATTCTTCAACATACATAATATTTTTTATTCAACATATATATGATTCTCCATTCAAAATACATATAATTCTCCATTCAACATACATATGATTCTCCATTCAACATACATCAAAATGCATATGATTATCCATTCAACATTCATCATCCTGCATATGATTATCCATTCAACATTCATCAACCTACATATGATTATCCATTCAACATTCATCAACCTGCATATGATTATCCATTCAACATACATAAGAGTTTTCCTTCAACATACATCAGCATACATATGAATCTCTATTCTTCAACATACATAATATTTTTTATTCAACATATATATGATTCTCCATTCAAAATACATATAATTCTCCATTCAACATACATATGATTCTCCATTCAACATACATCAAAATGCATATGATTATCCATTCAACATTCATCATCCTGCATATGATTATCCATTCAACATTCATCAACCTACATATGATTATCCATTCAACATTCATGAACCTGCATATGATTATCCATTCAACATACATAAGAGTTTTCATTCAACATACATCAGCATACATATGAATCTCAATTCTTCAACATACATAATATTTTTTATTCAACATATATATGATTCTCCATTCAAAATACATATAATTCTCCATTCAACATACATATGATTCTCCATTCAACATACATCAAAATGCATATGATTATCCATTCAACATTCATCATCCTGCATATGATTATCCATTCAACATTCATCAACCTACATATGATTATCCATTCAACATTCATCAACCTGCATATGATTATCCATTCAACATACATAAGAGTTTTCATTCAACATACATCAGCATACATATGAATCTCAATTCTTCAACATACATAATATTTTTTATTCAACATATATATGATTCTCCATTCAAAATACATATAATTCTCCATTCAACATACATATGATTCTCCATTCAACATACATCAAAATGCATATGATTATCCATTCAACATTCATCATCCTGCATATGATTATCCATTCAACATTCATCAACCTACATATGATTATCCATTCAACATTCATCAACCTGCATATGGTTATCCATTCAACATACATAAGAGTTTTCATTCAACATACATCAGCATACATATGAATCTCTATTCTTCAACATACATAATATTTTTTATTCAACATACATATGATTCTCCATTCAAAATACATATGATTCTCCATTCAACATACATATGATTCTTCATTCAAAATACATATGATTCTCCATTCAACATACATATGGTTCTCCATTCAACATATATATGGTTATCCATTCAACATACACATGGTTCTCCATTCAACGGACATTCGATTCTTCATTCAACATACATATGGTTCTCCATTCAACGTATATATGGCTCTTCATCAACATACAAATGATTCTTCATTCAACATACATATGTTTCACCCTTCAACATATATATATATGATTATCCATTCAACATTCATCAACCTGCATATGATTATCCATTCAACATACATAAGAGTTTTCATTCAACATACATCAGCATACATATGAATCTCAATTCTTCAACATACATAATATTTTTTATTCAACATATATATGATTCTCCATTCAAAATACATATGATTCTCCATTCAACATACATATGATTCTCCATTCAACATACATCAAAATGCATATGATTATCCATTCAACATTCATCATCCTGCATATGATTATCCATTCAACATTCATCAACCTACATATGATTATCCATTCAACATTCATCAACCTGCATATGATTATCCATTCAACATACATAAGAGTTTTCATTCAACATACATCAGCATACATATGAATCTCAATTCTTCAACATACATAATATTTTTTATTCAACATATATATGATTCTCCATTCAAAATACATATGATTCTCCATTCAACATACATATGATTCTCCATTCAACATACATCAAAATGCATATGATTATCCATTCAACATTCATCATCCTGCATATGATTATCCATTCAACATTCATCAACCTACATATGATTATCCATTCAACATTCATCAACCTGCATATGATTATCCATTCAACATACATAAGAGTTTTCATTCAACATACATCAGCATACATATGAATCTCAATTCTTCAACATACATAATATTTTTTATTCAACATATATATGATTCTCCATTCAAAATACATATGATTCTCCATTCAACATACATATGATTCTCCATTCAACATACATCAAAATGCATATGATTATCCATTCAACATTCATCATCCTGCATATGATTATCCATTCAACATTCATCAACCTACATATGATTATCCATTCAACATTCATCAACCTGCATATGATTATCCATTCAACATACATAAGAGTTTTCCTTCAACATACATCAGCATACATATGAATCTCTATTCTTCAACATACATAATATTTTTTATTCAACATACATATGATTCTCCATTCAAAATACATATGACTCTCCATTCAACACACATATGATTCTCCATTCAACATACATATGATTCTCCATTCAACATACATTAAAATGCATATGATTATCCATTCAACATTCATCAACCTGCATATGATTATCCATTCAACTAGTTATCCATTCAATAAGAGTTTTCATTCAACATATATCAGCACACATATGATTCTCCATTCAACATACATATTATTCTCCATTCAACATACACAATATTTTCAAAGTCACATGAAAGGAATCCGCATGACTAAACATCTTACCTAAACTACCCTTCGTTTGTTTTAATTCTGACTTACCCTTCGATTTATTGAGTAAATTTCTTCGATCATGGCTTGAAGGAATTTCGCTGTCTCCAATTAGTGTCTACAGTATTCTTCCAGCGTCTTTGCTTTCTTTGAAGGACTTATTACATCAGCTATTAGGTAGGATAGTTAGCGTCTCTCCCTAACTCCATTACTTGTAGTGATGATCTAATACCGGAGGAATACTGATGAGAAAGGAGTATATCCTTTTCCGTGCATTACTTATCAATAAAAGTATTTAAAATAAGTTCAAAAATGGTGTTTACGGTGAAAGTGTAGTGAAAGTGCGGTGAAATACGGTGAAAGTGTGAGAGCAGGTAATATCACATTTAGTCATCCTATTCATATATTTTATTTTTTAATAAAATAAATTCAATATGTTTTTATACTAAACGAAAACATTTTTAATGATAAGAAAGCACGTTAAAATTCAGATTACACGCTACAATACTTAAATATTATTTTTTTATTAAATTTTTTTTTATTATGTAAATTAATGCAATATCTGCTTATTATTTTTTAAATATTGGCATTAAAATGTATGCGTTTCATAGATAAATAATAAGTTTTCGGATCTTTTTCCTTTTTTTAATACTTAGAACAAATGCTTATTGGTAATCTATTCAAAAATATGTAATATTTACGTCAAATAATAAGATAAACATTTTACTTCACATTAAATATTAAAAGTGGTTATTAAAAAATATGTTATTAATATAACTTCTAATTTATGATTATTAACAACAATTAATACAATTTGCAAACTAAAAAGCTTTAACATTATTTATAAAAAGCACATGCCTCCAATAAGTTATCCAGCATATTTAAAAAAAAAAAATTAAAAAAACATATTTTTCTTTTATATGAAATTATTTATTTTAAGATGAATTTTACTACTCCGTATTCAAATATCTCAATATTAATTTCAAAATATATTTTAAAATTACTTCCATTCAAGCCTAAAGTTAAAATAATTAGATGTATTAAATGATATTCTAAACAGTTTGTCTTCAAAAATAATCCTATTTAAGATATTTGAGTTGTTACACAAATACCAATGCAAATACTGACTGACGGCCAACTACAAGCTCTGAACAACCCAGCAACGTTGGCCCTGCCTAACACAGCCTAACGACGCCCTGCTGTTGTTGTTAAGGGGAGTAAGAACAACAAATTCTTCAAAATATCGTTTTTGATATTTTTATTCCCCAATTAACTACCTTTAAAAGGACACATTACTTTTGTTTTTACTTCAATTACAAAGTACTGAAATGTAATAAAATATATTTGTTTACTCGTGTTAACTGCTAACATTTATCTTCTTCAAATCCATTTTTCTCAAAATGTGATTTTTTGTGTTCAATGTATCTTTTTACAGAAACTTTCCATTATATATGTGTAATTTTTTGTATATATACTACTTATACCCAAGATTATACTGAAATGAGCTTTTAAAGATAATGTTTTTTAATTAATAAAAAAAGGGATTTTTTTACGCAATTGAATTGACTTTCATTAAAAAAATATCTTAAAAACCTATCATATTTTTCTTTAAAATATCATTTAAAAAGATTAAGAAGTGTCTCTAGTTTACACAGAAAAATATTCAATACTGTATCTATAACACATTCTGAGAAAAGATACTTCGGAAATTGTCAATTTAACATTGGCGGTAGAGGTTCGCTTTAAGTTTTAACTGACTTTATATAATTATTGCTTTAAAATAAGCCTTAAGTATGCATTACAAAATTTTATCTTTTGTTTAGCGTTACGATCAAACTAAAACTACGAAATCGACATTCTAGAAATTCAAATACTGTCAAACGAAAACTGCGAAGTCTTCTTAATCTTGTTTGTGAGACCATATACTCTGATATCATAACCTGAACTGGCAGAAAATGGCTGAAACTGGCAGAAAATAGCTTCTAATGAAGTTTTATAGGGAAACAAAGACCCTTTGACGGTTTTAGAGACATGGTGGAGAATAATGAAATTATCTGAGAGTGGGTTTGAAAATAACGTAATTTTCTCCGCAGTTGAGCTTTCATGAGAACAATTTAAAAGTATTTATATACACATGGCCATTATCTACTGTGGTGAAGAAAAATATAGTCAAACTTAACTACCACTCTGGTAAGTGACAGTCATGTCTGGTTTGAGATTTAAATCAAATTATTTGAAATTGAAATGTAAACAAATCATACAACAAAAAAAGGACTATACATTAAAAAAAATATTGAGTAAATGTGCTTTAAAGTACAATGAAAACTATTTGTTCGGTGTTCTTAAGGCTCTGATTAAAAAAATATCCCTGGAAATTTTCAGAATTAAAAAAAAATATTATTTCTAATTTAAGTAATATTCATAGGATTCAACAGCGAATATTCCACTATTTAACCTACATAACAGTCCAAAGGACAGTCTTACTATTCCGTTTGAATTGCATTTATGTAGAAGACTTTGAGCATGTAAATCCAAAATGAAATGTTAAACACACAATATTACATTATTTTGCAAAACTAAAGAACTACATAAAACTGACAAAATAATTATTAAGTTCAATAATTTATTACAATTATTTATAAACAATTCACTTCAAATAAAACGTGGGACTACTCTGATAACTTATGTAAGCATAAACAGATATAATGTCTATTATTTCAAAGAAAATAGCAAAGTTTTATTATAACGATTTCATATGAATCACTATGTTTTCGTTTATATAGGTCTTACAATAGCATTTTATAATTATTCAAAATATTATGTTGAGTTAAAATTGCCTACTTACATAGCATATATACATTATAGTATATATCAGAATATTTAGTCATTATAATTTTATACTAGTAATATGAAGAATTTAAATTTTTAATAATAATTATGATAGTCAACAGTTTAAGTTAAGAGTTTTGCAAAATGCTTTTGGTCATGTAAGCTACGGATATGCATGTTCTGATTGGACAGCTTCACACAGCTAATCAATAGTATGAAAACTCAAAAATAAACAAGAAATTCAATATGAAACATTATCTACTGAAAATATTTAAACCACAATATTTCATTTGTTATCTTCAGTATCTTCTTTCCTGGATGAACAAAGAAAATTCCAAAAACCTTTTTAAAACAATGGTTCTAATATCCTTCTTATCCATTTACTTTAATGTAAAATGAATATAGGGATTGGGACAAACAATAAAGAAATCTCTAACCAAAGTCATACAAACTTAGTTTCTTATCATTTACATGCTTCGTTTTGAGGAAACCAATTTAGATGAAAATACGAATCTTCTCACTCCCTTCACTACTCAATATGTTAATGCCTAAATGCAACCTGAATATTTCGTTTAGCATTGGCGCAATCTTATTTCTGACAGAATACTAGATAGAATGTATTCAGCCATATTTGACCACTTTTCTACCTAACAACAATGATGAAATATTTAGTAATTGTAAAGTATTATGAAAATAACTTACATTGCAATTGGTTTCAATGAGTGATATCTTTAGTTATTTCAGTCTTCACTTTATTTATTCTTATAAACTTTATACTATTTCGGTTTCACAATGAAAATTGAGTCTGTGCTTTAGAAAAACTCCCATAAAGTTCTAAGTCTATAATTTTATATATTCAATAAAAACTGTGGTGGTTGTCACTTCATATACACCAGAAAACTGCGCGGGCCCGAATATTACCTTAGCCCGACAGGTAGAGTATCGACGTAGCAAGCGAAACGTCCCGGATTCAAATCCTGAAAAACCGCACATTGGTTACCCGGACGTGAAACACAACGCAACCTTCTGATCGACTCGTAGTGCCATCTTCATTCAACCAACACAACTCACAACTTTACTTGCTACATATAAGCATCATTCGTACCTTCTACCGACTCACTGAGATAAGGGTTACTGTGGTGGTCAAAGAAAAAGAGCCCCACTCTTAGAGTATCGGCGTAAAAAGCAAAAAATCCCGGGTTCAAATAGCTACACATCGCTACAAAAATAATAGCTGCACATAACTACAAAACTTATAATTGTAAAGTTTATAAATAAATTTTGCAATGGGACAAAGAATAACATTATATTCATGATTTTAAGTTACATTGAGTATCTGCATATTAGGCAATCTATATATGATTATATATAAAATGTAATTTTAATACAGATTGTGACACATTTAAGTATTTAATAATTTCATGGGAAAAACCGTATTGTGCATTGCCTAATAATTAATTTTTAAACTTTGTTGTTACGTGAGTATCTAAAGGATCTCTTCAAATTTTATTTTGAGAGCAGTTTGGGAAAGAATGTAAAATAATGTTCATTACTCAGACTTTATTTGATACACAAATTTATAGTTTATTTCTTCTGGGATTTTACAACTATGGATATAAGTTTCTTTAGATATAATATATCGATTTTATGTAATAAATGTTTAACAAGTTTTGTCACAATCCTTGATAAAATTAAAGTTCCCAATTTTTAACATGCGACTTTTTTTTTTAACAACAGCTCTAAGAATTTTAGATATTATAAATAGTAGGTGATTTATTACAATAAAAATATTTTGCCAATGCTTTTTTTCTAATTAACTTAAAAATAAAATCATGTTCGCGGTAATTACAATTCTTCTTAAAAAGACTTTAATACAAATTGAAAAACATAAAACAGTAGTTCAGAAGTAAGTTTTTCTCTTTATTTGTTAAAAAGGAACTGAACTATTACTGCTTTCCTTCCTTTACTTCCTTACCTTAACGTAGAAAATCATCTTCTGAACAACTATTTTTTCTAAGATCGCTTTGTTAAGATGGCTTGAACAGAAGCTGAGATATTAATAAACAATATTTATTCAAACTACTCATTTTTGAAAAAGTACGATTACTTAAATATGAGTACGTCATCGCACAGCAATTGTACTCAAAGTGAAACGATGACATCCATTTACTTATTTTTAAGCAACTTTTTTTGCATTATATACATTTGATAAAAATATAAAGTTTTTGCAAGAAAAAATTAATTTAAACACAATCTCTATTATTATTTATATTTTTATTTCATTAACATCTATGCTTATGCATTTCTATGGTACGTCGTTTTATGCAAAGACAAAATATATGTGCTGGTTTATAGTCAAAATACCAAATAACTCAGTATTCCGGAAAGCCGCAACGAAGTTTAAGAATTATATTTGTTTACGAGATTACCCTGCGGTAGCTATAGGACTAAAAGAATTTTGACGAAATATTTTGAGACGATAAGATTCTCTTATAAGAATGCATTTATATTACCAACTCTTCGACGACGGTGTTTATTTAAGCGCAACTTTGCATTCTACGAGCGATTCGTAAAAGCTGACTCGCCCTATTTGAATAATTTTGTCGAGAAAAATGGCTCCATCAGAATTATTCAAGCACAAAAACAAAGTTTTAAGCTTCTTTGTTGCCACAGAAATTCGGTGAAGTGGAAGCAATTAAATTGATTTTAAACGCCGAAGTAATTAATTTAAAATTATCTTTGCGATGAAGATTAGCTTGTTGAAAAAGTAACGCAGTTCTGGTGTCAGAAACTTTAATTCTCGAATAAAAATTAAATACTTCTTTAATACTTAAACGATATTTTAAGAATATAAGGCAGATGTATTCTTGTAACGTAGTACATTTGTTAAAGAATTCTTTATAAATTTTCAATTAAAGGCTGAGCGTTAGCAAGGTCTCGGTTTTATCTCGACATTCCAACATTTCGTCTGTTTCTCTGTAAATTTGTTTATTAAGCATTTATGAGCAAACGCGTTGTTCGAATTTCTTTAAATATTGCATGAATGTTACTTGAAATCTCTAAAATCAGTTTTAATACAATAGGATAGTTCTAAAATCCTAATAAAACAAGTTCGTCTGTGAAGTAGTTTTAAATACAAAACTGTATTTGCAGTTATTGTATGGTAATTGACTGAGAGTTTGCGAGGTCCCTGTTTTAACTCAACCTTTCGGCATTTCAACTGTTTGTGATTTTGTTTGTTACGCATTTATAATCAAACGCGTTGTTAAATGTTCTTCAAATTTGGAATAGGTGTTCCTTGTAGTCATTAAGAACTACGTATATGTTTTCTTGGGTCGCAAAGTCTGCTGTTTCCAGAACTGCTAGTAACTATTTAAATAAATTCAAATAACTAAATGAAACTCGCTAAATTTTAAAGCAAACTGTAAATTTTAAATCAGCCATTAAATATACTTAAAAAAACTTTTGAATTAATAAACAAATGAAGCATATAATTTGTTTTAGGAGGTTTATTAAAATATAATTTTACTTGAGAGAAGCATGTAATAGAATTGAATAAACCATTTCCATTAGATTTCTTTAAACTTATCGATATGTTGCATATGATAATGTGTTTTGCTTTGCATTGTTCAATGTTATTTTCAAATGCCTATAATTAAATACAAATGCAAAGTTAAAATACACAATAAAAATATATGAGATCTGAACAGATTTCGCATACTTTAAAGAAAGTCGCCATACTTTTTCTTGAACAGATTTCATATCTCAAGGATTTTAATTGCTTATTTTAACGTTGCATTTGTATTTAATATTCTTTACAAAATATTCTGTAAGTCGAGTTTTTATCTTAAATAGTTCCTACATGCTTTATAATGATAACGATATCAGCATTATTTTAAAACATCTTTTGATTAGAAACTCGAAGTAAAATAGCATGAAAAAAGTAATAAAGTATAATTGCGCTGTCTAGAATAATAACGATATAAATCATTGCGAGACGTTGAAATATTTATACAGTTTCCAAATTCAATTTTTTTTTAAATCTTTTTTTTAAATGTTGCTGTGTTAGGGTGCATTATCATTAATATCACATCAAAATTCAAAACCGCAAGTTAAAAAAATAATCCCTTAAGCTCATTACCACAAAAATGACTTTAAATACAGCAGGATCCGGATTCAAGGTACTTATCTCCTTTGAAAACCGAACTTCTTGGTATGCGAAATAAGTTAGTCATACTCTTAACAATAACAAAAAAATCTAATTTAAGTCAAAAGTATTAGATTCCGACACCCACGTTCCAAACTCTCTTCACACGCAATTATGAAGAGAAATTGCCCATTAGCTTGAAAGCGAGTTTTCCATATTTAAATTAGAAAGAAACAGCTACATCAAAATTCTAAGGGAATTTTAAGGGTGTGCAAAATAAAATTTAGAGCCGCAACATGACTAATAATAATACAAAAAGAATGAGTATTTTAAGCAATCTAAAACCAAATTAACGTTAATATGTTTTTAGATCATAAGCTTAAAAAGAAAGACATTGTTAATTTTTTTTTTTTTTTTTTTTTTTTGCTGCTTGAAAAAAGTTTTTTGAATAAAACATGGGTTAATCCATACGGAGGGAGGGGGGGGGGGGATCTCAAAAATAATTTATTTGTTCAATATTCAACAATTTTTAGTTTTATCTTTTGATATTTCATATTTCCACTTAAAATGTACTTATTTGTTTTTTGCTAGTATTTAAATATTGAAATACCTAATGTTTCTGCTCAATAGAGGTTTAGTTTGTCGAGACTAAAAGAAATTAGTATTGAAGCAATTATGATTAATTCAAAATATTTCTATAAAAACAGGATTTTATTTATGATTATATGTGCATAATAATACTGTAGTAAGCACGACAATTCCTGATAGAAGACGCGTCGAATTATGTAAAATTCTATTCAGAAACAGATAGACCGTGTTACGGTTTAAGGCGTGTAACGTCACACTCAATTCGGTGATACTTTTTTGGAATCAGGACAAACCACTGCATGCTTTCTACGTTGCATCTCATTATTTTAACGACGTTTGTACGACAAACGTGAGACATATACAACCAGACCAATGCTTTCTCACGACTCCTGTTTTCGTTACATCCACAAGCACATAATAGATGCAACCGCGCAAACGCTGTTTCGTTTCTCATGTTTTCGTAACGTCCATTTTTTCTCACGTCATCCTACATACGCCCCACTCGCAACCGGTTTTAACCCTTCAGAGGTCGCGCTCTTAAATACGAGGCGAATCGAACTGGAGGTGAAACGAAATGAAAAGTTTCTTACTGGAATGACGTCACTTAATATTAGGTACCGTCACTTATTACGAATGAGAGATGCGCAAGAACTAACAATTGATCGAATCGACCATATGATTTCGCTCTCATTGGGAAAAAAGGGTGACCAGAGGTTCGATTGGTAGTTGATTTATATTCTTTAATGTTATTGTAAGTAAAAAAGTGTTTTACCTCGAGTGGAAAGATTTATAAAAAATATACAATAGCTTTCTACTGTGCAATATGTAAATATATTTATGTGTTGAGATATAATTTCCTATTATACTCCTACGGCTATTCCTACGGTCCAATGTGTGCTGGTCCTTGGCAGGGTTTAATGAAAAAAGCAAAAGCGATCAAATTGTGATGCATGGCGTAATAAGCGACGACCCCTACAAGACCCCAGTCCTTATTTTTTCCAATTTCGTCTCACTTCCAATTCAATTCGCCTGAATTGTGTCTATCAGACAGAGCGCGAGCTCTGCAGAGTTAAATACTTTATACGACAAAACCTAAAAATTCACTTTTTATAAACTTTATATTTCGGAGTTGTACAAATAATAAATAAATATATCTTACACTATCGTGAAAAACAAAACAATGTTGCAATAATGAATATTGAGAAATTTCAAAATTGTAATATTTTTTTAAATGGGCCACCCCACTCTTAAACAAAATTATACAGTGGATAAGTTTACCAACTAATTAAAATCAACTAATTAAATTAAATTTTCAGAGTAATTATAATTTTAGCGATGGCAATAGTGAAAGTTTCAAAACTCCAAATGCGTGCAACATTGTTTCGTAAATGGCTTTTAAGTGCACAGAATTCACCCCCTTGCTCGTTTGTCAAGTTTAATTAACGATTCTCCATTAGTTTGCATATAATTCATCACAGAGAGCGCTACGTGATTACAAAATCAGGTGAGCTATCAAAATTATTAATCCCCAATTATTCTCTAAGATAATTAATGCTGGATTCGTTATTGTTGGGAAATATTGAGCGTTAATGCTACATTAAGAGTGTTAATTCTAGCGCCGGCGCATTTAGAATTGCTGAGTAGGGTAAAGTTGGCACTGGTTCAACTTTATGCCCAGTATAAAAGGAAATAATAAACTTTGGTTCAAAATTTACTTTCAAATCTATAGAAAGTTTCAGTGTTAAAAATATACTGAAATCTACTAAAATTATCTACTAAAAACTAAATTTTGAACATACTCTTTGTGGTCTAAGTACACTGTTAAAAATAGTTAATAAAAAATAAAAATGTACTCATTTTTGAGTACATTCGATACTTATCATACCTCCGAATGCGTAAGTTTCGTTTTTGAAAAAGAGATGTACTCAAACATGAGAAAAAATGAATAAAAAGAGCATTTACTCGTCTACATAGACTGCCTCCATAAATCCCTTTCAATAAATATCGACAATTAC
Organism: Troglohyphantes excavatus; assembly: GCA_963932185.1. NCBI lineage: Eukaryota > Metazoa > Arthropoda > Arachnida > Araneae > Linyphiidae > Troglohyphantes > Troglohyphantes excavatus. The sequence continues at coordinate 26,705,884 of OZ010673.1, read as the reverse complement.
AACCAAGACTTACCGGAAATCAAACCCATATCCTAAGACACCGCTGACCAGTTCCATATCCGTTGTACTACCAGGGCGACGTGAAGAATTTATAAACATAAGAGGGTTATGCAGAGAACTAGCAGGGAGAGTAAGGTGTATAAATATTTTGATTTCCTAAACACTTTTGTTTTGGAATTTTTATTTAAAAAAAAACTTTTTATGACAGATAAATTCTATTAAAATTGTTTTTGACTCAAAAAATGGATTGAAGTACAGTTGAGCTAAAGTAATAACCGATTCTTGTATTTTAAAAATCTTTTTAACTTATATTTAAAAGATTAGATGCTAGCCTACATAGGATGCCTTCATAAACCACTCTCAATAAATATCAGCTAAGACTTATCGGGATTCGAACCCGCGGTATCTCAGGCACCGCAGTCCAATGCCTTATCCGTTAAGCTACCAGGGCGACTTACAGAAGTTATAAACAGAAGAAATGTTAAAAAGGTGTGCCAAAAAATGGGAAGTAAGATAATTAAATTGTAATAACTCAGTTTCTATTTAAGCAATCGACATCAAATGATGTAGAAAACATCTCTGACATCTATTTTAAGTTTGTTAGGTCGCTTTGTTAAGATGGACAGAAGCTGAGATGAGCAATATTAAATCACACTGCTCATTATTGAGAAAGCTTAATTTGAGTACGTCATCGCTCATTTACGACGAATTGTACTCAATAAAAAACCAGTATGTTCAGGTACTCATTTTTAAGTACCTTTTTTTACAGTGTATAAACTAATTTTTGAACCTATTTATTTTTCTCAAAATAATATTAAAGTCTTGGATGAAGTGGTTTTGTAATATTTCTTTTTTAATCTTATTTTTTTGTGGATAAAAGAGGTAAGTGCAAATGTGCATTGACCCAACAATTTTGTTTTCTAGAAACAACCATTGTTACACAAAACGTTATTAATAAAATAATTTTTAAAAAAACGACTTTAGGAAAAATGCGCTAAAAAGTGAAAACTAATTCCTATTGTTACAAACAAATTGAAACAATTGAATTATTTAATATTAATTTTATACTTATTACAACTTTTTGAAATCGGCGCCAAAATTTAGGTATGGTCTTTGTAAATTGGCACTAACTTGAAAAAGTTGTAATAAGTATAAAATTAATATAAATATGTAAATTTTTTAATTTGTTCCTAAAATTAAACATTATTTTTATCTTCCTATGCATATTTATTACTGTCGTTTTTTTTTTTTTTGTTTTTTAAAGATTATTTTCTTTTTTCTTTTTTTAGTTTTTAATTTAACACTATTTGTCTAACAATGAAAATATTATGAAATCAGGAAACGTTAAAAAAAACCAGTCCGATTAATCGATATTTCCGAATAAGCAAAAACCGAATAATCAATTTTATTTACATTTTTTACATAAGTGCTTTTTTCTCTATCCAACAAAAAATTTCGAAATAGGAAAATATATTTCTTCAAACGGTCTTGTTAATTGAAAATTCCGGATAGCTAAATGCCGGATAAACGAATATTTTACTCAAAAGGTGCCTAAGTGTGACATCCCCTATCGAACAAGAAAAAAATCCGAATAACAAAAATATTCCTTTAACATTCATTAAAAAAACCCATAAAAGTCGAATTGGTAACCTGTCTCGCTTAGGGCGCTTTGGTTTAGTTTTGGTTAGTTTACACGCTTTAAGTAAAAAAGGCTGTGTTACATTTATACTTAAAGAAGTAGTTAAAGAAAAAGAACATTTTTCTTATAATTTTGTAAAATAACCTCTTTCTCTATATGCTCCTACGAAGTAAATTGTTGTATATTTTTTTGTATATTGACGATAGATACCAGGCCAAACAAATATAAAAAACATTTAATTTAAAAGTTTTACCGAAAATAAAGCTTTCAAAGACATTACATCACCATGGAAAAATATTTTTCAATTCTAATAATTCAATTTCCATAATAAAACCGCTAATAATAATTTAAATTTACTAAATTAACAGCGTTTAGTTAATTATATAAGACAACACTTCAACTTTAGTTAATTTTTAAGTTTAAATGTATGACTCAATACAGATAATTTTATTTCTCTATATAAAATATACAAAAAATATTTTTGTTCACTCAAACCACAATAGTTTTAAATAAAAGGCGTAGAATAATTTGATTACTTTAAAACTATTTTGGTAAATTGCCAAATTAAAAAATATATATAATTCAATTTTATACTGTCAGCGAACTATTTATCCATTCTATTATACGAACAATCTTAACTTTTATACACAAAATTAATTATCCATCCAGTCCTGAAGCATTCAGAAAAATTAAAAATTCTTATTTAAGAATTTGCTTCAATGACAAGAAAGAACTTTAACGCCTAAATATTGACTTAAAAATAAATGCAAAACATAATCATTGATTTTCTTATTATATTCATTTTTTTTAAATAAACGTTATTATAATTATCCCACATTACGTAAATTATTAAGAATCTTCTCAAACCAATCCAATCTTTATAAAACTTCTTCCTATTTGTCAGAAAAGAAAGAAATGGTTAACAAATATTAGTTTTTTTTTATGAGGAGAAACTACCATAAAATTATTGGTTTAAGAAGGGTTGACCTCTTTTTACAGTAACACATTTCATTTTATTCATCGAGAATTTTTCCAAATTCATTCGCTTCCGTTGTTAAACATAAGCTTCGAAACTCACTCTACTGCGATTGATGTTGAAAAATGAACATGAGATATTTATAATGTGAAAATATTTCCCTCTTTCATACAATCCCATGAGACATATTTTGGAATTTGAGATAAATCTTTCTTGTACGATCAAAAAGGTCCTTATAAAGAGCTATTTCAAAAATAATTTAACTTAATTTTATTATGGTTTTGGAAATGTTTGGTAAATTATTTGTTAAACACACAAAAATCCTAAAACATAAGTTTATTAAGGGAGACCCGAGCCTCAAATCCTAATTTGTTTATTAATGAATTCCGAAATACCAATTTTTTTATATTATTAAAACATCTTTTTCTGAACAATAATCAAAAACAAAAATATTTTTAAAAAATTATTTTTGATATTTTTGGAATTTTTTAAGCTTAAAAAGACATTTTTTAAAAACACTACTCCTTTTTAAATTTTTAATGTTTTTAAATTTTTTAAGTGATTAAATAACATCAAAGTACACACTACAATCGTATGTATAGACTTTTGCAGATTTGTGTTTTAATTGTTTTTAAAAACTTATTTTAAGTTCAAAACCCAAAATATATTCAAACTTTTAAGTTTAATAATTTGTAAAAAAATAATTTATAACTTAATTTAAAAAAGCTATACATACGTTTATAAAACAAATATTAGAGCTTCAAAAACTATTAACAGTTTAGTTTTAAGTTAATTATTTACAAAGCCTTAGCATTTTAAACGTGACCAGAATTAAAAAAAAATATTTTGTGTAAATGACGATTGTTGCAGACGAACAGTATGTAGAAAGATTATAAATGGCATATAAACATCTAAAAAAACATATGTTCTGTTTCTTTTACTGTTTTGAAATTTTGTATACACCTTTCTCAAGTTTGTTTAGCATCGTTTTATGAAGAAAAAAAAATTAGCAATTTTTCCGGATTTTGGGGCTCGGGTCCCCCTTAAATAACTATAAAATCCAAATCAAAAGCAGTATTTATAAATAGCCATCATTTTTTACTACTATATAATATAATTTAACGACTACTCTTCATGAAGTATGTTTGTAAAAAATGAAATAATTCTATAGTTTAAAAACCAATATAGGCAACATGTAACCAACATGAGTTTAATAAACACTATTAGCTTAACTGCCAAATATTTCACCTTTTATTATTAACAAAATGTTGACTGGGTTTGTTGGTTGATTTAACAGCATACTACAACCACACAGTATGCCAATTCAAGATCAATCCCAAAAGAAAGATACTTTGAAACTGCTTTCTAATTTTCAACCACGGTAAGATGAAAGTGACAGCAGCTGAACAGTTTATCTAAGCTTCAAACTTTCACACCACGACACACGTTAGAACATTTAATCTGCGACAGATTTAACTTATGGCATCTCATACTGCACGGTGAATTTCAAATTTGGAGGTAAACTTCCAATATCGAGTCGATGCATTGACAACCAGACTATCATGAACCTACAAAATATGTATTATATTTATTGAATTTATAAAACCAAACTAATTTTCCCGAAAAATTACATTGCGATAACTCAATTAAAAAGTATTTTATTAAGCAATTAAGATACTTTTGTCAAAGTATTAACAACCAGTTTTAATCTATTTCAAAATGCATTAAGAGTTGCCCCGTAGAAATGTAATTAGTTGCATATTTATCATCATAAATCACTATTTAAATCATTAACCAATATTCACCCACACTCTCTAGGTATTTCCTTGCACGAACTGGCTTTTCGCTGCATAATTTCGAAGTACATTTCAATATAAATTAACTCATTAAATTTGTCGAAGTTCAAAGATTTATTTGGAATATCTGAAGTCAGAATAACACTCAAATCCTTCTTAGTTACTCATACATTTACAAAAAGTACGAGTTTTTTATAAATTAAAATGCATTTTAATTCATTTTTTTATTAAAAAAATTGAAAATAATTCGCAAACTCCATAATGTCTTAAAATGAAGAAATATAATTAAGCTGCAAAATTAAGTAGCCAGTACAACGTTAAAATTAGAAATTCTTTCATTTATGATTTCAAAATTTCATAAATAAAAGTTATACATATTAAACATCACAACTCAGAAATATATGTAAGTAATAAACACATATATAATGTTCTTAATTTAAAACATACGGTACAAAACAATTTAATATATTGTGTATTAAACCAAAATCTAACTTTGTTTCACATTTCGGATACACAAAGAATTCCAAAAATAAACGAAATTTCATTTTAAGTTGCATGTTCGGTGTAGATGCTAAAAGGATACATTTTCATTTTCCCTTCACTCGCACGAATATCAGTTAATTACTTTGCTTTCCGTTAGTGGCAACAGCAGTCTCACGAAACTAATAATCCAAAACTCGCTTGGAACGTAGACATATCCCAAAATCTGCCGGCATCGAAAATGGTTCGACTTCAAACTTTTGTGTATATATGCCCCAAACTTTACGGGAGTTTCGTCAATAAACTGAATCCTGCTGAATAGCAATTTCTCGTTTTATATGTTGAGTTGAAGCTTTAGAAGATTTTCGATGAAAATATCTGTTCAAATGGTGAATTGCATTTGTGTGTGAAATATTTTTTCAGAACTTCTAAAACTTTGAAATTATATGTTATAATTGAGTAACTCTATACACTAAATGACGTATAAATGCTTTCAATATCAAAAATATATATTTCGTTTATACACCGTAAAAAAAGGTAATAAATATGAGTACCTGAACCTACTCGTTTTTCTTTGAGTACAATTGCATCGTAAATGAGCAATGGCGTTCGGAAATTTAAGTAACCGTACTTTCCCAAAAATGAGCAGTGTGATTTAATATTGCTAATCTCAGCTTCCGTTCAAGCCATCTTAACAAAGCGACATTACAAACTTATACCAGTTGTTCAGAAGAAGATTTTCCACATTATTTTATTTCGATTGCCTAAATTGAAACTGAGTTATTACAACTCAATTATCTTACTACCTATTCTTTTGGCACACCTTTTTAACATTTCTTCTGTTTATAACTTCTGTAAGTCGCCCTGGTAGCTTAACGGATAAGGCATTGGACTGCGGTGCCTGAGATACCGCGGGTTCGAATCCCGATAAGTCTTAGCTGATATTTATTGAGAGTGGTTTATGAAGGCATCCTATGTAGGCTAGCATCTAATCTTTTTATTCATTGTACTCATTTTTGAGTACATGTCTATTTCAAAAAAAAATTTAAACTTGTGTATTCGGAGCTATGATGATCATCGAATATACTCAAAAATAAATACATTTTACTAATTTTTCGGATTCGGATGTGTATTCGGAGCTATGATGATCATCGAATATACTCAAATATAAATACATTTTACTAATTATTTTTGAGTATCATTTTTTAACTGAGTAGAAAATATATGAAAGAAACGATTTCCAATTGACCACTACTTTGAACTTTATATATTTATTATTAATAATATAAATTATCATACAATTAATCAATACGATAAAAGATTTTTAATGATTTTTACATTTATTTATTTCCAAATGGCATAAGTCTCTAATTTCCGAAAATTATCTAACAATATGTTCCTTTACTGAGTTTACTGTTTGGCCAAGTGGTATGCTCCAAGTTTAATATGTTACCCAATAATGAATTGAATGTCATACCAATTAACATTATTGCCAAACCGATTAGCAAAATTAAACTTTCTTTGATATAATTTTTGTAATTATATTCAAAATTTAGTTTCCCTGAATGTAAAACGTTTTAAGACACATTTTTAATGTCGTATTATTAATTTTAACTAAACCTATGCTTTTAAATTAAAACTAACTATAATCCTGAATAAAAAATAAAATTCTCAAAAGATTTCAAACATTCTGAAAAGATTTTTTTTAACGTTACAGTTTTGTTAAAGAATATATTCAAACATCGAAAATAGTTTCTGACTTCTTTCTTCTAAATTTCATTCTAACTTGGCTGACAATAGATGTCCAATCGAACAAATTGACAAGCTTGTTTGATAAAGGAAACTAACCTCATTGTCTGTGAATCTTAGCAGAAATTGATTCTAGAATAAACACTTCGCCTCATGAAATCCTAACAATAGACACATGCACTCAAACGGATCAGACTGAGTGGGAAGAAGTTGAAGTTGAACGGAGACGTTTATTGATGGAAGTATCTCCAATTGGCAACAATTGTTGATAGTTTTGTCTGAGAAAGGGACAAATTAGTGTCAGGCAATGTTACATAATAAATTAAGAGTATGTGCAGAATTCACATGAAAAACTGAAACTGTTATTTGACTCAGTGAAATTTTAATAAGAAATATTATCAATGGGGAATGTTCGTTTTCTTTTAATGAATCTTTTCTTTTTTAATCTCACCCATTCAATTGTAAAAAGGCTAATTTATGGTAAGTTAACAATTTAATTTAAAAAAAAAACTTATGGTATTTTTTTCTAGTTCAGCAAACGTAAGAGTTTTAACTATTTCATATTTTTAAGAAATAGTAAAAGTGTGTTTTTTTTTACCTTGTCTTCAACATTGTTTTATAATTAAACCTATTCTTTAATTTAAAACTAACTATTCATGAATAAAAGATAAAATTATCAAACGATTTCATTGGATGGTAGCAACGGTTTCACACGCGTTAAAAAAGTTTTACCACAGTAATCGTTCTTCCTCGTTTATTATTTCTCTTTTATTTTCCCGAAGGCAAAATAGCTGGGCTATTGCTCAGATAACTCCGGGTACATCTCCGAATGTTAGCTTTTAGATTAGTTTCCCCTTTGAAGCATAATTGTCAAAAATATTTATTTATCCAAAGCAATTTTGATCGCAAACTTTCAAAAGTTTAAAACAATAAATATATATTAATTTATTTAAGGGGGTCCGATACCCAAAATTCGCAAAAAAAGTCATTTTTTTTTTATATTTAAAAAATAATATTCAAACTTATCTTAATAACTCACAAAAAACTGCTTCAAAAAATTCCTATTACTTTTTTAGTTATGAATGTTTTAACGATGTGTTCCTATAACATAGTTGTATCATATGTAAACTTTAAAAGCAAATATCTCTGTTCGTGGTTTTGAAATTTAATGAACACTAAAAATGCTAAGGCTTTTTTACTATTATACTTAAAATCATAATTTTTGTGTGTATAGCAAGATAAATATATTTTAAATAGATGTATGCATTCAGATTTCCTATTTTTACCATAATTTGTTTTTTTAAAACCACTTAAAATGGAATTTTATTTTTTTTCGTCAATTTTTTTTCCAAAATTTCTAATATATTTTATTTTTTTAAAGTGATGTATCTGAATCAAAATTTGAATGCATACATCTATTTACATATTATTCAAGATCTTAAATAAAAAAAATTGCTTCAAAATATTGAAAAACAAAAAAGGAGTAGGAATTTTAAAATTGTTAAAAAATTTACTAAAATTTTAATTTAAAAATAAATGTGCAATTTAAAAAAAAAATTGAGCGTCTTAAAATGGGTTTTATGCATATTTAGAAAGAGAAAAAAATTGGATTGTACAAGTATAAAAATAAAGAAAAAAATGTCGAATGTATCGGACCCCCTTAAAGTAATTCATTGTTGTTAATATCTTATGATTGTATAACAATATAAATACTATTTTTGATGGTCATATAAAAAAGTCGAGTAAAAAAAAGTAAAAAATAGTAAAAAAAAATAGAGAGAGTAACGATAGTTTTATTAAAAAAAAAACACATATTTTAGCTATATAATCAATAAACTGAAAGTTCTACTCTCTCAAAACCTAAATACTATGGCTGGTTAGTTAAATGTTGTATATCTTTAATTCAAAACGAAGTTGAATCATAAGACATTCGAAAACTATTAAATATGTTTAATGAAAGTTTAAACAATATTTGAATTTAAATTATTCAATCATCAACAAGAAATGTAAAAGTGTATGCATTTAAAATAAATATCCGCATTATAAAAATTCAGTTTCAAAATTAATTAAACTAGACTAATGAAATTCCTAAGCATAACTCAAAATAAGATATGAATTGAAATACCGAATAAACATTCAAATCTAGAAGCGTAAGACTATCAAATAAATATGATTAATTAATTAAATTACAATAAACAAAATTCTTTCCAGCTAATTTCCACTTTTACGTATACGAAACTTCTAAAATGTGTCGTTTGATATCATTAAAAATTCGTTCATATACATAATCCAATTACGTTTTCGGCTCGGGTTTTATTATTGTATTTTTCGTTATTGTAGAAGTAGATTTTGCACATATTTCTCATACTTTAAAGAGATTTTAATTATTTCGATCGGCATTTGGAATTCTTTTGAAAAATCATATAATCCTAACATTATGAGGATTTATGGTGTTTAGCAGCATTTTTAAACTCCTCATAAACTATTTATTTTCTTCAGTATTGTGGGAAATGAAACTAAGAAAATATTCTTATTTAAGAAAATTACAATTTTCGGTTTTAGTGGATACATCTGATTGAATAAGAATTCATTAAAATAATTTATTTAATTATTCTAATTACTGAGCATTCTTAGAATGTTCTTGGCAAAATAAATACAATATAAAATATTAGCACACATGTTTTAATGTCTGGTTTCAATGAAAAATTTTATTCAAACATATAATTGTATTTTAATTTCTCACATTGAAACGCTTTAAAAAATTTAGATTACGATCTTTCTATCAAATTAGATACAAAATAATATTAAAATCAATACATTAAAATAAAACTTTAAAAAGCGTATATTGTATTCATAATATAAAGAAAAGTAAAGTAAGTTTAAATGTTAAAATTCATAACGTTTGAATATTTTAAATGTTTAAAAAAGATGCAAAATAATAAATTTGATACAATAAAAAAAGACTATTGAAACAATTGAATTTTTTTGGCAAATCGTTTCTCATGCACAGTAATGAATTTAGTTTAATTTTATGGTTATAGAGACAAGTTACTCAACCAAAATACCAATGATGGTAACAACGAACAGTTCCGACCTTAAACACATCAAGTAATTTCGATTTTTGATTCTGAGAGTGGAATGGAAAATTTTATACGTAATTTTGGGTGATATTTTTTTCTTTGTTTAAACATAATTTAGAATCGTGTTGAGGCGTGAAATTAAAATCACTGAACCTAATTGTGAACTTTTTCAATCGTTATTTAATTAAAACTACGTTGGATTATTTGTGCTGTTATGTTAATAAATATAAACTTTCTTAAATTCAATAATTGTACATTTTGATTTATTTAATAAGGAACTAAGATGATTAAACAGTTTTTATATTGATTTGTTTTACAAATATAATAATTTCTCAAATTAAAGTAACATTTTTAATTTTGTAGAATACTTTTGTTGTGCAATTAATACTAAGTAAAACATTAATTTTATTCGGAAATTATTTTTTATTTAATAGACCTTATAACTTTTTAATGTTTTTATTACAAGAGACATATGGTGTAACGTGTAAGGACTGGCTTATAGGAGTAAAATACTAATAATAATAAATAATAATAATACTAATATACTATTAAAATACTGCTTTATGAGAAATTATAAAATACTATACTAAAATATGAGTAAAATACTTGTATTTCTCATCACTGCATGACATTAAGTTCAAAGATTCCAGATTATACATAACACTATAAATATAGTCATAAAAATACACTATTTAAATAGTGATTAAATTAGATATAGATATGTCTTTATATATAGTAGTAAATAGCAAATTATAGTATTTGGAAATGTATCGAATGTAGTAGAATGGAAATGTATAGCAGAATATTTTGTTCCACCATAAATAGAAAAATACAGCTATTGGTTCTATCACTGTATAATTTTAGATAGTCAAAAATCCTTTAAGGAGATGAACATGGAACCCTTTTATCCCAGTTAACATGCCATCAAGAACATGAAAGTACAATTTTAAAAATAAGTACTCAAAAATAAGTAAAATGTACTCATTTTTGAATGCATTCGATGCTTATCATGTCTCCGAATACAAAAAAAAAAAAAAAAAAAACATGTACTCAAAAAAGAATACAATGAGTAAAAAGAGCAATTTCTTGCCTACATACGCTGCCTTTATAAATCACTTTCAATAAATATCAACAATTACAGACTTACCTGGAATCATACCCAAATCCTGTAGCACAGCACTTCAGAGCCTTATATGTTAAAGTACCAGGGCTACTTGAAGAAGTTAGAAACAGAAAAATTCTAAAAAGGTGTGTCAAAAGAATAGGAAGTAAAATAATTGAGTTGTAATAAATCAATTTTCATTTAATCAATCGACATCAAATAATATAGAAAACCATCTATTGAAAAACTATTTTAAGTTTGTCATATTGCTTTGTTAAAATGGCTTGAACAGAAGCTGAAATTAGCAATATTAAATGACACTGCTCATTTTTGAGAAATTACGATTACTTAAATTTGACGTCATCGCTCATTTGCGATGCAATTGTACAAAAAAAACGAGTAGGTTCGGGTACCCATTTTTGAGTATCTTTTTTTACAGTGTACTAAAACTAAATAAGAATTAATTTGATTAGTTGCCCTTGAAGGCGATAAAGTGCATAAACGTTCCTAATTTGATCATTTATATTCTTTTTTTTCTCTTTTTAGTACAGCTCACAAGTTAAATGCAAATAAAATTATTTTAAATTGTATTTGGACTTTTCCTCAGATTAAATGATCCCCTGCTGATTAAAGGATGCGAAATAAAATAATTCTAAATTGATATTCTTAATATTCTTATATTTTTTATGTAGACATGAAAATAAAATTTATTAAAGTTATTGGTAAATATACCTGGATTTCTTAACTTTATACCTATTATAAAGAAATAGAAAATTAAAATATCCTTGTCCATTTTTCTACATACTTTTTATTTATATATTTTATTATTTCCTTCCCATAGAGCGGGTATTTCAGATAAAAGCTGCTTTATAAATCTGGAATTTATTATATATTATGTATATATACCGTGTATTTCAATAAAGTTTTAATAATGTCATTAAAGTTCCACCATTTAAATCAATGCTTATAACAATGAATCGGACATAATGCATTTACAGCGACATCTGGCAAGTGAATCGATATTAACTAACAACGTAAACAATTTACAACAACAGAACGCTTCATAACTGCAACCCATTTTCAATTTTAATGCCTTAACTTAATAGCAGACCATTTTCATTACGTACATCAAAACTATAATAATAATAATGATGTTGAGTCATAACCTCCAATGGGTCGTATTACTCTCTGGCGCAAACATTCAGACATCAGCACTCAACATGCAAATAGCCCATTCCTCTGACCACATTCGGTCCGCCATGACAAATAGCGCGGTCCCTCTTGGCAAATAACACGGACCCCGTACGACCGCGACCATAAGTTACTGGGCCGCCGAAAACCACACAGGCAATTTGGATACGCCAGCTTTATTACGGGGAAAGGATTGTAATGCTTCTATTAATAGTTAAGACATTATTTCGTTAATACAAATGAGAGGGGCAATTACAACTGGTGAATTGTATCATTGTTATTAATTTAAAAGCGAAATCCGTTTATCAAATATATATTATATAAGGGAACGGAAATGTATAAGATGTAAAGAATTTGTAATTAAATTATATATGAAATTTTTATCTACTCTTCAAAGATAATTATGTCGTGAAGATATACAATGTTGAGCTACAACTCTATTATTGAGACATTTGGGTATTTTTAAATTACTATCAAGGTGCACTGTTATTGATAAGTAAAATGTACTCATTTTTGAGTACATTCGATGCTTATTATATCTCCTAATACATAAGTTTCATTTTTGAAATAGACATGTACCCAAACATGAGTACAATGAGTAAAAATGAATAAAAAGAGTAGCTGCATGCCTACATAGGCTGCTTTCATAAATCACTTTTAATAAATGTCAAAAGGATTACCGTCAACAATTACAACCAAAACTTAAGGGGAACCGAACCCATATCATCGAGCACCGCAGCCCAGTGCCCTATCCGTTGTACTACCAGGGCGACGTAAAGAAGTTATAAACAGAAGAAATGTTAAAAAGATGTGTAAAAAAAATGGGAAGTAGGATAATTGAGTTGTAATAACTTAGTTTCAATTTAAGTAATCTACATCAAATGATGAGAAAAACCATCTTCTGTACAACTGTTTCAAATTTGTCACATCAATTTGTTAAGATAGCTTGAAGCTAAGATTAGCAATATTTAATCACACTGTTCATATTTGAGAAAGTACGATTACTTAAACTTGAATACGTCATATTTCCTTTAAGATGCAATTATACTCAAAGAAAAACGAGTATGTTCATGAACTCATTTTTTAGAACCTTTTTTTACAGTGTACAAGCGGATCTAAATACATTTTTGTTAAAATAAAATATAATTACAATACAGTTAAAAAAATCTTACTGATGAATTCTACCTTGATTCGGTTTGCAACACGGAATCAGCACTTAACGTTCTTTTTTCGATTATTCGGAAGGAATATTATATTAGCGCCAGCCATTGAAATTGGACATAATCCGTTAAGTGGCTTACTATGAAAAGTCTTCCCCATCAAGGGAAAACGTAGTGTGATACTGTTGTGGTTGTTGTAATTGCAGTACTGAAGTACCTGCCTGAAAAAGTTTAGTACTGAAAAATTGACATCGCATCTGTAGAGTAGAAATCTGCTAAGGTCTAACTCTGATCTTTATCCACGAAATAGCGAAACGATGAGAAATTCGTTTATCCGAACTATGACAACAAGTTCACAACGTTATTACCGTCAAACCCCGTTATGACGAACCCTCAACGGTCTGGATCAGAAGTTCGCTATAGCCGAGGGTTCACTATATCCGAATTTTCAAATATTGACGATATAAAAACTTCCTAAAGTCCTTAAACACATTTCTGTGCGAAACAAATTAATTACACTGAATTACAATTAGTAATGGACAATAATAAAGTAAGATATATGTTTGTTATTAAAAACACAATTAAACAATGAAATTAATTTTACTACTACTTCCATTTATTTAACTGAAGTATGAAAAAAATTGTGATCTTTTGTTGAAAGCATCAAAAGAGTCCATTACATTCTTATCCACAGTTTCTGTTGCAAAGAAATTATGCAAAATGTTCACTGCTTAGCTCTTAGCATCAGAAATTGAAGGACCTGAACTTATAACACCTTCGTATTCAATATCTGACGATAAACGTTAATCACCGTTTTATATTCCCTTTTAAATTCGCTACCTACGAATTCCTTACTTTTGAAGATCGTTACAAGCATTTGAAAATACATTCAGTGACATAGGAGTTCGGTTGGGACTATTTGAAAAGTTCGTTACAACCGAGGGATCGTTATATCCCGGGTTCGTTATACCGAGGTTTGACTGAAATTTACGATCATCTGTCTCTGATGTACGAATTTAATAAATTACTTCATATTAAGATACTTCAACTATAACGTAGTACACAGTTGTCAAATTGCACAAAACCACTTTTCCTCTAAATTAACAAACAGAAATATAGAAATTATATATCGAAAATTTCTGTTTACATTTGTAAAAAAAATGTGCTTCTTCCATAAAATAATAGAATATTTATACGACATCCGCGGTGTAGTCTTTAAAAGAGAGTCACTATAAAATGAATCATCCTGAAAAGCCATAAAAAGTGGCAATACGTCATTTTTAATGGTTTCCGCAATTATTAATGACTTTAAAATAATAATAAGTTAAAATAATTAACGAAGCGTAGTTTTCCTCATTAAGAATTTCAATAAATACAGTCTTCCTAATTCATGGCATTTTTTTGATAAAAATGCTTCAATTAACTTTTTTTTCCAATTTGAGATAATTTATATTTGGATCATGAAATAAAGATGTATTCTCCGAAATTTCACGCTTGCTATAAGTTTTGATTAATAAGAAATTTTTAGATTAATGTTAGCTATAGAACATTAATATTTTTTTCTAAATGTTTTCGAAAAGCTGTAGGCTTGTATTTAGTTTTTAAAATATAAATTTTAATTCGTTTTAGAAGTGAGAAAAAATACATTAAAATCTTTACAAAAAAGGTAAAATAGTTTAAATAATTTATAATGTGAACGAAAATTCTAATTTTAATAATAAAAACGAAAGCTAATTTATAACAAATAGCAACACAATATCATTATCATTATAGCCAAATAAATCATATTTTAAAATAAGAAATTAAAATTTTTAAATAGTTTTTATTTATTTATTTTTACGACTAATAAGTTATACAAATTTGCTTTTTGATAGTACATAAAGTTTGTGATATTAGTTTATCGATTTTTTTTCCTTTCGTATTCATTCGTACTATTAAATGCTTTATGTTCAATAGGAAATTATGTAATTAATTTAAAATTCAATTTCTCTTTTACCCAAAATATTTCTTACAGAAAATTATTATGCATCAGTGAGTATTCACATCACCGCAAATTCACAAAAAAATAAAAGTAAATATTTTCATTCAAAACTAATGTCATATATAGAAATAAAATGTATATAAACCTTTTGTGAAAATGAGGTTTTCATGAAATACAATATGCCAATCGCAATTTTTTTTAATTACTTTCTTAACTGAAAACTATTTTTTAAATATCTAAAAGAATTATTTTGTAATACTTATGCAATTTTAAGCTTTTACATATAAAAAATATTCAATGCAGGAGGGTTTTCTTCAGCTGTCACGAATTCAAAATTAAGAGTCATAAACCCCGGATGTCACGATTTTATGCACGTAAATACAAAAATCCTTGAAGCCCTATAAATTTATATGTTTATATTTATCAATTTTCAAAATAAAACTAATTTAACTAAAGATTTTTTGAAGTTCAAGTTGAAACTCTAAACTGCAAGCGTAATATTACAAAGAATATTCTAAAAACTATTGTATATATCCTCGACATGATAAATTATCGAATAAAAAATTCAAATCGTGGCAAAAGGTATCATAATGATTCGTAAAATACTCCAATATTTTTTTTTATTCCTTACTCCTATAATATAAAAGTTCGGAATATTTTATGGATTATGGGTCATTTAACGAGTTCTGATTGGGTAAATATTTATTCCTGGCTCGCAGCAATCCATCAAAAAGTTAAGCAAATATTAACTTCTGGGTGGCATAAGCGAAATTACTTTTTTTAATATCGATCGAAAGTATTATATTTTATCATTGATGTTATTTAAAGGATTTGTTTTCTTCATTTATCTACGAAAATTCTTTTTTTCAATACCACCGTACCTACATACAATTGTACTTGATGGAAAATTTGAAATACACACTGTTAAAAATGGGTACTCAAAAATAATTAAATGTACCCATTTTTGATTACATTCGGTGCTTATCATAGCTCCGGTTTGGAGCTTTTGGTTTGGTTTTGTTAATTAACGTCGCAGTAGAGCTGCACAGTGGGCTACTGGCGACGGTTCGGGGTCAATCTCGAAGGAAAGACCCGGGAACACATACACATTCACACACACATTCATACATGCACCTCGTTATTTTATAACCATGGTCAGTTGACGAGGAAACACCTGAACTGGCACCCAACGCCTTCAATAGACGTCGGGACTTTGGACCCCGATCAGATTTATCGTGCACCAGTCCCGTATACACGCCAGTATAATTTGTTGGATATTCTGGACGACTTTCTAGTATTTTTGTAGCGAAGCTGGCAACCCTCCAATCGCAAGATCACTACTTTTTTACTTTTCTATGTCAATTCCATTTCACGGATTCGAACCATCAATCCTCCGATTAGTAGCTGAACGCCTTACCAACTGAGCAACTGGGGCTCGATTGCAGTACAGATAAGATCGGATACGCGCATTTTTTAAAACGGAAGGTGGTTGCAAGATTCGCAAATTACATAACGATAGAGACAAAAATACGGAGGTGAAAATTATTGAAAGTCTCAGTGAAGGAATAGTCCGGAGATAAGAGGGAAACAAGCAATCCAAAATTCGCCACTTGCTCATAGTAGCCCCGGATCTGCATGTTTGTTTTCACTCCAGTAATGCTTAATTTATATTTCCGACACCCGCGCTTTTTTAAGAAAATATGTTTTTTAAAGTACATCACTCGAGAAGGTGTTCAAATGTCCTCCTATGCTTTAAATTTGATAATTATTTCAAAAAAGATATGTTTTATCAATTTTTATATTATGTATTACAACTGGAAAAACTGGAGATATTCGAACGGATTTTACTTAATTTCCCATATTTAAAATTTTATGTGGAAGGACACAACAAATTCCCAAACTGGTCTTGTAAGAGAATATTCGACAAAATATGTTCGTAGGAGGTGTTTTGTGATTAAAATCAACTGGGAATTGAATTGTCAGCGAACTAATGGTGTGAACTCTATTGCATTCAAGAAAGAAGCATGAATCTAATAGAGAAGTTGTGTGGGATGAGAAAAAACGTTGTTTAGACAGGAGGAAAGATTAATGCGAAGGAATAAAATTAGAGAAAAGGAGTGATTCCGAAATTAAAATATGGCAAATTAAGTAAAATATATTACATATATAAATTTTCCCATAAAACATGGCAAAATAGTGCAAATATACGGTCGTCAAACTGAATTTTTTATAAAAAGTTAGATGTCAAAAATGACGACTGGGTGTAATATTAATGTCGTTAAACTAAAACCTCTAGGCGCAAAATACGATTAGTGACCGCTTATTTCAAACCCTAAATATAACTCAAATATAATTTTACGTCTTTATCAAAAATTACTTCAAACTGGAGGTTTAGGTCAATATAAATATCAATATAACTCCGAATTATATCTGGGTTTTAATGCAATAAAAGGGTATATATTTTAAGGACAAATCAGAGAATAGCTACATTTTTTTTTTTTTTAAGTTTAGACTTAAGGCCTTTTAAATTGTTAAGGAAGAATGTAGAAGTTAGAACCACGACCATCTTAACGTACAATTCCTTAATGCACGACGCAAATATTTTAGTCGCGAAAAGCAACGATAAGTTGACAAAAGCCTCCGATTACCAAATATCGCTATACTGGGGGTCGTACACCCGCGCTCTTCGGATGCTTGTTCCAACCACGGAGCTAAAATAATCACTGGAGGGACGATTAAGTG
Organism: Troglohyphantes excavatus; assembly: GCA_963932185.1. Classification (NCBI taxonomy): domain Eukaryota; kingdom Metazoa; phylum Arthropoda; class Arachnida; order Araneae; family Linyphiidae; genus Troglohyphantes; species Troglohyphantes excavatus. Next base: position 26,687,988 of record OZ010673.1, on the reverse strand, counting down.
TGTGCAACGGTTTTACGTTCTTTTTCTGTCAAGTAAGAAAAACATATTAATTTCGCATGTTGTTTGGCAGGGATGGTTTGGTTTGGTTTTGTTAATTAACGTCGCACTAGAGCTGCACAGTGGGCTATTGGCGACGGTTCGGGGTCAATCTCGAAGGAAAGACCCGGGAACACATACACATTCACACACACATTCATACATGCACCTCGTTATTTTAGAACCTTGGTCAGATGACGAGAAAACACCTGAACTGGCACCCAACGCCTTCAATAGACGTCGGGACTTTGGACCCCGATTAGATTTATCGTGCACCAGTCCCGTATACACGCCAGTATAATTTGTTGGCTATTCTGGACGACTTTCTAGTATTTTTGTAGCGAAGCTGGCAACCCTCCGATCGCAAGATCACTACTTTTTTACTTTTCTATGTCAAGTCCATTTCACGGATTCGAACCACCAATCCTCTGATTAGTAGCTGAACGCCTTACCAACTGAGCAACTGGGGTTCTATATAGGGACGAGGTGAAGATGTAGTTATAAAACCCCACGTATGGTTTTAAAAAATACATTCAAATATTCAAAACTGACACAACACCCAACGGTGCAAAGCCAAGGTATAATGTTTTCTCAACCTTCTCTTTGGAACAGTATTCATCCGCGCGACACGGAAAAGTACATTTTTCCCCAATAATAATAATGTATGAGCGAAACGTTCGGAGTTCCTGGGGGCGTAACCCCCCTAACCTCCTGTATGACTGTTAATTTTTTCAAACATGGCGATGAAAATTTAAATTTTGAATCACTCGCACAAGGCGATTAAAAGACGAAATACACGGACTAAACAGGACGAAACATTAAAATCAGTTCATTCCAATTCTAGTTTTAGCTCAGTGGTCACAGCAGGCCATTACCATCAGGCCACCACAGGTCTACAGTGGAACTGGAAGTTAATCAACCATCTAACAAAAAACATTTAGCATATATTCGAATAAATTTTTTCTCATCTGTCCATAATTCCAATATATCAGGCATTGTTCCTGGGTATTTTTACTATATCTATATACTTTAGGCTTAGCCATGAAAAGTCAACGAACTGATTAATTTATCTTTTCACTTTAACCGTTTGAATGTATCAGCCAATCAAATTTGTTCTTCAAGAAAAAAACGTTTTTCAAAAGTTGTCGGTCGGTCTTGTGTTTCAAAATATTTCGTATAGTGTTTTCCTTCCTTTTCTTTGGAAAGTAAGTTGGATTTATACTTCGACTGAAGAATTGAACTACTTTTAAATGCGTAAACGTTTTTTGAATTAAAAATTAAAAGTCGAGTGTTTTTAAATTAAAATGTATTGGTACTGGCCTTACCTTGTTTGGTCATGAGCCTGTTGTTGGTTGTCAATACTTGTAGTTGCAAACTAGTATCTTGTATTAACATTATGCAAATAATGTATTTGAGAGCTATCAATTCCTACTATTTTAATTGAACTATTATATCATGTTTATTTGTAATTATAAACTAAAGTCTATGTGTTAATGTAATTTTAAGTGTTTACTAAATGTGCATCATTTATTTATAAGTAATTATTGCTGTAGATCATTTCTATACATTATTAATTTTAAAGTATACTAGAACTCCAATTATCCAGATCTCTTTGAGGAAAAAAACCTACCAAAGTCCCCATTTTAAAGTAAATTAAAATTACATTGAAAAATGAAACATAACTTTGAATTTTTATGTTTGATCTGAGGTCCTAGATGGGGAGGTTCAGCCTCTTTCACATCTCCTTTTTTGTTAATTTCTGATAGATACTTTTATCATAAGATCATTTTATTTAGAAAGTTGTATTTTTTAAAAATTTTAGTTGAATTCTGGACGATGTCAAATGGAATTCGCTTTGACATTCAGTTCTTTTACAACTAGGTGCCCAAGAGTGATAGAAGCTCGCAACAAGTTTATAAAACAATGTATTTCTTTTATTGGCTGAAAGTTGGCTTTTTTGAATATGTCCAAAGTTACCTATTATAACATAATTTCGGATCAGATTTACTGTACGGTCACCCTTGGTGCGATTTTTTTTTCCACATTTGGCGATAAAATTTTTTAAATGCCAGAACCCCTCCGCCTGACAAGGAATTTCAGCAACCGTATTGGCCAAAATATCTACTTTTGGCAAGATTTTGAAAAAGTCGCCAAGGATGACCGTACAATAAATTTTGACCATAATTTCTATCTCTAACTGATTAAGTGTAAATCTGGACATTTTGAAGCTTCGGATGTGAGCTTAGAAACAGGACTGCCTGGACGTATGGTAACCCTACCAATAGCCCATGTGATATTCATACAACCAACCAAATACAACTTTTGTTTGAGTATCATAATTTTATAAATATATTTTTTTAAAGCATTTAATTGTATTCACTTGTTTGTTTAAAGGTTTCACTTTAATTCCATCTATTGCAAGCCATGGCATCAAAACCGGAAACAACAAAACCTCCGCAAAAAGCATACAAGCCTGCATATGGATTGAAGAAAACTGAACTTGTTCTGAGCAAAGATAAAACATTGGGAAAAGAAAATAAAGATGTCAGTAATTCAGTGAAAAGTAAAGTTGCTCTCTTTTCTAAAGAACTGCCAGAAAAATTAGAGAAAAAAACAAGTCAAGTATGTTTATCTTTATATCTTTTCAAGTTTATGATTAAAAAAAATATGAGTAATTAAAATATTGGTTCCACTAGTCATTTATACATATATCCGATTAAATGGGGATTTTCTATGATAATGAGATGGTCACTAAAGGTGAAAATTCACACTCGCCACGTGGCGACTAACACTTTAAAAGTGGCGATCGAATTTTTTTTATCTGGTCGCCACCGTGGTTTTCGACTTCTTTTCAATCAGAAATTTAACAATTTCGGAAAACGATGGCATGAATTTAGCTCTTTATGCCTCCTTACTACTCTAGATTATAAAATTGTCTAAAATATAAAGGTAGGGTAGTGTAGGTCGGATTCGAGCAACTAAATCGCGCCGATGTTTCAAATCCGAAGTCGCCGCAAAGCTTGCTACGCATCGCGTAGCAACCGAGGTTGACGTAGCAACGCAACCAAAATGACGTTATTTCCCAAACATATAAAAATGACTAAACAAAATTTGGTTTTTTAATAAATAATTGGTTTATAGAATCTATGAAGATAGTACACATTACTTTAAAAAAAATTTAGATGAAAGACTTGAATTTTTTAATAAACATAGTGAACGCCACAGCATTTTGAAGTGCAAATTTTTTCTAACTTATTTGAAATAAACAATCATATTTTCACCCGCTGTAATGAAGGCTTTATTCGGTGATAATGATATGTAAAGATATTAATGTTAGCCTTAGAATTTTGGATGCAACCAATTTGATCAATAAAATCGGAACATCCCTACTCCGCGATTTCAAGTGTTGTTTTAAAATTCTTAATACTAATTCCTAAGTTGAACTAAACATTTCAAAATAAATTGTCTTCATTCAAAATATTTTAAATAAAAGATTACTTTTATTTATTTTCAAAATAAATTGTCATCGGCGGCAATTAAGTTTCGCGGGAATATATTTCAAATGACTTTTATTTAGGGTTATATCCCTAAATCTTTTTATTAAATTATATTAGGGAAAATAAATTGAACTTTATGGTTTATGATTATAATTGAAATATAAAATGTTATTGTAGGATAAAATTGGGACTTAAAAGGTCCGATTGAAGGTCGGAAAGAGACATGAAAATAAGTAGAGATGTGTAGTTTTAGGCATGATGATCGTTGCCAATTTAGAGCCTTTTTCTTCTATATTTTTTTATTATTATTTAATTTTCAGTCTAAATATTAATTTTAAAATTAATAATGTAAACTTTTTTTAAAGTCCTTTCACTGATTTTAATTGAAGTTTTCCAAGTTTGAAAAATTTTCTATTTTTTTTTTTAATTTTGGACAACAATAAAATGCTTCTAAAATAAAGATAAAAGCTTTTTTGTGGATTGGCTAATTATGAGTAATATTGTGACCTTTGCGAAGTAATAACGATTTGAAATTGTTTGTAGAAACACTCAGCATAAATTCCTCTGTAAATTTGCAGAACCTTAACAAATTAATATAAATTACTATCAATTTGTAAAGAATAAATTAGAACTGTTGTGCAATAATTATTTTGTTATTTGGGGGACACATTTGAATTTGGTATTATCTTGATTACCGTATATACTTGCTTATAAGTCGATCCGCGTATAAGCCGACCCCTTAATTTTTGGCCGTTTTTTTTTTTTTGTGTCCAAAATCGGAATCGCGTATAAGCCGAGTTGTATTTTCGTACATAAAAAATTCTGATTAAAATCGGCAAATCCTCGACAAAAGAGTGAAATTTTAATTAGAAAAATAAATATTTAAGCCTAGAAATTAAAAGTTTAAAGAAAGTGGCTGGAGAAACGGCATTCCTCGAAGTTCGTGACGATTCATCGGGCTTCAAAGTATGTACCACTCGCGATGTTCTGGTGTCTTTCAAACCTCCATCGGACTTCTTAAATTAAATCTCCCTTATTATGAAATAAAATATTTTAAACCACAAACTTAAATACCAAAATGTGTAATTTCTAATCCTTAACATCGTTTTGTAAAGATTTAAAAACTTAGAAAACATCAACTTTCTGTCAACATCGTTGACTACTGTCGCTATTAAATACATTCATTCGTACTCATAATACTCGTCATTCTCTTCAATTTAAGCAAGCACTCTACACGACCCGTGATTAGAACTAAAGTTACAGTGATTAAACAAGCCAGCGTATGCTCGAAATGGGATTCATTTATCATTTCTTGCTATACAAAGGCCCGACGGGGTAGTAGATTAATGACCAACAGTGCCGACGTGGCTTACCTTCTTCTAAACGATGGTAGGTCTCTTATCCCCATAATGGCTGGAGTTTTGAAATATCCACCCTTTTTGTGTCGCGCTAGTTTTTGCCAATTACCGCTTTGACGTCCTGAACAGATTTAAGGACTTAATCACGTCCAAATATACTCATCTCAGATAGTAATACTCGCCCATCTGTAACGGATTTTTTGTTTGAATTTTTTAATCAACATTTAATAAGAACCTTCTTATAATCATTGGGAAATTTATGAAGCCTGGAGGTATTTAATATAAAAAAAATAAAACAAACATATAATAATTATTTTTAACTATTCGGTAATATTTGTTATTATAAAGTATCAAGACATTATCCGAAATTTGCTCAAAGTAATTAACCCAATTAAAAATAACCAAAACATTTATTGTGAAATACATAAACAGGCTTGTCATAAAATCATCAAACTACTAGAGGCTAAAGCCATACTTTGTCTTAAATGTGCAGCATAGTAGCTCACCCCTAAAAAACGTGTATGTGCTAATCCAGCTTCGGCTGAGGCGAAGGAGTGAGTGAGGGGCGACGCAGCACAGCGAATGACCATTACTAGGCCCAGGGCATGCCATAAGATCATAGAATTGCAGAACAGTTGACCTTGGAGATAATGCTGCAAGTCACTGTTGGAGGGAAATTGGTGGGGGGGGGGGTGCTTCAGGAAATGTTTTTTTTTTGGGGGGGGGGGTGCGGAGGGATGGGGAAAAAGAACTATTTCCCGCCTTTTGCATTCGCCCCCTCCACAAAGCCCACTCTAGCTTTGGGTGGTATTACTCAGTAACAGGACAGGAAATATAAATTCTCCCCCACTCCCACAACATTCCGGTAAGGGGTGAGGATCTTCTGTGCGTCTGCGCTATAAATCTGACATTGGGGGGGGGGGGGGGGACTACTGGTCGTTCTAGGAGCTGCTGACACTTAGAGGTCAAATTACTTCGGAGGTTACGGAAAGTTTTTGAAAGTGTCTACTATAGATTTAGCTATACATATTTTGTGATCTTAAACTTCTACTGTATTCAATAATAAATAGAAAAGGCGTAAACTTAAAATTTGTAAAATAAAGTACAGTTTTTATTTAAGCATTGTGCTTGCAAAATATTTTATAGGGGTACTTCAGCGTCATCGTCATAAATTTTTAGAGCGAGTTTTTTTGTACAATCGTTAGACACAAAAATATAAAAAAATTATACACTTCTCTGTTCATAGTACTGTAAAATGTGTTGATAGGTGAATAAATTGAGCAACAAAACTAATTATAGTTTAAGAAAATCTACTTGATTGAATAACACGAAAAACAATAAATAAGAATTAATTTATCAAAATAAAGTTTTAATATTCAGATTATGCTCTAATATTTTGGTAAATTTATTATTTTTTAAAACTGAAGGGTTTGAGTTTATAAATAAAATAAAATATTCCATTGCCATGTTATTTAATTTTGTATTACTCTATATTAAAAGTAGAGAAATCAAAATCTTGTGTTCAAATCGAAACTTCGTAGTTGTAGTGGAAATTTCTACATATTTCGATGTCCTTCGAGTTCGTTTTTTTTAAAAATAAAATGTGTTTGTTTAGTGTTTTTGAGGAAATTTAGTAGATACAGTCCCTACATAAATGTAAGGATTGGTTCGTGATACTGTACACGCGCCTGCTCGACCACCTCCTTCTTGCGTTTTCGATAAGCTCTTGATCTCTCCGCACTTGTTATAAGTTTATACTTCTTGGTATCATCTTGTTTGTTTAGAAAAGTTCTTTCAACCTATTTAATTTTCCTTTCCCGCAGTTGAACTTTAGTGTGATATGTTCGTTTAATAGTAAAATCTTAGCTGTCTTCGCCAAATCTTCACTTTCCACTCCACACATTTTTTACATAAATGGACAATGATTAAATCTGTCAACTAGTCCAATGGAATCGTAAAATTTGTCGTTATCTTCAATTTAAACACGCACTTACGATAACCCGTCGATTAAAACTGATGCTACAGTGGTTACACAGGCCAGTTTATGCCAAAGTTTGACCCCCATACCCGGTGTGTGTAAATCTCAGAAGTGGGAATGGATTAGTAGCTTACCTGGTCGACCTAACGGCTCTCAACATTATCTTTTTTATAGTATTTAATATTTGGAGAAAGTTTTCTAATTGAAATCCCACTCTTTTCTTGTTTAACTGGTTTTAAATTCGATCTTACTAATCTGACATGAAGTGAGTTTTAAAGTACATATATTATTTCAAAATTGCAAACGGAAGAGAGGGAAAGGGGGCCGCTAGGAAAATGTGTCCCAAACTTTTGCCAAAAATCTTAAATCCGGCGCAGCAATCGTTTATTTTCTATTGGACGTTTTCAAAAGAATTTTGAAAGAGGACCAACCCTTTCTGGTTGTTTATAATGAAAAAATATCAGCAAAAACAAAATGTGAGCGGTTTGGTTGGTTTGTTTAATTAATGTCGCACTAGAGCTGCACAGTGGGCTATTGGCGACGGTTCGGGGCCTATCTCGAAGGAAAGACCCGGGAACGATGCCTCGTATTTTTGAACCATGGTCAGATGACGAGGACAACACCTGAGCTGGCACCCGACGCAACCTCAATAGGCGTTAGGACATTGGACCCCGATCAGATTTATCGTGCACCAGTCCTGTATACACTCCAGTATAATTTGTTGGATGTTCTGGACGACTTTCTAGTATTTTTCTAGTACCCCCCCCCCCCCCCCCCTACTTGATGAAAATTTTGACTTAAATTTCTCGGCTTATACGCGAGTATATACGTAGTCATTAATTACAGGGTGTCCACGAGCAGGGGAAATCGGGAAAATATCAGGGAATTTGACCATTCTGGAAAAATCAAGGAATTATCAGGGAATTGGTCAAAAAAAATATTTTTAACTTTATTTCTGGCTGTGAAACATCATTGATTGTGTACAAATATTCAAATACTTTTTAAATGCAATCAAAAAGAGGGAAATTGCGTATGGGACTTTTAAAAGTGTGTAAAAGTGAAAAAATTTTCTTTCAAAGTCGTAGAAACCGCACCAAAATGCTGATGTTTAAAATTTGACAAACCAATTGGCTATCTATAACTAGGTACTTGCCCACCCACTCAATTTATTTTAAAAATAGATCTTTCAAATGTTTAAAACTTGCTAAGTTCCTAGTAAAATTCAAATTTCTTTTGAACATCTCTAAAATGATTTTTTTTCTGTTTAACTTGACGAAACTGTTGTTGCTTTTATTATATTTTGGGGTACATTTTAGATCTTAGGAAATATATTTTGTGTACTAAGCTGTATATCTAAAGATACTGGATTAGATTTAATAAATTAGTTTTATTATTAGGGATAGGGATGTATTGGGTTTCTACTTTTTGAGTATATTGGATTTTTGAATTTGGGGTACATTTTTATGCATTGATTTTCGGATGTTAAACTTTAGTTTCACTGTTTTGGGAGTTAGAAAATCAAGCGAAATAGTTAGTAAACTTGTATATTAAAAATAAATATATTTTTGGGAAATAATAAGATAATGTCAAAGCATATCTTGCATAATAAAGAATAATAATACATTTTTTAAATATTGCCGTAAAAAAAAGTACGGCTTGCAGGGAATTATCAGGGAAATTCAAAATGCTTTCCCTGTGGACATCCCGAATTACTGCTTAGAAGATTACTTTTGAGAAAATCTTCCCCCCTCCCCTCCCTCTTCCCCACACACAAAAAAACCGAATGCACTGAAGTTTTTTTTAATAGCATGAATTTTAAATTTGGTTTTCATTTTTATCAAAGATATCATATTACTCTTAAAATGCAAATTTGTATAATTTTGAAAATAATTTTCCGGAATTTTTAAATATTTAATTATTTTATATTTTGAATAATAGCTTTATTCACACAATCATCAGCTTCTTAACATAATGTGAATTAATACATTTTTAAGTTAATTTTTTTAGTACTGCATGAACTTGGTAATGTCGCTACATAACGTAAAGTGGCCACTGAATTTTTCAAGTCTAGTGGCCACTGGCCACCATCGATTTTTTTTAATTTTCACCTTTAATGGTCACTGAGAATATATAAACCTAAAAACGTCTTTCTTGCTGAGAGATTAGCAATAGATATACTTATGTTTTTACGGAATACTAAAAGGAATTTGTGATCAAATTTTTTTTTACTAGATTCTTATGTAGTAAAGAAAAAGATAAATTGAATAAAATTCACATTCACACAAAAATTATTGAAAAAAAATCTACATTTTGTTCACTTGATTTTCATATTTTAGTAGCAGATAATACTACTAGCAAATTGATATTCTTTAAAATAGCTCATTGGGAACTAAATTTGCCTTTTCCAATATAAAAAATTGGCATTAAATAATTTCAACATTTGATTACCTTCTCATTTTAATATGATAAAATATTTCCACAAAATAAAATTTATTTGCTAATTTTGAAATCACATTGTTTTACATTGTTTCTTTTAATTTTAGAGCATATTGGAGAATTTTTATTGTCAAATAAATAATAATCATCTATACCGCAATAAAAGTAGTACAAAAAAAAATCATAGTTAAGGCTGTGATTCAAATAATATACAAGTTTTTTATTAAAAAAAATATTGCAAAATTGAAATCGACAAAATTTAGTCTGAACTTTGATTGGAAAGGTTATATGAAGTTTTATAATATTTTGTCTTCTTGATTAATATTTTGTTTATTTTAGGGAAACTCTGCTTTAGTAAAGGCAAATGTGCAGGCTCCATTATATCCAATTCATAAGAAGATTGATGCCATGACCAATGCCAAAAAACTGGTTCCTAATGCTCGTAGCAAGCAGCCGATTTCAGTCAAAGAGAAGGTTTCCAATCCCGATTCAAAGACGGCTACTGCAACTCGTACCAATCCTGAACTAAAAGCCTCGAGTAGTGAACCATCATCAAAGTCTTCTACCAGTGACCAAGTGAGTAATACTTGTCCTTGATTAATTAGGAATAGGTCAAACCAACCAGGTTTAGCATGTTACAAATTTTTATTAGGGATGAAACGGATATCCGGTAACTATCCGGTATCCGGCTGCTTTTTAACTATCCGATATCCGGAAGTAAAGTGCCGGATATCCGATTTTCCATGCCGGATATCCGGATGAATAAAACATCGAAGATTTTTTTTTTGTGGCGATCAATTTTCTTTGTTCTTGTTTTAAGTATTTTCCTGAAAATTCTACCAATGTATTCACAGTGTGCATATTCTCCCTTTAACCAATAGAGACTTTTAAAAAAAAAACACTTTTTTTCAAATTTTTAGCTTTAAAATTATAGTTTTAACGAATCGTTATGGTGGAGGGTCATCACATCTCACAACTAATATAAAGTTGAATTAAAACATAAATTTCTCAAAAGTTTAAGCAAACTTCGAGTTTTCATGTTTGGAATGAAAGGGCATATAGTAAAATTACAATTATTCAGAAATTAAGTGTAAAATGTACAAAACATACGACCATTGCTAGCAGCACCCTAGAATAATGTTTATTCAATTTTGGTATCACTTTAAAGATAAGGAATTGGGAAATATTACAGATTAAAAAAATATTTTTAAATTTTTGACCGATTTCCGTTTTTTCTAGTGTGTATGAGAAGTTATTTACATAAAATATAAACTGCCGGATATCCGGCAAAATCCAGTTCGGATATCCCGTTTGTAATGTGCGCCGAATATCCGGCAAAACCACTATCCGGTTCAACCCTAATTTTTATGCAGTTTTTCTCCCAAATAATTGATTTTTATATCTTAGCCCAATATCCCGAGCTTCTAACTACTTTAAGAAAACTGTTCTCATAAAAATTATGTAATTTAGATATTTTTGGTAAACTTTTCATGTGCTTTATGTTTAAATTATGAGAATATTTATTTATTATATTAACAAGTTATTTAAAAAAATAACTTGTATATTAAATTGGTAAGCTTTTTATCCTAAATTAAAATTTATAAGAACTTCATTCAATCTTCCTATTTATAAGGTGTATATTTCTAGAAGTTCTGGGTGTGATATCATGTCCAGAAATCTCTAGATTTTTCAAGTATACACCCAATTTTTAAATTCATAAAAGTACTCTATTTTATATTTTTTTAATCTAATTGTAAGGTACAATATAACGGCTATTTCATTATTACAGTGAATTAAAATTTTTATAAAATACTAGGGATGAACCGGATAGTGGTTTTGCCGGATATCCGGCGCACATTACAAATCGGATATCCGAACTGGATTTTGCCGTATATCCGGCAGTTTCTTTTTTATGAAAATATATTCTCATACACACTAGAAAAAACGGAAATCGGTAAAAAATTACAAAATATTTTTTATTCTATAATATCCTCCAATTCCTTACCTTTAAGGTGATACCAAGATTGAATAAACATTCACAAAACTTTTTTATTAACAAAGGGTTAATCTAGGGTGCTGCTAGAAATTGACGTATGTTTTGTACACTTTAAACTCAATTTCTGAATAATTGTATTTTTACCATATGCCCTTTCATTCCAAACATGAAAACTCAAGTTTGCTTAAACTTTTGAGAAATTTATTTTTATTTCAACTTTATATTAGTTGCGAGATGTTATGAACCTCCACCATAGCGATTCTTTAAAAAAAATGTAATTGAATTTTAAAGTTAAAAACGAGAAATTCAAGGGAGAATCTGCACACTGTTAATACATTGGTAAAATTTTCAGGAAAATACTTAAATCAAAGATAATTCACCGCCACAAAAAAAAACTTCGATGTTTATTCATCCTGATATCCGGCTTGGTAAATCGGATATCCGGCATTTTACTTCCGGATATCGGATAGTTAAAAATCAGCCGGATACCGGATATCCGTTTCATCCCCATAAAATACCTATAATGTAAAAGTGTGCATGCACATTAAAAACTATTACCTGCAATAAGTGAAAACCACTTTACAATTATAAAGCATGTTGAGCATCAGTGGGTTATAGAATCTTTCAAGCTCGGTATTAAAAATTATAGAAATTGGATCTATTTTTTACATTTTTAAACATATTACTTTTGTGCTGTTATTATGCATGCAGTAAGTTTGTTGAAGAGTTCATTGTTTTCTGTAACTAGAATATTTCTTACAGAATGTTTTTAAAAAACCAGCAGCTGTAGCAACTGCCCCTTCTGCATCCTCAAATGCTGCGCAAGCCGAGTAGGTTTTGCTTCCTTCCTCGTTTTGACTTCTCTTTCAGGGTGTCCACAAACCGGGAAATATCAGGGAATTTGACCATTCTGGAAAAATCAGGGAATTTGGGATTTTTTTTTAAAATTCAGGGAATTGGTCAAAAAAAAATATTTTTAACTTGATTTCTGGCTGTGAAACATCGTTGATTGGTTGCAAATATTCAAATACTTTTTAAATGTAATCAAAAAGAGAGAAATTGCGTATGGGACTTTTAAAAGTGTGTAAAAGTGAAAATTTTCTCTTTCAAGGTCGTAGAAACTGCACCAAAATGCTGATGTTTCTAAAATTTGACAAACCAATTGGCTATCTATAACTAGGTACTCGCCCGCTCACTCAATTTATTTTAAAAATAGATCTTTCAAATGTTTAAAACTTGCTAAGTTCCTAGTGAAATTCAAATTTCTTTTGGACATCCCAAAAATGATTTTTTTTCTATTAAACTTGACAAAACTGTTGTTGCCTTTATTATTTTTTGGGTACATTTTAGATCTCAGGAAATATATTTTGTGTACTAAGCTGTATATCTTAAGATACTGGATTGGAAATTAGTTTTATTATTAGGGTTAGGGATGCATTTGGTTTCTACTTTTTGAGTATATTGGATTTCTTTTTTAATATTGAGGTTACTTTAGTCTTTGATTTTAAAGTACAATCACTAATAATCTAAGAGATATATTGCACTTACTTGCACTTTTATGATTTTTAAATAGCATTTTGAATTATTGATATTTGGTAAATGCTCTGGAATTTTGAATTTGGGGTACATTAAATTTTTATGTATTGATTTTTGGATGTTAAACTTTGGTTGCACTTTTTTGGGAGTTAAAAAATCAAGTGAAATAGTTAGTAAACTTATATATTACAAATAAATATATTTTTGGGAAATAATAAGATAATGTCAAAGTATATCTAGCATAATAATAAGACATTTTTTAAATATTGCCGTAAAAAAAAGTACGGCTTGCAGGGAAATTCAAAATGCTTTCCCTGTGGACACCCTGTCTTTAATCTGATTACTTCCTTCAAAATGTCCTAAACATGTGTAAATGACAATAATGCTTATATAAGAATCATTTTTGTTTAAGGAAACGCAAATGGACTTTGGATGATTTTGATATTGGCAAACCATTAGGGAAAGGCAAGTTCGGAAATGTTTATTTGGCCAGGGAGAAAACTAGCAAATTTGTAGTTGCTTTGAAAGTAAGTATGAATGTTTTATACCAAAGTTCCTCCATTTTTTTTTTTTCCTCCACAACCTACCTGTATTTCCCAGCATCCCGTTCCTACCGTCCTTGCCATCTCGACGATGTGACATGCTATTGACTCTTGTCCGCATAGGTCATACGCGAGCAACACATCGACATCTATTATTGAATGAAACCGCCCCGCTGTGTAATCATTGCCAACAACCTCTCACCATCCATCATATTTTAACTTCTTGTCCCCGTCTTAGAATTTTATATAATCGTTTTTTTAATACTTCATCTCCAACATTATCCTATTTATTGAATCATCCACCTCATTCATCACTATTTATATTTTTAAATTACGCAGTATTTTTACCACTACTTTCAGGGACCGCAGAGCTCCTATTTTCCTATTTTTTTTAAAGTGCTCCTATTTTTCCTTTTTTTTTTTCCTATTTTTTAGACATTTCTCACCGAAGTTATAAAGTGGCGCGCAGATTTGGGTTTTTCCGATGAACAGAATTTTTTTTTATGAAGCTACGTATACAAAGGAAACAACTGCGAACTTTTTCGCCATTACCAAGGCTGAACTTGATGCGCGCACACGGGCACTGAACAGTCAGTTTCTTATCTCTCGAGCGTTAGGGGTGGTACTTTTCTGGGTACAATCTAGGTGGTGTTGGTTTAACCCGGAATACTAATTTTGTTAAAAAATTTCGGTACCTGAAATTCCCGGTGTTTTAAAAGTTTTGGAATGCGGAAATCTAGATTTTTTTAAACTAACAATTTCGCCAAAATTGCAATTTCAAACACATTTTCTAAAATTTCAAATATTTACAGAATCATATGCTACGATGCCGCGCTTTTGATCGCTCCACTCTTGTGTACATATCAGACGTGGTACAATTCCACGGAAGCGCGGAATTCTGTTTTTTCAGTCCACGGATGCGCTGAATACTGTGCTTCAAGTCCACGGAAGCGCGGACATAAACATAATTCCGCGGAATTATGTTTTTTCAGACTTTAATTTTATCATCGCTGGAATTGATGCATATTTGCTTTAAAATTTCGGTATGTCTTTGTAATGGGTCGGGACTCTGAAATCCATGAGAAATTTTTTGAAGAAATTATATCCACAGAGAAAGGAAAAACCGAACGCGCAAAAAGGTGGTGTTCGAATGCACCTCGGAAACCTGTTTGTAATGAGAGTTCTGAGAAAGCTCAGATGTTTCTTTCAGGGGTGCTAATTTTCCAAATCCTAACCCAGAATTCCTGGTTTTTAAATAATATTTGTAGAAATATAAGGTACGTATGGCGCCGTTTTGCTCGTTATACGCAAGTGTAAATCGGCAAGGACTCGAGAAGAGAAAGACGAATGTAGGGACTTCGCATCAGAAAAAAGTGGACTTTTGATCCTTTTTGTCCGTTATTTTAGTCAATGGTATTTCGTTATCATAAGACACTTCATCACTGAAAAATCTCAGTTCGTTTGGTAAGAATCGATACTCAATCTAGAAAAAGGGAGAAAGATCTTTGTCAAACGGAGATGATATCACTTGAAAGTTAAGATGGTTAAAACTCATATTTTGATGCATCTGGCAAATGAAACTTCCAAATGCACTCTTGTGAGAATTTTTCATTCATAAAAACTTTGAAATTGGAGAAATTCGCTTAACGCGATCTGCTGCGATCTCCGTTGATAAATTTACAATCCTTTTGCATCTGATAAATAAATCCTTATACTTCACTACTTCCTATTTCATCATGATATGATTTGCACTACTTAATAAAATTGCATTAAATTTTTCAAAAATATCATCTAATTTACGAAATTGAAGTTTAGGACTTGTCATTTGAATTAATCAAAATTGATTTTTTGAAAAAAGTTTGTTACTTTTTGTTTGGCTGACAATAATATTCTAATTTGTTGTAATGTTTATATATTTCATTAAAGTTATTATTTTTTTATTTGAAACTTTTCACCACATGGACTCTACAAAATTTGAGAACTTAGAAATTTTCTGTATGGGAAAACATTAGGTTTTTTGGAGTTTGGAAGTTAAGCCTTTTTAAATTTATTTTGTCTGTAACATGTCTGAAGTAAGCAATATGGCAAGGATAAAAAAAGGTGTGAATGGAAGGATTTCACATCAGAAAAAAAGGACTTATTTATGTTGTCCGATTTTTTTAGTCATGGCAGATTTCATCATTGGAAAATGTCACTTCGTTTTTTTTATTTTGTGCAAAATCGCTGCTCAACCTTGAAAAACGGCGAATTTTCACAAAAATATAGCATTTTTAACATGCAGAAATATTTGCAATCTTCACGAAACGCGGAGATGATTCACTCGAAAGTTGATAGGTAAAACTCTTTCATTACATCTGGTGAAGGTAATCTCAAAATGGCGCTGTTTTAAGAATTATTTTCTCTTGTGAAAACTTTGAAATTTTAGATAATCACTAAACGCGATCTGCTGCGATGTCCGTGGAAATGTTTTCAATCCGTTTGCATCTGATAAATAAAGGCTTATTTTTCACTACTTCCTATTTCATCATGATTTGCTTTGCACTATCTAACTAACAGAATAGCATTAAATTTTATTTTAGAAAATGTAATTTATTCATGAAATTGAAGTTTAGGAACTTATTTTATGTAATAGCTATAAACATATGAAATAAGCTTGTTTCTTTTTATGTGGCTTACAATTCGTCTCCGCATTAATATTTTATTTAAATGTTTATATATATTTTTTTAATTTGAAACTCCCCCTTAAAAAAAATACTTTTTGAAAGTTTAAAAAAAAGTTATACAACTGTTTTTGTAAATTTTAATGATTTAGATTAACATGCTTAAGTAGGTATTCTATTAACATTTTACTCTTTAATAAATCTAAATTTTCCTTGAAAAAATTATAGAATTTAATTTCCCTTAGACATTAGCAACCTCCTTAATTGACTCCTCAATCTCCTTAATTCATGTACGCACAACTTATGCAAAATTTCTACAATGTGTTGGTTAATTAAAAAAAATCAAGTTATGAAAATTAAGTATAGTAAAGTCTTTAAATTGTCTTTCAAATGTAGGCTCTTGCTTCAATGACAGACTTATAGAATGGATATAAATAATTTTCCGTTTTTAATTTTTTTTTTTAAATTCCTATTTTTTATGTTTAGTATTCCTATTTTTACTACTATTTTTTCTCAAAATTCGGCTGCGGTCCCTGCACTTTGAATTTAATTTAGTTTGTGTGTATACATTTTAATCTTTTAATGTTGGTTTGAATTATCTAGTGTGTGGCGCAGCTTGGCCATCTTTGGCTATTGTGCCAATAAACCCCATACAACCAACCTACTTTTATAGCTTTCTATCCCTTTTCATTACTAGAGTGAATACTGATTAAAGATTGTGTGTGCATACACTGTGTAATATTAAGGTATGGTGTTTTTTGAAGGGTGGGTGCTGGGCCGTGCCCCTTTTCTAACATATGGGTCATTCCATGTCAATTCAACGGGACCATGACACCCACCCCCCTCCGATTTTTTTAAAATTTGGTGAAACGCTTTCCTTGTGGGTCAAAGTAAATATCCGAATTTTTTTTGCTGTATCTCAAATAGTTTTTATTTTACAGCCATTCGAAATTTCAAAATTTCAGCTCATCTTGCACGTTTGAGATTTTTAAAATCAGTTGCATATATCTAGGGATAAAATTATTTCTCCAGAACTATTCATTGGATCTCTATGAATTTTTTTTTGGCAAATCAATAAAAGCCTATTGATGTTATAAAAAAATACTTCATTCCTCAGAATCAATAAAAAAATCCAGGAAAAAATTTGAAAGAGGCAAGTATTTGATTTTTTTTGTAGAAAAACTTCATTTATTAAATCGAAATTATCAAAAAGAGGGTCCTCTACAATTTTAATTTTTTATATATGAAAATAATTGTAAGAACATGTTTTATCATAATAAAGAATAATATTGATGGCTATTTTTCTCTTTATAGTAAAAATTTTCACTTTTGTCGGCCATCTTGAAAAATCACATATCTTGAAATTTTTTTAAAAACAAACACATTTTTATTTAGCAATATAATTATAATACTGAAATTTTTATATAATCATTTGTTATTCTGATAACATTCATAAAATATTTTAATTAAATAACTTTGAAATAACAATTTTAAAGTCCCTTTAATTAAAACTTAATTTCAAGAAATTTGTTTTCTAGTCTATACGTCAGTTCAACGAGACCATGGCACTTACCACCTCCGTTTTTTATAAAAATTAGTGTAAACTCTTTCTTTGTAGATAAAACTATATATACAAAATTATTTTGCTGTATCTCAAATAGTTTTCGTATTACAGCCATTTAAAATCTCAGCTCATCTTACACATTTAAGATTTTCAAAATGAGGCGCATATATCTAGATATAAAATTCTTTCTCTGGAACTATTCATTGTATCAGTATGAAATTTTTTTGGAATATCAATAAGAGCATACTGATGTTACAAAAAAAAATTCACTCCCCAAAATCAATATAAAATTTCAGGAAATAATTTGAAAGAGGTAAGTATTTGATTTTTTTGTAGAAAAACTTACTAAATCTAAATTATCAAAAAGAGGGTCTTTCACAATTTTACTTTTTTATATATGAAAATAATTGTAGGAACATGGTTTATCATAATAAAGAATAAAATTGATGGCTATTTTACTCTTTATAGTAAAAATGTGCACTTTTGTCATTCTGGAACTTTTATATAATTATTTGTTATTCTGATAGCATTCATTAAACGTTTGAATTAAATAATTTTTATATAAACATTTTGAAGTTAATTTAATTAAAACTTAATTACGAGAAATGTGTTTTCTAGTCTATAGCCATACTCAATTTTGCAACTTTTTTTTTTTTTGGTGATCACAGACAAAAAAAAAGGAAAATTCTCATAAATATATGTGCCTCCCTACAAGGGCCTCCATGTGTTGTAGACATTTGATTGGGACATAATGTAAACACTTGAAGCCACTTGAGCTATGGAATGTTCACATGGAGATGGACAGAAAAGAAGTTGGTAATGAACTTAGTAGTCACACTTTTATAAAGAATATCTCGGAAGGATAATTTTAATTTTGGTTAGTTAAATGGTTTTCAAATTGTAGTTAAGTTTAAAACTGAAAAGTGGAACCTTCAAAATGTAGTGTGAGAAAGATAACATCAAGTGAATGCCATTTAAGTTATCTTTTAGTGTCAATAAAGGAACTGAAGAAATTGATAGTTTGAGTTGACAGAGAACAATTGATTTTATAAATACTTTGAATGTTATACTATTAATTTTATTTAAAGTTATTTTTTTAATATTTAATCTATCTAGATATTTTAATTAAGTAAATGGTATCAAAATAACAAATATTCATGCAAAAGTTTTAGCATTATAATTTTATTGATAAATAAAAATTTTACTTTTTTTTTAAATTTCAACAAGTGCGAGTTTTTAGATGGCCTACAAAATTGCAAACTTTTACTATAAAGAGTAAAAAAGCCATATATTTTATTCTTTATTATGATAAAACATGTTCTTACAATGAGTTTTATGTATAAAAAATTAAATTTTGAAGGACACTGTTTTCGATAATTTAAATTTAATAAAGTAAGTTTTATACAAAAAAAGATCAAATTCTTGCTCTTTCAAAAATTTTCCTGAAATTTTATATTGATTTTGGGGAATGAAATATTTTTTTATAATATCAATATGCTTTTATTGATTTTCAAAAAAAAATTCATAGAGATACAATGAATAGTTCTGGAGAAAGAATTTTATATCAAGATATATGTGCCTCATTTTGAAAATCTTAAATGTGTAAGATGAGCTGAGATTTTGAATGGCTGTAATACGAAAACTATTTGAGATACAGCAAAATAATTTTGTATATATAGTTTTATCTACAAAGAAAGAGTTTACACTAATTTTTATAAAAAACGGAGGTGGTAAGTGCTATGGTCTCGTTGAACTGACGTATAGACTAGAAAACAAATTTCTTGAAATTAAGTTTTAATTAAAGGGACTTTAAAATTGTTATTTCAAAGTTATTTAATTAAAATATTTTATGAATGTTATCAGAATAACAAATGATTATATAAAAATTTCAGTATTATAATTATATTGCTAAATAAAAATGTGTTTGTTTTTAAAAAAATTTCAAGATATGTGATTTTTCAAGATGGCCGACAAAAGTGAAAATTTTTACTATAAAGAGAAAAATAGCCATCAATATTATTCTTTATTATGATAAAACATGTTCTTACAATTATTTTCATATATAAAAAATTAAAATTGTAGAGGACCCTCTTTTTGATAATATCGATTTAATAAAGTAAGTTTTTCTACAAAAAAAATCAAATACTTGCCTCTTTGACATTTTTTCCTGGATTTTTTTATTGATTTTGAGGAATGAAGTATTTTTTTATAACATCAATAGGCTTTTATTGATTTGCCAAAAAAAATTCATAGAGATCCAATGAATAGTTCTGGAGAAATAATTTTATCTCTAGATATATGCGACTGATTTTAAAAATCTCAAACGTGCAAGATGAGCTGAAATTCTGAAATTTCGAATGGCTGTAAAATAAAAACTATTTGAGATACAGCAAAAAAAATTCGGATATTTACTTTGACCCACAAGGAAAGCGTTTTCACAATATTTAAAAAAAATCGGAGGGGGTGGATGTCAAAATTCTTTTTTTTCCGTTGATTTGATATGGAATGACCCATATACTAAGCTTCGTAATTTTTTTCAAAATAGTTTGTCCTCTCTGAAACAAAAACATAATTCTGTATGATTCGCCTGCCCTGGCGTCCCAATCATAACCCCACTCTAGTGGTAGGTGAGCCCAGTTGATCTGCGTTCTGGACAGCAGTCAAAAGATTACAGGTTTGAACATGACAAAAAGTAAAGATTTGCTGCTATAAACCTAAAAGCTTACCTAAAATAACCAATAATATGTAAATACATACTTGCATAAGTCCCGTATACATGCCTGTATCGGCATGTATATGGGACTTCATGCAAGTTAAAGCTGATCAGGGTCCAATGTCCTGATTAGGGATGAACCGGATAGTGGTTTTGCCGGATATCCGGCGCACAGTACAAATCGGATATCCAAACTGGATTTTGCCGGATATCGGGCAGTTTCTTTTTTATGAAATTATCTTCTCATACACACTAGAAAAAACACAAATCGGTCAAAGATTACAAAATAATTTATTATTCTTTAATACTCCCCAATTCCTTACTTTTAAAATGATACCAAGATTGAATAAACATTAAAAACACCTTTTTATTTACAAACGGTTATTCAAGAGTGCTGCTAGCAATGGGCGTATGTTTTGTACACTTTAAACTCAATTTCTGAATAATTGTATTTTTACTATATATGCCCTTTCATTCCAAACATAAAAACTCAAGTTTGCTTTAAAAAATTTGAGAAATTTATTTTTAAATTAAACTTTATATTAGTTGTGAGATGTTATGACAATCCACCATAACGATTCGTAAAAAATGTAATAGAATTTTAAAGTAAAAAATTAGAGAAAAAATTTGTGTTTTTTTAAAGACTCTCGAGGTAAAAAAATTATATTAAAAAAAAACTTTTTAAAGGGTCATAACTTCGGTCATAGCTCGGTTAATAGTCATCTGAGCATGGTAAAAAATACAAATCATTGTCCTCGTGACTTTTCTTCAAGATAGACTCCAAACTCTCACCGTTAACGCACTTTTCAGCTCTAGTGTTAATTCAACCAACTGATCCAGTTGCACATTAGAAAAGGGTCTTTTTACTTAACAAAAAGCACCCTCTTTAATAAATTCATCTTTCCTCTATTTTTAAAAAAGAAATTTGAACACTGTGCGTATAGTAATTAATGCTTGTATTTAGGTTCTGTTTAAAGCTCAACTACATACACATGGAGTAGAGCACCAGCTGAGAAGAGAAATCGAAATTCAGTCTCATCTAAGGTAAAGTGCTTGCTCTCTAATTTTCAGTTATCATTACTCTATATTTTGAATATATCTTTCATATTGCATACTTGTAAAAAGTTTGCTGGTAAGTGAAGTTAAAGTGATTTGTAAAGTGTTTTCATACATGAAAAAACTAGTTTTAAATTAAAAAAATAATTTCAAGTGTGTACGTACACCTTAACAGTTCTTTAATGAACTGTTCATATTTATACAGATTTTGAAACGGCCATATCTGTATTGTACAATGCGTTTGAAAATGTAATTTTGAAATATTTCCAAATTGCTGATCTAAATTGCGCCAAACTTAAATGCTAAAACTAACTTTTAGACTAAAGAATAAAACAATTTCTAATATACAACGAACAGAGATGTAGTTATGCACTCTATACACCACCACCTATGTGAAGTGTTCGTTCAAACACGAAGTTACTCCACTATAGTGTCGTGTTTCGAATGTCTGCAGCATATCTTCCTTGCTATCTATTCTCTGTAACTGTGACTCACAGTGTCTGAGTGTGAAACGCACTCCTTACCCACCTGAATAGCCCGAGAAAAATTCAAGGGAGCATCTGTACACTGTGAATATATTGGTAGAATTTTCAGAAAAATACTTAAAACAAGAAAAGGATAATTGATCGCCACAAAAAAAATCTTCGATTCATCGGGCTTGGTAAATCGGATATCCGGCACTTTACTTCCGGATATCGGATAGTTAGAAATCAGCCAGATACCGGATATCCGTTTCAACCCTACTATAAAGGCACTCCTTGGTGACATACATCTTTTTCAAAATCAAGATCTTGCATTGTCTCAATGTGTCGTGATCTATACTATCAGCAACATATATATGATCTTACCGTGCAATTCTTTTAAATTCTTTCTGTACGATCTTTTGTGCTTTTACCGATTACTATAAATACTGCCATCCAGAAAATTCTAAAGTTATAAACTTGAAGTGAATCATAGTTTTTTTTTTTTAACTATATTGTCCCAAAACATGTTAGGAATTATGAAAACTTTGTAATTATTGACATCGGAAGTTTTGACAACAAATTAATTTAGCACCACACATCATATTAAAAACAAATAGTTGTTTAAAATATTTAACTTAGGTAAGTTTTTCACCACGCGATATGCAATATATATTTTTTAAAAATATTTTGGTTTGCAATAAACATATTTCGTTTAATAATGGATGTTACTTTCAATTAATCTACTGAAAATTAATATATAAGCCTTTTATGCTTAACTTTGGGTATCTAATCAAAAGTTACTTTATGTAATTAAATGTATATTATTTAAATATTTTAAATGTTTTTTTTTTTTAATTCTTTTTTTCTGTAGACATCCTAACATATTGAGACTTTTTGGATATTTCTATGATGATAGCAGAGTTTATCTAGTCCTTGAATATGCCCCTGGTGGGGAACTGTATAAAGTATTGCAAAAAAGCAAGCGATTTGATGAGAAAACAGCAGCTGATGTAAGTGTTTTTGTACTTTATAATTGTTTATTTCCTACATTTTTTTTTAAACATCAGACCCTTTCTATTTTACACTTGTATTGATTTACCACTCACAGTGTAAAAAGAACTGGTGCATCTGTCATTGTCTAATGTCCTTACTTTAGTCATTGTGTGAAGGCAGACTAGGTGGCCTTCTCATCTGATCATGGTTCCTAATTGCAAGAATGTGTTCATGGATCTTTCCTTAAGGATAGATTCTGAACGATCCCCCATTGTAATTCGACCATCTACCCAGTGATTTATATTGTAACACACAATTTCAAAATAGGGATTCAATAATCTTTGTGAATATGAATTTTTATGAACATAGTATTCACTCCACACTTTAAAAACTCAACAAATATATCCTGACTTCTATAATTTTATTATTAAACAATATTTTATAGTTTTCTATTGTAAGTGTTGATTAAAAAATAGGTTAAATCCTTTTATTAACACATTGATTGTCTTGGAGATCATCAATGTCCAGAAAACAGACTTATCGTTAGAGCTATTGTTTAGCACTGTCGGTCACGCTTTCTATGAATTTCGCTATGTAAAGCAATAGCAGGGTGGTAACATAACCTGGAAATAAAGGATTTTTTTTATTCTGAAAATGTCAGGGAAATTTTCAACATTTCACAAAAAATCAGGGAATTTTTCAAATTTGGATCATTTAAACGGCAATTATGGTCTTTTATGCCCTTTATTCTGAGTAATTTATTTTCAGTTCTGAAAAAGAATTTTTTTAAAAAGTGTGGTTATGCGCATTTTCATATTTCAGTTTTATTTTTGTAAAAACGTGAACCACTGCTGGAGAGAGCAATAAAAGGAAAGTGCATTGGACCTTGCATTGTAAGCAACATGTGAGGGGCTAATGAATATGTGATTTATTGAAGATTGGGAATGGGAAATATTAAGCATATCAAACATTTAAAATTATCTACAAAAGAATTTTTTTTTTTGCATTATCTGCTTCCAGTGAACATGTTTAATTACTATTATTCCTGTCACAATTGCGTAATTTGTGTCGTATCCATAAATTATTCTTTTAACTGTCAATAAGTATTGCGTATAATTTTTCATTTATAATGCAATATATTTATTGGATAATTGTAGTGTGGATACTTTGTTTCTATAAAAGCATGTATTGCAACATTTTTTAATGTAAAATCAGGGAAATTTTTGGGACACCATCATGGAAATTAGGGAACTTTTTTTCCATAATATTACTGCCACACTGAATAACCTTCAGTTTATTGTTGCAAGTTGGCCTTAAAGTAAAGTAATATATGCTCGTTTCGTGAAGAATAAGGTCAAAAGGTCAAGTGACCTACTATAATTTTTTTTTTTAAATTTTGTATTTTAAAAAAAATTAAATTAATTATCTTTAATACTCTAAAAGTCTAAGCCTAAACAGCTTCTATTATTTTCTAATATTTAATTAACGTTACACTTTAGCAAACGAATACTCATTGGTTATGCTCTATGCTTTCAGTACATGCGTAAAATAGGCAGCGCTCTCAAATACTGTCATTCCAAGAACGTAATTCACCGTGATATCAAGCCAGAAAATCTCTTGGTGGGACAGAATGGGCAGCTCAAAATTGCCGATTTCGGCTGGTCGGTACACGCACCTTCGTCTAGACGCCAGACCTTGTGTGGGACTCTGGACTACTTGGCTCCTGAAATGCTGGATAACCAGATGTACGACGAGAAAGTCGACCTGTGGTGCCTCGGAGTCCTCTGTTATGAATTCCTCGTTGGAAAGCCTCCCTTTGAAGCTGAAAGCACACAAACTACATATGCGCTTATACGCAGAGTCGCAATCAAGTTCCCTCCTTATGTTTCCAAAGGAGCTCAAGATTTCATAACTAAGGTAAGTTATTTTGTACGCTTGCATACTGGCCTAGCCTTGTAATGTTACATATGTATCTTAAAAAAAAAAAGCCTATATTGTTATTCCTGTTAGATATTCTTTTGAGGCTTTAACAGTCTGATGGATAAGCAAAATTTCTAATCTGTAGGTTTGTTTTCAATGCAGACAGTTTCATTTATATTTCCAACACATTCCTTTTTTATCAACTTTATATTATGTGTACTACTGAAAAAACTGGGGATACTCAAACGGACATACACTTGTATCTGTCAAGTGGTTAAAAGGAAATAAAATTTATTTCTTCAGAAAATCGAATTAGTCTTTAAAATCATCCACGTCATTGTGCTTTTGTGGAACCTGTCCATAAAGGATTTGAAGTTATAAATACTTCTGGGTACATCCCAAGAATGGCTGAAAGTTTTCCGTCTTTTTATTCAGTATGAAAAAAAATTACATTATTAATGCCCTATTAGCCGATAACAGGTTAAATTACTAAATAACTCATTCTTAAACACTAGGCAGTGATATCGCACTATCAAGAATTAATATATTTCCCCATTATCCGATAAGTTCTAAACATGTTGGCAGTACAAAGAGTAATATATTCATTTTTTAATTAAGAAATCTTATTGTTTTCCAAAATTCCTTTGGTATGAGATTTCAAGAATTTTAATTTGAAGGACTTTCAAATAAGTATGGTAATGTGGCATATTTTCATACTTGAATTTTTATAATTGGCAAAAATTTAATGTAGTTTTCGGTTCTGGAACATTGAGACACAAATAATTTTTAATGCTAATACCGCCTTTTCAGATTTAAAAACATTGTGCATTTATGAATATAACTAAAATTTTGAATTTCCATCCTGCAATTTTTATCAACTTTCACCTGTGATTCCAACTGTCAGCAAACAAACATCTTAAAATTAATATAGTGCATAGTAAACACATATGTAATTGTCAGGAAAAATGACCAAAAAAAATTGAGGACTAGGATATTTTTCTGAGAATATCCTAGGAATTTTTCTAAACGTCTTGCATTAATATGCCCCATCATATTCCTTTATAACTCTATAGCTCGAATGCGAAGTTAAATCAAGTAATTTTTAAAGACCTTTTTTAAAAAAACCACAAGATTAATACCGGTTGCATTGCATGATAATTTTCTTGATATTCCTGTTTTACATCTATACTTGGGGACAATCTAAGTTGAGCCTAAAGCAATTGAATATTTATACATATCATAGCTTCCACTTCAGGTTCAACTTAGGTTGTCCCCGAGTATAGACTTCACATATATTTTTAAAATCGTTAAAGAAAGGAAGCATTAAAATAACAAAAGAAATGATGGGGCACACCTATTTGTCAACAACTTTCCTAAGTATTAAGAAACGTATATAAATAATCAACACCATCACTCACTATTCAATATTTTCCAAGATTGTTTTAGCAATTTAAGAAATATTATTATTTAGTGTTACATAAAATCAAGAGTGATGCTTCCAAAAATCATTAGGGAAATTAAATATTAAAACTAAAATCTGTCATACTTTCTCATAAATTTTTAAAACTTTTTTTTTTGTAGCTGTTAAAAAAAAATCCAGCGGAAAGAATGAGTGTAGAAAATGTACTACAGCATCCATGGGTACTACAACACAACAAAGAAGAGAACAATGCGTAATATAATGTAAGTAACTTGTGGATAGTGTTCAATCTCTGTTGGCAGCTTATGTATAATATTAATGTTGTGCCAGGATATTAGCAAGTTGAATATTTCCCAAGATGTGCTATAAAAAGCTTTAAAAAATTTACAATAAACTGAAGAAAAATTAGTTTTATAACGGACACTGCAACCCTTTTAAAT
This sequence comes from Troglohyphantes excavatus, assembly GCA_963932185.1. Taxonomy (NCBI): domain Eukaryota; kingdom Metazoa; phylum Arthropoda; class Arachnida; order Araneae; family Linyphiidae; genus Troglohyphantes; species Troglohyphantes excavatus. The sequence goes on along the minus strand of OZ010673.1, from coordinate 26,661,379 downwards.
ATTTAGATTTTCTCGTAAAATTGCCAATATTATTTAAGTACTTAAAGTCCGAAGAGGGCAATCGTAAGACTCGTCATATGAAGGGTAAGGGTTTGATCCCCAGCCAATGTATAGCGATCTGGTTAATCATACGATTGTCAGGAAGTGGACTTTCTTTCAGCATAAAAAATATTTAATGTGTTAAGGGGACTGGTGCTCATTAAATATGTTGTTGCTCAATATACTTGCACCTATTGATGCTGCATTGAATGCCATGGTCCTTTCATCTAATTCTAACCATAGTTATGATGCAGTATTCCTGGGTTTTTCCTTCAGGATATGTTGTAAACCACTTCCCGTTGTGTAGATCTGGTAAAATGATAATTCAACCAACCTAAAGTTTATTATTTGGTGAAATTCAAAGTTTTAAATGAATACTTGAGCATAGTTTGTTGTAAATATCATAAAATAGTGGATATAAAAAAATACACAAAATTAAGTAACTTAATTTTTTTTGTCACTTTCAGGAATGTAACGAATGAACTACTGAAATTCCCTTAACAAAAGAAACTGCATTTTGGAAATTTTACTATAGACTAAGGACATATTGTATTTATATTTTATTGTAGCTGCATTTTAATTTTGGGAATCTGGAATTAATTTTATGTATTCTTGCTTGCCATTATGTTATTTATAATGTATATGTATATATGATCTTTCAACTACTGTATATTTTACAGTGGACTTTGTAAATGTGTACTTTAAAAAATAAAATCATTACATTTTTATAGAAACTAAAATTAGTTTAATCTGATTAATTCTACGATGTTTAAAATTGTTATGAAATGAAACACAATATCAGTGTGAGTAAGTTTATCTTAAATTCTTATTTTAAAAAAAAAAAAAATTCTTGTAATTTGTGGCATATTTGAGACAGTCCCTACTTATTGGAAGTGCATTTCAAAAATGTACCACACGTATGCATTTAAAGGGTGTCTATTATCAGGGAAATTGGCAATTCTTGAAATATCAGGGATTTTTGGAAATTTTCTATAAATCAAGGAATTTAATAATTTTTATAGAGGTGAATTTGGATATGAAATATCATGTATTCAAACAATCAGTAAATTTAACCAATATAAGGGGGGAAATAGCCTTTTAAATGACATGTAAAAAAAAATATTGTTTGCAGTTATGGAAATTCTCGAAAATGCTGGCGTTTTTAGAAACTATATAGCAGTACTGATTAACTGTTAGAAAAACAAGTATCTGCTCACTTAACTAAAATTGAGGGGCTGACATGGAGAAGACAGTAAGTCACAAAAAGTAAATTTTACAGGGGAAGCTCCATGCCAAGTATCGGGGACTACATGCAAGTTCCATCGTCCGTCGCTCGTAGAAAATAAACCATTTTGCCGATTGACACGGTTTATTCCATTCCATTAGCTTGAGAGTTTCCTGTTTTTTCCGTGAAAAAAACCCGAAAAACTCGAAATTTGGGATTTACTGTCTTCCCCATGTCAGCCCCTCAATTGAATGCGTATAAATGTTTTAAAAATGCACCATATTTTTAATGAAATTTTAATTCTCCATCTTCAAAATATTGTATTTTTTTGTCGAACTTTGCAAAGATTAACTGCTATCAGCAATACATATTGTCGATTATTTTTGGGTTTCTCGATGTTATAGAGTATTAGTGTATTTCTTGTTATCTTATTTAATTTTATAAAATGGGTATATTTACTATTGCGCTGATAAAAGTGTTTAACATGGAAAAGACAAGTAATTTTAAATTGGTTTCCCTCTAGACACTTAGGCCCTCCCTGATAATGAGAAAATAAAGTACTTTAAAATAATTTTATTTAGAAATAGTAACATACATCTTTTAAAAACATATTTTTTTCATAACTTACGTGTATAATCCTTTTCTAAAAAGAAAAAAAAATGATTACTATAGTCTTTAGTTAAAAGTTCTGTTTTACTGAAATGGCCAAAATCTTTTTTGTCATGTTGGTATTGACACATTTTACAAAAATACTTCCAATTTTTATAATATTGAATCTTAAGTGCATGTTCAAAGTGTTGAGTGGTTGACATCGGATGCACATTTTGAAAATGTGTTTGCCTGTAATAAGTTTCTCATCCTCAGAATAAGGGTTCATGTTATAACAATCAAAATGATTGTATATGAACTTTTATGTAATGCAATAAGTGTACAAGAAAGAACTATTAATGGATTGAAGTTGAGAAGTGTGCCTGCTGATGTGTGGAAGTTTGGTCTGTGAATTTTCTTTTGCCACTTCTGGAATGCTTGTTTGGACTCTATTTCATTTTTTCTGGTATAGAAAGTTTTCCTGCAGGAAAAATTCAATTAAGTTATTAATATTGAAATGAACTATAAATATTAGTTTGAATATTTTTAATATAACCAATAGGATGCAATCCAATTTAGAGGATTTTTTAATTTATAAACCAACAGTTTAAGACTTATAAATTAATATTACTAATATAGCATTATTTGTAGTAGATAATATGGTCATATCTGATATTGAAAGTTAAAATATAATTTGTTTCTGTATTATGAGAACTGTTTGAAATTTGGGTAAACAAATTAGTGTAAAATATTTCCTATTTTAATGTATAGCAATTTACAAAAAGTGTATAGTTTGCAGCATAGCCTTTCACATAATCTATTTCTGATAGGTAAAATTTTCGAATTAAAAAACTAAGATTTTTCTTTTGTATATACATAGTATAAATCCCTAAACCATAACAAATTTTTTATACCTGCATAACAATTAAGCTTTTCACATTGGCTCTGTAACAGAAAATTTGCCCTGCCTGTGGGCTAATTCCTAAACGGGGGGGGGGGGGAGCAACTTGCTGTGTGGGGCCAGGACAAGAGTTCTCACAATATTGTGGGAGGGATGACTTGCCTTACAATAAGAGGTGTGTAAGTGTCTAATGGACGGATTTTTAACGATTCTTTCTCAACGCAGGTAGATTCACAGGTGGGGGTAGGGTCACTGAAAGAGTTTAAAATATAAAAAGCCCATCTGAAGACGATCTTTAGAAACCAATAGTCACGTATCCGAAACCATGTAATTACCTGTTCTGCCGCAAATGGCATACTTCAGACTTCACATGTTTAAAAAAAACCTCTCGCTCCTTGGTCAAAATTGTCCTTCACTGTAAAATCTATGGGACACGTGAATGTTAAAATCTGTCGTATGTTTACTACAAGATAACCCCAACACATTCCTTAAGAGGTACTCTTTTAAGAATGTATCTTATTTAATTTATGCCCATAAAGATCCATGTAAACTCATTAAGTTAAAAATGAAATACGATAGCTTAAAAATCTAATATTTTTAGCTCCTACACTCATCATTTTTTTATCTAAACTATTTAATTTTAAAATCACTTGATTAAAGATCTTCGTAAAGTTGAAACTATTTTACAAAAATTGCTACGAAACTGTAGGGCAGTATTCTAGTACAGATAAGTGCCAAATACTCACTTTTCCGTATCCATTTGCATCCAGAGCTCGTTGTATCTCCTCGGCCTATGAGTAGTGGCTGGTGTGCTGATACCGTATACGTGTCTCATTCCTATAGAAAGTGCTGCACCTGAAGTCCGGTAGTAGTCGAATCTTCCGTTTTGTCTTGTTTCGGACAGATCAGGCTTGGATCCTAATTTCAAGCCATCGAATTGGATGCTCTTTTTAGATTTTCTAAAGAAAAAATGTGGTTAAGTGAACTAAGTCACGGATATTCGAAAATGAACACTCTTTTTATTACTAGATCTATCAAGTGGGGTGGTTCTAAGTTTAATAGAATGCTCAATAATGTGTCGTATTTATTCTACTGAGCATTATAGCAAAGTCTTTAAATACTACTATCTCTGAAATGTTTTTTAACTTATACCACTTGACAGCCAACTCATCCAATTATGTGTGGTTAAGTTTAAATAGTTTACTATGAAATTTTTATTTCTTTGCCAAATAGTTAAAAACATACATATACAAAGCAATGAACAAATAGTGGCTATTCGCTATAACGGCCATCATTTGGTCGTGGGAGAGATAATTACAAGGTCTGCTAAAAATTATACCCGTTACAAAATTATACTATATATTCATTCCAGTTTTGTTATGCTATTTAAAGAAGGAAATAATTGAAATAAATTCCTGAAATATGCTTAACCCAGTTGCCACTAAATAGAAACTGTAATGTAGCTTCATCATTATAAAATACGTTCATACTATAAATAACAGTAAAACACTACGCCTATGCTTAACACAATGGCTTTGTGTTATTCCATTTTGTTTACCATAAAGATAAGAGATTTTCGCTTTCTTCTTTTTCATCTGAAATCTTATCTGTATTGCTCGTGACAGGCCATTTATTTTTATTTTATCCAATTCGAACTAAATGAGAACTATAAAAATTATCTAAATGGCCAAATGTCAACCGTTGTAAAACCCTTAAATTTAAATATCGCGCCAATTTACTTCATAGATTATGTTACTTCGAATCGCTAACGAGATAGGAGGAATTTATTCTTCGAGTTTAAAGTGGCTAAAAGCACCTTTTACGATGACGAGATGTAATTAAAAGGAGTAATGTTATGTAAATTGTGAAAATACATGATTTTTAGTATTTAATTTCTTTTCACACACAAAACAATTCCTACTTACCAACTACTAGGGATTCTCCATAGTTTCTACGAATTGCGATACCGATATACGGAGTTACGGAAATCTTATTCAAAATTACGGAAATTGTATATACTCGTGTATAACCCTATTAATTTAAATCAAAATTTTCGTCAAAAGTCGGGAAAGCGACCCATTAAAAATTAGAATTAAAGGTACCTAATATGAGATGGTGGATTCGAGTTAAACTACGCCGATCACGTTTCGCAAGTGTACCGTTTAAAGACGGTATGGTGTAACTAATAGTTGCGATATTTGTAAAAACAAAGAAAAACTAAATAAATATATATACTGGTAAATATGATTCGTTAGCAATAATAGTTTTTCCTTCATTTGAAAATCTAATCTTCGTTAATAATTGAAAAAGGGATTTTCCTCTACGAGATGTTCCGAATTTGCTTATATATAAGCGGATTTTCTTTCGTATTTTACTTTAATATTATTATCATTGAACTTGTCAGGAATATTTTTGAAAATTGCGATAATCTCAGGGATAGGTTTCATCTTCGAAAAATGTCATTTAGAGGGTGAAATAAGCATATTAAAAGTTCGATGTCATTCTTTCAATTGCAAATTATTCATCGCGTATGTGTTAAGGTTATACGGCAATAACAGTTAAACGTTATTTAATTCATAATATGCTATTTTAATCCGAAACGTATAAAATATTTTGATACATATTTATTATAATTTTTATTATTAATATAGTACTTTTTTGTCATAAATAACCAAAGGAAATGTCAGTAAATTAAAATTAAAAAATCGTTTGATTTTTCAAATAAAGAAAAAACACATTCTAAACAGTTTTTCGTCCACTAAATACTATAAGTTTTCTAATAAATGTTTAAAAAAAGAACTTGAATAAAAATCGTTTGCATTTAAAGTAATCAAAGTTTTAACAAATTTAATCCTGTAACCTTTTTACTGTGTTTCTTACGGGACATCATAAGTGGAATACACAAAAGCAAATGTATAAAAATTCTGTATTTCTGTAAAAGAAAATATTTGGAAAACCAAGTAAGTTTTATTATCCATATAAAATGAATTATTTATTCTGCTACATTTAATTTCGACACCAGATCATACATGTCGGACATTCATATGTATTTCCACAAATTGAACATGGAATTTTCAAAACAAAATAAGTTTGATTAGAAGGAATTTCGTTTGTTTTGTTAAGCATTTATATTCCAATGCAATCAATTGAATGCAATTTTATTAAATTAATGTTACTTGTTATTTATAAAATATATATTCAATACCTTTAAAATGGTAGTTTCAATACATTTAAAAAATGGTTCTACACCATTATTATTTTATCAACTGTTTATAAATATGCCTATTTCTAATAGTATTAAACAAAAAAACAAGGGGAAAAGTTGAGTTTTCCAGTTTTGAAGATATGTTCAAGAAATTGTTAAAAAATGAAGTGTTTCTAAAAATTCACATTTGTTTACCATGGACACTTTGCACTGATAGGTTTTGAAATTCATTTGAAGTCATTTCAAGATATAAGTGACTGCACGTTCATTTGTTATTGGTTGATGCAGACCACGTGGTTTGTTATTCACCAATCACAGAGGTTAATCAACAATGCGTTTTTGTTAATCCGTCAAAATTTTAATCTCGGGACCATGTCATACATAGTGTCTATTAAAATGGTTTGTTGTTTATGCCACATTCTAATTATGAGTAAGTAATCTCTATTTTAAAAAAAAGTAAGCCCTAGGGGGAAAAAGTCGGCCCTAGGGGGAATTTTCAGTTCTTTCAATGTTATTCAGATCGTATCTCAAAATGTTAAAGTCCTAAAATTACGAAATTAAGTGAATTTGTTAAGAAATGTTTGATAAATAAGAAGAATATATTTTTGTTTCAATACTGTTATTAGTTTATAAGTTATTTAATATTAAAGTCGTCGTTGATAAAATTTCGCTTACAAGTAATTTTGTCCGTCGAGTTTCTGAAACACTATTAAAAGGAGAGATCCAATTTTTTTAGGGAGTGTACAAATAGGTTTGAACTGCAAATCCAAGTAAGCATTTTTTAAATTCGAATTAGTTTTGGATTTATAAATTTTTTAAACCTTTGAACACGCTCCACTTTTTGAAGTTTTTTCGCCCTCATTTTTGAAACGTGATTTCTAAATTGCTATAAGTCATTTAAAATTACATATTTTCTTATTAAAAAAATATATTAATGTTCGTTAAAACTTCATCTTTCCGATGTTATAAAGATTATAGTTCTATCTTTACAATTAAATTAGATGTGGTCAATTAAGACATTGAAAATAATTCATACATTTTTGTATACTTGTCTTCCAATTTTCAACAAAAAAATAAATAAAAAATTAGGGGTATAGATTAAACTATTGGCTACAAATGATCCAGAGCGTTTGTCAAATTTCGATTTAGTTTTGTAGTTATAAATTTTTAAATAATTGACGAAATGTCTGAAATAATCGTCAATTTTACGCGTAAAATTTTAAGGGATAAATTAAAACTGCTCTAAGTAGTTCAAAAATATACTTTTTTCCCGTTAAAAAAATATAGTTATATTCGTAAAATCTTCCTTTCTTGAATGGTATCAATACTGAAATTCTATCTTAAAAAATAAATTAGATGTAACTATTTATGTGAAGTACTATAATTATTATTAAAAGATATTTCGGAGCAAAATGCCAACATGTATGTAAATCTAAATCCTGTAGCTTATTATATATTTTAACGGGAAATTATTATTAACGCCAATTCTCAATAATCTTACTTCATATAAATAAAAGTTGGCGAATTAGACTTATTTAAGATTGGCGCGTTTATGCTACTGTTTGTTTACACATGTTTCTCTTTTCAATGAGTAGAAACAATTGCGTTGAAGCAGTTGAGATTTTCCAGTTATCCAGGGGGGAGGGGGGGGGGGGGGGGGGCTGTAAACTTTTATACCTTAAAAGTTGGGAATTTCGAGTTTTAAAAATCCCTGAGTTGGGAAAATTTATGCCTCAGGAAAGTTAATATTAGTAGCAAATGAAAGCGATGGAAGACTAGAAATTGCCCAGCTTGTATTAAGATGAAACTTAAATTAGACCTCAAAACAGAACACTGCATTGGCACATGCGTGCAATAAATCAATACTTTCGAGATAACTGTTTAATATTACCTATAAAAAAGCTGACAAATGTCTATAAGTTGGAACTGGGAATTTTTTAGCACTGTTGCGTTTTGAATTTCGAATCGTTAAGTGTGGTCTGGTTAAATAACGTCGCACTAGAGCTGCACATTGAACTACTGGCGTTGGTTCGAACAAAGCGTCCTTGATTGGTTATTGGTACGTATTTACTTACTACATCAAGGACGCTTTGGTTCGAGGCATGGCCAACTAGACTGAGAGAAGGCCGTGTAAGCTTTTCGTGACGTCACATTAGTCGTCTGCATTTTAAGCGGCCGGCATATGGTTGCGTAGCGCGCTCCTGTCTTCTGAAGATTATAAGTTGTAACATTTTGTTTGTATAAAAATTATTTCTATATTTCATACAATACATTTGAAAATGTAAGCTTGAGAAACACAATTTAATGAGAACTTATTTTAATTAAAAGAAATAACTCGCATTTTCCAAAAATGTCATGACTTTTACATTTTTTCATAGAGAAAAATTACAATGGAAAAATCATAATTATTTTTCTAGTATATTTAAAAAAAACATCAGTTTACTTAAACAAAACTAATAATTTTTTTTAATAGAATATTTATAAAAATAACGAACTTTAAAATACTTTTGCACTTTCCAAAAATGTAAACATTTTAAATTAACTGAAAGAACACTTGTGATGGTAATATACATTTAATTATATTTTTGAAAATAAAAATTTTTTTTTTTTTTTTGTAGAATATGCTTAATAAAAATAATTGTTTTACTTAATAGCATATTTACAAATATAAAGTGTAAAGGATAATTTTTATTTAACAAATATTTTGAATATATAAAAAAAGAAAAATATTAAATTGTTAACTATACAATTAATTTTATATTACATATATTGTCTTTTTTATGTACTGACAAATAATTCCACAAGTTAATAAAATTTAAATACTTTACTAAATGTTTGCTGTTTCCTTCTACAGTTTATGTAAATATAAAAGAAAATATCTAAATCTATATAGAAACTGATAATTCACACATCAAGTATCTATTTATTGTTAAATTTAAAAAAGTTTACAAATCATAACTATTCAAATTAAAAAAATTAAAGCTAACAATATACAAGAACCTATATAAAACACGAAAGCTTTGCATACAATATATAAAAAATGAGTTAAGCATATAGAGTAATTTCTAATTTTTGTCATAACATTGAAAATAAAAACATTTTGAGTCTTTTTTTAATTTTATGTTACTAAATGACTTTCGGTGCAGGATAAATTGTATAAATACCATTCAAGTTGTGTTAAACACTTTAATAACACTTCAAAGTTATATATACATTACTTTTACGGTAAAACCTGTTATTGTGGTTTACTAAAAGCAACAACTTTACCGTTTTAAATATTTTCAACGTTCCTCTATTCTTAAGAAAGGTTTACTTTACAAATTATATACGTATTTTGAGAACAGGTCATATTTTAATTTCGAATATTCCTATAGTGTGCTGCTAGAAATATTTGATGTTACTTGCGCGAGAATTGCAGATTTGTGACAAAACACTTTTTTAAGGATGCATTAGTAACACTTAGATAGAGATTTCATTATTACAAAAGGTACTTACTTTCAAAGAAATAAAATCAAAAACATTAACCGTAAACAAGATAAACTACATGATTATAGCATTAAATTTAATTTGCCAAAAGTAACTGGTGTTAACGCTATACATCTTAATTTTGAAACTTTTTAAGTTTTCGTTTATTACACTCTCCAACTGATTTTGATTTACTTACTTGTAATATTTTTAACGCTCTTTTCTACTGATTCTGTTTTTTTGACCAATTTGAACACATTGATTGGATTTATTCTTTGCATAATTGTTTAGACAAACATTAGATAATGTTTAAATGACAAGCAAATTTTGCATTCACAATAAATATTTGTAAAATCAAATACACAACTAAGTATAATTCACTTAACTTAACCAATAGTGCATGTTGTTTAATGTTATATGACATGTATAGTTTTTCCTATTCAGAAGAAATTAGTTTTTAAAAAATTACAAAACGTACAGAAAGTGAAAACACTACATTAGAAAACGGGGTTTTCATTCTTCCTCTATTAAATCAGCTTCGTGTAATGTTTGTAAAGCTTGTTTGGTTAATCGCATTAAATCCTGGGCTGTCATTGAACATACAGGAACTAATACAACTACTTCCTTTGTATTTGGAGAAACACGATGACATCCTAAAAGAATGAGCATTCTGCCATCGAAGTGAACATATTTTTATTTACACTGTTATTATCTTAAATTATTGAAAGTACTTTGAAATCAGCTTCGTGTAATGTTTGTAAAGCTTGTTTGGTTAATCGCATTAAATCCTGGGCTGTCATTGAACATACAGGAACTAATACAACTACTTTCTTTGTATTTGGAGAAACACGATGACATCCTAAAAGAATGAGCATTCTGCCATCGAAGTGAACATATTTTTATTTACACTGTTATTATCTTAAATTATTGAAAGTACTTTGAAATCAGCTTCGTGTAATGTTTGTAAAGCTTGTTTGGTTAATCGCATTAAATCCTGGGCTGTCATTGAACATACAGGAACTAATACAACTACTTTCTTTGTATTTGGAGAAACACGATGACATCCTAAAAGAATGAGCATTCTGCCATCGAAGTGAGCATATTTTTATTTACACTGTTATTATCTTAAATTATTGAAAGTACTTTGAAATCAGCTTCGTGTAATGTTTGTAAAGCTTGTTTGGTTAATCGCATTAAATCCTGGGCTGTCATTGAACATACAGGAACTAATACAACTACTTTCTTTGTATTTGGAAAAACACGATGACATCCTAAAAGAATGAGCATTCTGCCATCGAAGTGAACATATTTCTATTTACACTGTTATCTTAAATTATTGAAAATACTTCGAAATCAGCTTCGTGTAATGTTTGTAAAGCTTGTTTGGTTAATCGCATTAAATCCTGTGCTGTCATTGAACATACAGGAACTAATACAACTACTTTCTTTGTATTTGGAGAAACACGATGACATCCTAAAAGAATGAGCATTCTGCCATCGAAGTGAACATATTTCTATTTACACTGTTATTATCTTAAATTATTGAAAGTACTTCGAAATCAGCTTCGTGTAATGTTTGTAAAGCTTGTTTGGTTAATCGCATTAAATCCTGGGCTGTCATTGAACATACAGGAACTAATACAACTACTTTCTTTGTATTTGGAGAAACACGATGACATCCTAAAAGAATGAGCATTCTGCCATCGAAGTGAACATATTTCTATTTACACTGTTATTATCTTAAATTATTGAAAGTACTTCGAAATCAGCTTCGTGTAATGTTTGTAAAGCTTGTTTGGTTAATCGCATTAAATCCTGGGCTGTCATTGAACACACAGGAACTAATACAACTACTTCCTTTGTATTTGGAGAAACACGATGAAATCCTAAAAGCTTGCACAGAATGGCTTGCTGCTGGTTACTTTGTGGATTTTTTTATCCGAGACAAGTTCCCTTGTAAGACACTTTTCGTTTGATGTGAATTTCATCTACTAAAAGGTTCACTAATTTTTCTTGTCTTCAGTTTATTGCTTTCCAATAAATGTTGAAAATCTTTGGCAGCCTCGATTTCACCAATGTAAACAAACACACTAAAATCTGAAGTAATTTTAACACTCTTGGAAATGGTCGGTGTAGAATCCAAATTTATAAACAAAATGCAGTTTTTTTTCAGAAATTACAACTTTAACATCCTTTGGCAATTGAACCTTTCCTTCAACACCTTTTACCAATTCATCATAGGAAGATATTTTGGTCGTTCTGTAAAAACGTTTTCAGCAAAGTCCCATCTACTTTTGTAGCTTTGAGTCGCGGCTCGCTCTTTTCACTGTCGATTCTTTTTTTGTAAAATATGCAGGTCAGCCAGGAAAAATTGTGGGAATTGCGCCACGTTTTAATTTAGGGCGATCGCTTTTCATCTGTATAATTTCTCCCTTAATTGGTAGCACGTCGAAACAAATCACGTCGTCTTCAGCGAAAAGCTTTTCGCACACCACACTTCTCGTAGTAGGCCTAAAGTCTTTGCAAGGAATGTTTTTGACAAAAAAATCTTTCAAATTGTCATTTTTAGGAAAAAGAAAGACGGAAACATAAACGTTATGTCCATCATAATTGGAATTACAAGTAGAAACAGCATCTATCAGTCAAATTTGAAAATATTGATGTATGTAAACAAGCGAAAGAAACAGCAAAACAGACCGCGTTCAAATTCAGGATCGTCGATCGTCAGACAACTAAATTGACGTCACATCACGTGACTTCGAAGCTTACTTGGCCTTGTCAGTCTAGTTGGCCATGTTCGAGGCCTTTCTTGAAGAATAGACCCGGGAACGTTGTCTCATATTTTTAACAATGGTCAGATAACGAGGACAACACTAGAGTTGGTACCTGACGTCCTTAAGTTGGGAATTTTGAATCGTTCACTTTCGGAATTTCGGATCATTAAGTTGGGAAATTTCTTGTCTCAACATCCCAAAAATAAATTTGTGTGACGGCACTGCCAGTAATAATTTATATAACTAAAAAAAGTATTGTTGTTAGGACACATTGTCATTGTCTACAGTGTATGAAGCCGGTATTGTTTGCGAAGCAAACTAAAGAGGATTGCGTAGCAATCCTCCGGGGGTTGGCGAAGCGTTAGCGGAGCAGGAGGCGGACCCTAGTTACTGAAAAAGTTAAATAGTTTCAAATGCTAATTTTTTTCCCTGGAAAAATGATACCAGTAAATTAGTCACATTCTGAATGTAAAAACCACATTCCTATTACCTTTCGTACAATGTAGCATTTATTTTTAAATTTGAAACAATATATAATCGTTCAAAATATGTTTGCGATGTTTTCATAATGAATGTAATAACGTAGAAATATTGTGCGAGTTCGATCCATGCACCTACATAATTCAATATGAAATAATTCTCTATATTAAATTGTATTAGTTAGTAATAATTTAATATTGATCTGTTTCACGGATTACATTAATAAGTTTAGTTTCAAGCAGAGCGGGATTAAAAATTATTGAGGTTTTACAATAGAACAACGAAAAAAGAATTTAAAATGTGTCATTAACCAAATTTAAAACATTTTTTACTATGCCTGTGTTTTAAAATTTATTTATCTTGTTACTTCAAACAAGTATTCTTCTTTATTGAAAGATTTGCGAAATAGTCTTGCACCTGCCTAATTCAACACGAAATTTACTTTCAATATTAAATTATATTAAATAGTACTAACTAAATTTTTTTTTATTACTTAAGTATGTTTAGTTTCAAACAGATATTTAGATGTAAAACAAGTTTTCAATGAAAACGTGCATAGTAATCTAAACGCTTGAAAGAAAAAGTTTTCAGGTACAAGAAAATTAATTTTGACAAATTTAAAACCATTTAAAAAAATTAATTTGACAATTACAGTAGATGAGTTTTTAATTTTTTTTATTATGTTTCTTTAAATAAGTATTTTGTTAATAAAGATTTGTTCGAAGTTACTATTTTTTTTCAATCCCCGTACTACTAGCGACCTACGATACATTTTATATTCTGTAAGATTTTCTTAGAAACAAAATTATGAAATATTCTTAATAACAAATTTCAACATGTGTCGTTTTCAAGCATTATGCTAAATAAAATAATATATATATTGAAAAGTCGAGAACGACAGCTGCACCATTCAAAAAAATTTAACAAAAAAATAGATTAAGATTAACTTAATCGTAACTGCATTATGAAATACAATAAAAATGCTATTATATTTATACTATAGAACAAGTTTCTTTAGAAGGTAGATATTTGCAAATGTTATAATGAATAGTTAGTTGGATAAATTATATAATTGTTTACTAAATTAAAGGTAAAACTGTTTTCATCACTACGACTAATTCCGAATAACTTGTAAAATTATCTGAAATAAGTACGAATCTTCATTACTGATTAAACGTTTAATAAGAATATAAAATGTAGGGATGAAACGGATATCCGGTAACTATCCGGTATCCGGCCTATCCGGCTGCTTTTTAACTATCCGGTAACTATCCGATATCCGGAAGTAAAGTGCCGGATATCCGATTTTCCATGCCGGATATCCGGATAAATAAAACATCGAAAAAAAATTTTTGTGGCGATCAATTTTCTTTTTTCTTGCTTTACGTATTTTCCTGAAAATTCTAGCAATGTATTCACACTGTGCAGATTCTCCTTTTAACCAACACAGATTTTTAAAAAACCACTTTTTTTTCAAATTTTTAACTTTAAAATTATATTTTTAACGAATCGTTATGGTGGAGGGTCATCACATCTCACAACTAATATAAAGTTGAATTAAAAAATAAATTTCTCAAAAGTTTAAGCAAACTTGAGTTTTCATGTTTGGAATGAAAGGGCATGTGGTAAAATTACAATTATTCAGAAATCAAGTGTAAAATGTACAAAACATACGACCATTGCTAGCAGCACCCTAGAATAACCCTTTGTAATTTTTTCTTTTTTCTTAATGTTTATTCAATTTTGGTATCACTTTAAAAATAAGGAATTTGGAAATATTACAGAATAAAAAAATATTTTTCAATTTTTGACTGATTTCCGTTTTTTCTAGTGTGTATGAAAAGTTATTTTCATAAAAAATAAACTGCCGGATATCCGATCGGATATCCGGCAAAATCCAGTTCGGATATCCGATATCCGGTTTGAAATGTGCGCCGGATATCCGGTATCCGGCAAAACCACTATCCGGTTCATCCCTAATAAAATGTTATTATCGTTTCTTACTATTTGTGTGTGCAAAATGAAGATAACAAATTGCCGAAATAATTTTGCAGTAGCAAAAAAATAATTTGATCTCCATTATTATAATCTTCTTATTTACAAAAGCTACTTTACATAGCATTTAAAAGTCCATTCAGCTACTCCAGAGTTAGACAGATGCAAACATCCCTACAAATTGTTACTGAAATACTAAACTACAAGAATATTGTCAGGGTTTAGCATGCAAACGAAAACTTTGTGCTAAAATTGTGCGAATGGTTGACGTTAAAACATTAGGTTAAGTTACTTTTGCAGAATTGCCTTTTATCTTGGCAATCTTGACAAGTCTTACCAATCAAAAGAGCATTTCAAAGAACTTAAACTTATTTCGATAATGGAGACATTCTTAGACGATAAAATATATCATGAAACGTCTAACCATTGATATGGACATTTTAAAACATTTGCATTTAATTCGATTCATTAGAAATGTTATTAAGTGACAAAATATGCAATCGAGCTGGGATCGGTCCTCCTAGTACTTTTAGTATTATTCATCTCAATTTATTTATTAACTCTTTGCACTCCGCTATCGCCTCTCAGACGACAACTTAACTATCAGTTCTTTTGGTTCAGTGTTCTTTAAAATAAACGAGAACAGCACAATCTAGTATTTAAAAAACATCGATCTTTTTTTCTACTTATTCTCTTACACATTCAAAACAAACAATCATTTTCCCCTTCTAAGAAAAAAAAAATTCTGGGGAAAAGAACAGAAAGAGAAATAACTGTTCCGTAGTTAGAACGCAAATGTCAAGGATGTTCTTAGAGTGCGAAGGGTTAAGTTTTATTTTCTTCTGTTCCCGTAGCAAACACATCTTTAGCAAAGGAAGTCCTGAATCAATTTCGCCTTAATAACCGAGCGGGAATCGAGTAATAAAGGACCAGACACAAAAATAAGACATTGGATAAGAGTATATTCGTTAGCCAAGTGGAAGAAGGCCGTTATTTGAGCTGCTGGGAGGTTGTTTCGGTCTATCTATATCTGTGGTCGTTTACGAGTCTTATCGCTTCTTTGCAGAAGAGGACTGTCTCATAAAGCATTCTGTACTTAACCATTGCAGGTTATGTTTGACATAGCATTGCAAAATTAACTTTGTCCGTTCAGTAAAGATGAATGGGCTTGTTTTTAGGTGTGCCACGCTTTTTAGAAGCAGGGGAGAAAAGGACCAGGCAAGTAGGGAAAGAAATTCACCTAAAACGCCTGATTACTTAAAGGAATGGCAATATTAAATTCACCTAAAAGGTCTTAGAAGGGCAATATTCTGGGTTCGGGAATTAAAAAAAAACTTGCCCATGCAATAATTATTGCACGAACAACCCTCTCCCGCCCCTTTGTAAATACTCAAGACCGCACACCGTTCAAAGAGTTCTACCCATATATAGCAGCACTACCAACGGCTCGTTTAAAAACTGCTTGGGAACTAATTAATTTCAAACGCAATTTTC
Source organism: Troglohyphantes excavatus (assembly GCA_963932185.1). Taxonomy (NCBI): domain Eukaryota; kingdom Metazoa; phylum Arthropoda; class Arachnida; order Araneae; family Linyphiidae; genus Troglohyphantes; species Troglohyphantes excavatus. The sequence continues at coordinate 26,645,213 of OZ010673.1, read as the reverse complement.
AAAAAATAACTTTAATATTTATGAGACATCAAATATATATTTTTTTTAAAGAAAAACCGAATTTAAGATAAATGCGTTAAAAAGTATTTTTTTTTTTTAATTTTACGATCGAGTTGAAAAAATTGAATTATTTAATATCAATTTCATACTTATTAAAACTTTTTGAAATCAGCGCCAAATTTCGGTATGATTTTTGTAAATTTGTCACCAGCTTCAAAAAGTTGTAATAAGTATAAAATTGATATTATATAATTTAACTTTTCAACTCGTTCGTAAAATTAAAAAAAAAATATATCAAATTTTTCTTAAAGTTGGTTTTTCTATTTTTTAAATAAGATTATTTTATTTTTCCCTTTTAATTTAGCAGGGGGCCTCGCCCCCTGATCACCTAGAAATTCAAGTAACAAATTGTGCTCACATTTTGTCAGCACAATGTATATTGTAAAACAATCCTTATCCATGCCAATAAATGATGGGTGAATGAAATGTCATTGTTATACAATCTTTATTCCACAATGAAAATATTTTGAAATCGGATAAATAATTAAAAAAAACTCTGATTAATCGATATTTCCGATAACAACCGGATATATAACAGCCGGATAACGGAATATTTTTTTTGCAGTTTTTGCCTAAGCGAATTTTTCTCTATTCAACAAAAAAAGAATTTTCGAAATCGTGCAATATTTTTTTTAAAACGGTTCTGTTAATTGAGAATTCCGGATAGTTAAATGCCGGATCTGACGCGAATACACATAAAAAAATACGTAACACTCGAATTGACAACCTCTTTTCTTGGCGCGTGATTTGGCGGTTTTAATTTAAAGTTTCTGGCGGTTTTAGTTTAAAGTTTTTATTGGCGCGCTGTTCAGTCGGTTAAAAAGTACGATTCATCACTGCTCCGGGGAATTCTTATTTTTTTATACATCGCATGTTAAGATCCGTTTTGTGTGAGACCCGCAAAGTGGAACTTTACAACTGAAATAATATATACCAGAATGCATGTGCGATAATTATTGCAAGAACAGCCCCCACACCCATTCGCTAGAGCCAAAAAAGTAAAACTTAACGATTTGCTCATATATGGCAGCATTATCAACAGCTTGTTTAAAAAAAAAAAATTAAAATTAATTATTTTAAACGCATTTAAAAAAAAAAAAGCGCTGATAATATACGATTCGTCACTGGTCCACGAAATTCTCTTTCTTTTGACACCTCATGTGTTAATATTCGTTGCGTCTAAGTGGCGTAAAAGGGATCTTTACTGCAGGAATAATTTATATCATAATTGAGTTAGATTTCTTCGACATTCAACTCGATATCACTAAAGTAATTTTTTTCCTCTGAGAAAGTATAAACTAGAAAATAAACCAGAATGCACGTATCAAAGAAGCTACCGTATATACTCGCGTATAAGCCGATCCGCGTATAAGCCGACCCCTTAATTTTAGGCCGATTTTTTGTCCAAAATCGGAAACTCGCGTATAAGCCGAGTTGTATTTTAGTGCATGAAAAATTCCGATTAAAATCGGCAAATCCTCGACAAAAGAGTAAAATTTTAATAAGAAAAATAAATATTTAAGCCTAGAAATTAAAAGTTTAAAGAAAGTGGCTGGAGAAACGGCCTTCCTCGAAGTTCGTGACGATTCATCGGGCTTAAAAGTATGTACCACTCGCGATGTTCTGGTGTCTTTCAAACCAATTAAATATTTATCAAAATATATACTTTTTATTAAGTTAAACTGATTATTTATGTGAGTAGTTAAATTTTGCGTTACGATTACGCCGCGATGCGCAGAACGGTCTCCAGTCAGCACGTGACGCACATTCTCGATCTCGGAAATGTGTCGGCGCGATTTCAGAAGAATCCGCTAATTTCAACTTCTCTCCTTTTCCCATTTTTGGCAAATTATATTAAAAATTTTAATGACCCGCGTATAAGCCGACCCCCCTACTTTTTAATGAAAATTTTGACTTAAATTTCTCGGCTTATACGCGAGTATATACGGTAGTTTTTACCCAGAATGCAGAATCAAGTATCCAACTAGATACTTGATTGCATTCTTTAAACGTACACGTACTTTATGCAGTATTTTTAATATGGGAAACTATTAGAACTTTTCATAGTTTTTACCCCTATTTTTTTTAATTTAAATTATGTAAACAATGAAACTGCTCCTTCTCGAGTCTTTGGTTAAGCTTTACTTTAAGTTTAGATTTCTTAGTATTATTTTTTTCGTTTTAAACTACTCTTTCAACCTGTTTAATTTCCCTATACTACAATTGAACTTTAGAGTGATATTATGGCTTTATAGTGAAATCGTTGGAATAAAAGTATTTTTGTACTCCACACAATTTTTAACCAATTTAAGGTGTCAACTAATTAAATGGAATTGTGGAAATTGCCGTGATTTATTTCCCCGCTCCTCCTGCGTTGTATTAAAAAGTGGATTAAGACGCGTTCTTCCGCGTCTTCTACACGAAGGTATAACATTTATCCTCGTACGCTGATTCCACCTAGAGTTATGGGCATTTAAAATATCACCGCTCTTTATCTAGCTGAAGTTTCTGTCGATGGCTCTTGTACCCGGACTGATTTTAAAGACGTATTCATGTCAAAACATTTGAAAATCTGGGAAATCCTGGTTATCCACAAAAACATCCAACATGTATAGGGGACTATTGTGGCTGTTAAAACTGTAGTGGTCTAAAGTCCGTCACGCCAATGAAAATTGCGTTAGATGCAAGCTAAGGTGTTGTCTTCCTCATATGACTTCTCATATTTTTTTTTTATCATTAATGCACACCATGTGATATTATTTTTCTTTCTCACTAATGGACACTATGTACGACCTGGTGTCGAGATTATATCTTGTATATAAATAATCGATTTTTATATTGTCGAAGTAAAAAGCACGTGTTTTAATAATCGGCAAACAATAATTTTTATATGTAAAAATTTTACGGAAAAAAATCAAATGCTTTTTTTATCCACTATTCAATAGATTCAATTCAATAGATTACTATAAAACTTCTAAATGGATTATAAATTAAAAAATTTATATCTCGTGGCCGTATTTTTCTTTGGAAACGCTAGATGCCTTTGCAACTCGAAACTTTCCTAATGTTGGTATTGTTTTTAAAATGGGCTCGCAACTCGATTCAATTTACAGAGTTTTCAAATCAGATGAAGTGCTGCTCTTTTCGGATTTCGCTCTCAAAAAGAAAAACTTACTTTTCGTACGGGGTCAGGAAATCAAGTTTTACAGCTTGAGATATTCTGTCAGTTACTTGTGGTATATGTGCTATCTCTCCACAAAGAATTTTCACAACCTACTCCCTCACTTTCGGGACCTTTTGGTAGTTGACTTTCTGTACACGCTGCAATGCGATACAAGTTGTTTCGACTTGATCTTTATACTTCTGTTCGAAGTGGAGTACAAACTACTTAGACATCTAGCCGAAGACTTCATAAGATGTGCTTCAACGGCCGGTCTCCATTTCTTTGTTCACCGGAATCAATACAGAGATTTAGAAAACGTTATCGATCACCCTCTGGAAACCATGGGTCTTTATTCATGCACCAAAAGACCCTTGTATGTTGCCGTGTGTTTCAGTCGACCAGACATTGTTCGGATGTTGCTCAATTGCGGAGCTAGAATTCTGTATGAAGACGTTTGCAATTGCCATTTGCGGAACCACGGCCATCCTTTACTGCATGTCTTGGAAGGTTTTGTTACAGCCAACAGAGAGTCGAATACCGTCGGTGAGATATTGCTCGACAGAGAAAAGTATGTGGAATCATTGAAAGTACTTCTTGTCGATTTGTCATATACTAGTCCACTTTGGACGAGAGTGTGTAGTGCACTTGGAGAGTTAACGGGTCAGGAATTCGAAGAGAGGTTTCCCAGTTTGAAACATATGAGCCGAGCTCAGATTCGTCTTTCATTGAAAAACAGACGTGCTTTGCCTCAACTGGATAGTTTAAAACAGCTGTGTTTACCTAAAGTACTGATATCTTATATTTACATTGAAGAGAATGTTGTTGGTAATCGTAAATAAAGTACTTTCAAATCAGTTGAATTCTCAAAAAAATAAATAATGAACATTTCTTAAGAGAATATGTATTTTAAAGGATGTGTTGCTACGTATGTAATACCTGTACCTCAGCTACAATAAAGTATGCTAAACCATCACCAATTGTCACTCAAAATAATCGCCAAGGAAATTTATTTACATCTTACGATACTGACCTTACCTTTTTATTAAGTAAGGCACTAAAAGAGCATCTATTTAATTTTTAATATTTATACATTCCAAAAAATGCCATATCCTAAGAATAATTTTCTTATTTTTCAATTTTACTAAAGATTTATTACTAACTTTATTAATAATTTCTTACTAATACTAATTTTAGATGCAATAAATATACTTAAACTACGCTAAATTCAGATCGGACTAGAAAATATATTCATCCATTCTGTTATATTCCACTAGCTGAAATACCCGTTCTACGCACGGGAAGGAAATAAATTACAAAATTGATACAGATACAATATTTATAGCGAAATAAACAATATTCTTAATTTGTCACCCATGAGGGGAAACCACAGTATTAAAAGTACTAATTTGAAACGAAATTTTATTAGCAAGGTCCTGCAAGAACTGGAAAGATTGCTAATATGAAGTTGTCTACACAATAATGTGGATATATATGCATTACTCCCGTTGATCACCATCTATATTTTAACCTTTAGTAACATCCCAAAGATTTAAACAGGAAGAACTCTTATAAATGTTAATAAAAATTATCTGAAGAGGTTTTATTAGACACCTATGTCAACATTTGTCATTAAGTTTCACAAATTGGTGAAAATATAAGAAGAAAAAAAAAACGAAAAAGAATTTTAAAAGGTTCATTTGCCAAATTCAAGATTTTCATATTTTTTCTTTTGTACGGTAAACCTTATCAATATGCGAGGAGGGATGGTTCCCCAGCACTTTTTGTTAGATTTTGTCCCCGCACTTTTTAAATATTTAACTTTTTTAAATAAAAAATAAATCATATATTTTACTTCATTGAAATTCAAATCAATTTTAAAAAAAAAATCGTATCAATCCCCTACCCACTACTACAGAAGATTTACGCAAACCCAATCCCCCTCTAATACTTGTACCAAGTGGGGGCAGAGTCTATAACAACATTTTTCGATTCCGCCACTCGTATAGGCATACCTTCATATAAAGAAAGGTAGGCCGCATCGATCAAGCCGATTATTAACCCATTCCGCCACTGACCGTGACAGGAATGTCGCCCTTAACTGCAGGCTATTTCTTTCACATTACTCCCAGGGGAATCGTGTTATGGGCTATAAATGACCTACCATGGTATAGGAAAGTGAGTCGCGTCGATCAAGTCGTTTGTTAACCCATTTTACCCTCTGATCTTTATACCGCATGAAGGAAAATGTCACCCTTGATGACAGGCAGTATACACTTCCACTCCAATAATTCTATGGAAAATCAGCCTTCGTGGATAAATGACATAACATGGAGTGGAAGGTAGGCCGCGTCAATCAGATTGACCATTTATACACTCTCCCTCTGACCTTCCTACCACGTGGGGTCCAAAGTATTCATGAAGCAATTATTACGGTACAGAGTGGCTTCTACCTACCAGATAGATTACTTTTATGTGTAAGATATAAGTAACAACTCTGTCAAAACTCATCTTCCTGGGTATACAGAAAGTTAGAAAATTAGTGATGAGTCAGTGGATAAGTGGCAAGGATTTTTACTTTTGGCAGTTAGAGTTCGAATTTTTGAAAATGAAAAAATGAACATCCTTTCTTAGTGAGCAATTTTGGCTTAAAATGCCATGCTCCATGCCAAATTTAATTTTCATAGTTGTTGTAGTACGGAATATCCCGTTATCCAATCATATTTTCACCATTTTGACATACATTTTATCATTTTTTGACACTAATTTCGCCATTTTTATGGTATTTTTACATATGTGTTCATATTTTAGTTCATTTGGCGATGTTTTTATATATATAGATTACAGAACTTCACTCACAGGTAGAGTGGTAACATAACTGGCCTCTCGGCAGGTAAACTAATAAATAATGGATAACACAAAACTAACTGAGTGCACGGAGGCTAAATTACAAACTTTTATTTAGCGATGGGCTTCCTGTCTTGAACCTTTATATTATTCATACTGTATACTTCTCTTCAGTTTGATAATATATTTTTCGTATGGCTTGCATTTTTGGTCTTAGCATTTTTCGTTTTGTTTTCTTTTTCACAGTTAAATCCCCCCCGGTGCGACGGGCCGGTTTTTATATTATTTTTACATATATGATCATATTTTAGTTCATTTGGCGATATTTTATTAATTTGGCGAAATGTTTTATTCATTCGGTGAAATTTTAATTTATTTGGCGAAGTTTATTAATTTGGCGACAGTTTTTAGTTATTTGGCGACAGTTTTTAGTTATTTGGCGACATTTTGGCGATATTTAGTCATCAGCCAATCAGAATGCTCCTCGTACGTTACATAATATTAAAAATTTCCATTGTTTAAATTTTATATTTTGCATTGTTACATGTTCTCCATGTTAATCCTATGGAGAAGTTTCGAAAAAGGGGTTTTACAACCCCTTAAATCCGTTCGATCGGAACAAAAATAGCTTACTTTTCCTATTTAAGCTATAAGGAACAAATTTGCCAAATTTCATCTTCATAGGTATACGGGAAGTTGGAGAATTAGTGATGAGTGATGAGTGGGTTTTTCGCATTTATATATATAGATAAGTGCATGATTTTAGTAATTGTAACACTAGACATTTTTTTAAGCAAAGTTGGCGATTGAACATTGACTACAAAATATCTTCTACATACCTACTAAATTTAATTGATTTTGTCCAGGTCAAAACCGAAATGCCTACTACTATAATGCCTCAACAAAAAGCTTTTCTGCAGTACCAAAATTTGGTATACAAATTTTTGTATCCTAAGTAAGTAGTAAGTGAGACCAGATTCAGTGGCGTTAAAATGGGACATTCGAAGACAGGTAGAAGGCTACTATTGTCAATTTTCGAGTTTTATATATTTATCGAAAAAAATTCTGTTAAATTTTATTAAAATTGATACAACCCCGCATTTTTGTACTTTACAAATTATCGCAAGCACCTAAATGAGAATCACTAAAATTAAGAAGTGCACCAAATTATGTTAGCCCGCTGTAAGTGCTTCATGTCAACCATATGAAACCCTGCCAACCATAAAATTACGCCAACCACAAAATTACTTAAAGTGTACAATATTTTTGCTTTAGATTCTACCTCTACTTTAAAAATGTCGCCAAACTTTGCCAAGTGGTTGCTGTTACACGTAAGTACCCGAATTTTTAATTGTTTTAACATATTATGGTTATAATATTTTTGTTGCAATTGCTTACGTGATAGTCATTAGTTAGAAAATGAATACATGGATTTAATTGGAGGATAGAGTGTACTTTAAAGTTTTGAGATATGTCTGTAACTAGTAACTGCACAAAAGTGTTGATAGGGCAATAACAATAAAAATAATCACTTTGTACCAAAGTTTTTTTTAATATATTTATTCGTCGTTTAAAGTTAATCTAAATTTCTTCAATTTTTATCATAATTATAAAATAACTAAGCCTTTCAGAATTGAAGGTTAATTTTACTTATGAAAAGAATAATCTTCGCAAATTATATTTCTGCAAAAGAAGTAAAGCTCTATATCCGCCACTTTCAATTTCAAAATAAAGAACGAAAAATAAATTTAACTAAAATATTCTATTGTTATTCACATCTTAGAATTAATATGAACTCACAGAATAATGGTCAAAATCGTCTGCCAGTAATAAGTCATCACCAGAACAGCTCTCTTCAACAATTTCCCACTTTCCCTAAACTCCTTTCATGTGCGATCAGCGAATGCTCCGGGCTTCCCTTCAAGATTGAGAGCTTCCCAATTCCATTCAAATAGGCGAGAGAATTAGATCGCATTGAGTGTGGAATGAATGCTCAAGTAATGAATATGGCGGCCTAACTGAGGCATGAATTTAGAGATCCAATCTCAATAAATTGGAAAGGATTCCTTTTAGAATCATAATGGTAATAATCGCGAATTAAGAAGTTTTGAATAACTTATATTCTTAGCTGTTAGCGGCAAAAAGTATTGGAAGATATAGAGAAGATATTACATTTACTTCGTTAAAAAATTATGAAGCCTCTTTATCATGGTACATCATACTCAAAACACGGGAGTCAGCATTGCTCTATGCTTAAGTTCTATTTCTTAAAACGACAAATTTGCCTTTTTCAAAATAATGTTGGTTTTTAATAGAATATAATGCTATGTTAACTAAAATATTGCTATTAGTTAGGGTGAAATAATTTAACGATTTGGCAGCATGTAGTCGCAGAATGAATTCAACACTTTAACTCCCATGTGAACCATACTTCTTATATACTCCCTTCGAGCATGAATGGACTGTAGTAGAGCGAATACGACGTCATCATCGTGATGCAAACATCTCAGACCTGATGGCACCAGACACGTGACTTCCTTTCAAAATTTATGAATGAAAAACGTTTGCGATTGACTTGTGATTTGGAAATAATAGTAAATGTGTTACTTCATGAAGTACTGGATATTTTTATGAATGAACTAGAAAAAACTTATGAATGGATGACGTAGGAAACCACGTTTTGGCCTCACTTTGATGTTAGCGAGATTATAACCTTATGATTTCTCTACTATGAAACTCCATGCTCGAAGTATACTCCTTAGTCCTTGGTCAGTGGCAGAATGACTTTAAGTGTTGAAGCACTGCTTCCAATTTATTAAAATATATTATTTATTAAAACATATTATTTTTAAAAATGAAGTTGAAAATTAAGGGCCTATATTGCATGTCTGTAAAATTTTTAAATCGGTAAAATCCTAAAGAGGATTACTGAGTATGCGTTGTACCTTAGAAAGACGCAATCGGGACAAAAAACCACATGCATTGACTGCATGAAATTGTTTCAATCGCTTCTGTCGAGCCTGCATATAACGAAGTTTGACGTGGTTCATGCTATAAATTGAGTAATTTGCAGTGAAAACTGAGATTTCGTTTCTCGATCCGAACCATTCGATTATTGTATCGCTTTCAGGTGTCAAGTCGAAAAATGAGTATTTTGCATTTGTGTTTTTGTAGTTTTATTCGACTAAAATTGCTTCAATAACTGGAATGCTTTTGTCGCTATGCATAATTTAATAGTATGTTAAAATATAAATTGATATTTCGATAACAGCATTCAGCACTTCTACATTCGCAACTTACGAGCTGCCATTTGTAGCTGTGTATTTGACAATTGATGCCATTTTGGGAAAATAGATCCTATATTTGTCTGAGATCGATATAAAGGCTCAATGTACATTGATGGCCTATTCCGAAACTCCATCTACTGTTCACTGTTGGGAAATATGAAGTAATGAAAGTATTCCTTACTGGCCAATAATTCGTTTTTCGGTTTTTGAAATTTCTACAAATTCCTATTCTCGATTTGCATACGGGACAGATGATATATACTACAGCAATCAACTCTGACAAACAAGTTACTAATGTATATGAAACGCGACAGAAAATTTTAAATTAAAGTCGAATATCCCGTGAGGATGTTGTAATCCATCCATGTTGTAATAAGTATAAAACTGATATAAAATTAATTCGATTTTTTCAATTCGTTCGTAAAACTAAAAATTATTATTTACTTTTTAGCGCATTTTATTTAGGTCGGTTTTCCTATTTTTTAGAAAGATTATTTTATTTTCATGATTGTTAGAATAGCGTTTATTGTTTAAACAAATTGTTTGTGTTTACGTATGTATATCGAAATAAAATATCTCATAATGAACGTTTATCTGTCAAATTCTCTTGGATTTCACAACGCTATATTTTACGAATAAATATCTATAGTATTTCTTTTTGGTTTGTATCTAGTATCTACATCTAGTATGTTTTACGTTCGGTTAGGCATACTAAGTGTGCCAGAGAATGATAACTTAAAATAAAAAGTTGTAATAACTCAGATCCCTTTTAACCTATAGATAAGAAAAAAATTGGAAACATTTCTTCTAATCCACTATTTTAAGTTTGCAAATTTCAATAAGATCGTTTCATTAAGGGCTGAGATTAGCGCGAACATAATTTAGCTTTTAACTTTTACGTTATCATAGCTCCGAATACATAAGTTTCGTTTTTGAAAAAAACATGTATCAAAAATGAATAAAATAGCAGTTACTTGCTACACAGGCTGTCTTCATAAATCACTTTTAATAAATACCAACAATTACAACCAATACTTACTAAGAATCGAACCCAGATCCTCAGGCACCTCAGTCCAGGGCCTTATCCGTTGTACTACTAAGGTAACGTGGAAATGTTATAAACAGAAAGAATGTTAAAAAGGTATGTCAAAAGAATGGGAAATAAGATAATTGAATTACCATTTAAGCAATCGGCATCAAATAATGTGGAAACCATCTTCTGAACAACTACTTTAAGTTTTTCAGGTTGCTTTGATAAGATGGCTTGAGCAGAAGCTGAGATTAGAAATATTAAATCACACTGCTGATTTTTGTGAAAGTATACGATTACTTAAATTTGAGTACGTCATTCCTTATTTACGATTCAATTGAACTCAAAGAAAATCGAGTATGTTCAGATATCCAAAGTACCTTTTTTTTACAGTGTATCTACTAGTAAAAGTAACTATAACGGATGTATCAACTATCTACTAATAAATACGGACAAACGCATGTTTGTATATCTTAAAGAACATTATATCTCAAAACGATTACTCCTTCGAACGTCTTCATTCTCCTTGTACACCAGCGTACCCTCCATCACTGCATCACTGAGTGCATTAGCATAATTGCGACTCATATTTTTTATCCTCCCCGAGTCACAAGGAGGACATTTGCCCTCCCTCGTGAGTCCTCCAAAGATAAGAGCAAACAGAGCAGTCCGTATGATGGATAGACTGCGGCCGAGTTTTATGAATGGCTGCCCGGGAGAAGCAAATAAGTGCTTGGCGTTATAAATAGGCGGACTTTTCTTAAAAAAGATGACTTTGGCGAGATAAAACTATTTCTCTCAGCTGAAGGGAAGTGATGAATGGTCCTGGTGTGATGGATATTTGGGAGATAACGTGGAAATTAGCGCTTGCTGGGCGCTTCCATTTTATGAAAAATGTAAATATTACTAGGCAATAAATTGATGTCGATGTCATTTTTCAAAACTTGGAAGTTGTTGGATAAACTTGGGAATGTGATGTTAAGCAAGCTGATATGGCGTATATTTATTTGTTATGACAAAAAGGAATTAAAATGTTAAATAACTACTGGAGATGGAAAATAATATATTGATATGTCAGCAGAATATGATAATTTTAATTATGATGTAAAGCATTTTCAATCTTGTAAAAAATATGTTTCACACGTAAATAAAATATAATGCTATAGAGAATATTTAACTGTAACTTTTAACTTATTGCTCTATGTTATCAAGGTCATTATTAAGATAAACGAAAGTTGCATATTAAATTCATTATTTGATTATAAACATTTATTTAAAAAAAATTTAAATAAATAAAATTAAAATTAGTATAAGTTGTATAAGTTTAAGTAAAAATAAAATTATATAAGCTGTATAAGTTTAAGTAAAATTAAAATTAGTATAAGTTGTATAAGTTTAAGTAAAATTAAAATTAGTATAAGTTGTATAAGTTTAAGTAAAATTAAAAATAAGTATAAGTATATAGAAGAGGAATTGTCTTGAAAGTTTTTCTCTTGGTATTTAATGCTTATCTTAGATCTTAATTTTAAGATCTAAAGTATCTTAGATGTAACTAAATCCAAATAATTTTCATTTCCTGCTCTATATATGATAGAGTACCGAGCAATAGGAAAACTTTCAACGATTGTTCCTTACTTAAGATGTATATACTGTGCGATATAATTTTTTCGCTCCTACCCCTAAAGAAAACAAAGGAACAATATTTTTTTTACAAATTCAGAGAATTATAAATGCTGGTTTCAGTTTTAATTTACAATACTAAAAAACTCATATGAGTCGGTATTTGTTAAAATGGCGTATATTCTAGGTTAAGTCTATGAAACATACGCTCGTCTAACAAATGCCTATTCAAATGCCCCGCTTATTGTCAGATTTTGTTTAAAATATTTGGCAAATAGTATTTTACGGAACACATTAGGAACTATGTAACTTACCAAAAATTTAATAAGACAACTTTAGGTAAAAAAAAGTAAGATTTCTAAAAAATGTTGTTGTTGTTTAACTTTATATCATGATAAACAATATATGTGCATTTTAACATATTTAGAAGAATTATTTTATTTTATTTTAAATATAAAATTAATTTTAAGTAACACAAAAAAATATTTCTTAAGTTATGCATATTATATAAAGAGCTAAACTTAACCCTATATCACATTTCTATAAAAAAAAATTATTAATAGGATTTTTTAAAATGCAACAGTGATTGAAAAGTTTTTTATCATTTATTTTGTGTAAACTATAATACAATAAATAGTGAATACTTATCTATATAATTTAAAACGATATAATATATAAAAACCCACTTTAAAACAAAACTACGAGTGCTTCCTTTAGTACTTTTTATTGTCATGATCAATAGCATCCTATTTCAGTGCTCTATACAAGAGGTTTCAATCTTATCTCAGATTTTTCAGACTTATCGAATGACATAGTTTTCTATTTCTGGATTTTTTTTTCTGGAAAAGAATTCTTGTTCTAAAAGTTTTTAAAGTATTCTTTTAAGCTTTCTTTCCTAATCCGCACAATCTATCGTAAATTCTTTCGTAGATGTGAAGTTATTACATTTTTGAAGAAAAAAAATATGTTTGAAGTAAATATGTAAATGCAATTGACACTTTCGAATTTAAAGTTATTCTTAAACAAGTTTTCTATTTTGAAAATAACTATCAAATTTCAGAAGTGTGGCTCCAGAAAATAGAAATTGGGTTGAATTTGTGTATGTCATTACTTTTCACATTCAGAATGAATTTTAAATGCATTAAAAATTTATGCTTCAGATAAATAGGTATATATTGCACAAAAATATTGTAATTAAAAGAGTTTATATAGGATTATTTAAAAAAATGATTAAAAAATTTAAAAATCCAAAGTTTTGATTGCATACAGCTATATTTAATTTAAATACGTATTTTCATTCTTAACCTTTAAGAGGGATTTATACAGCACTTTCTTATGATTTGGCATACTTTAACTTTAATCAACATTTTAATTTATTAGAAAATATTTCCAAATAGGAAATGCGTATGAGGTTATATTGAATTATATACTGGGGACTTTACGAGTAAGTTTAGGCAGTCATACAAAGTAAGCAAAGAAAACTGATGAAATTTTGAAACTTATAATTTAATTGTAATGTCCTATTTCGTTTAGAACTCACATTCATTCACAGTAAAAAGCACAAACAACTCAGAGTCTCTCACATTCATTTTTAGCTATAAAATCTATTTTTAAATCTCACCTCTTAGGAAGTTTAGAGTTAACCGGGATATTCTCGACTTCGAACCCTTGTTGTCGTATGAAGTCCAAAATAGAGTGATTACCCAAAAAATGGCCTGAAATAAGGAATAAAATTATACCATAAAATAGATAAAATATATTCTACTTTTATTTTCATGCACACACTATATAGGAAAATTAAACTATCTTTCATCTTTATTTACATTATATATACTGCTCAATGTGTTAAGCTCACTTTTCGTGAATTTTAAGTTAATATCTCATTTGAATCCTCAAATTGTAATCTAACTATAATACTTAAATTGTGCATTGATAAAAATAGATACTCAAAAATAAGCAAAATGTACTCATTTTTTAATACATTCAATGCTAATCATGGCCAAGAATACATAAATTTCAATTTAGAAAACGACATGCACTCAAAACTGAGTACAATGAATAAAAAGCGTAGATGCTAGCCTACATAAGCTGCCTTCATAAACTACTTTCAATAAATATAGACAATTACAACCAAGTGTTACCGGGAATCGAACACAAATCCTCAGCACAGCAGTCCAGTGCTGATTCATTAAACTACCAGAATGACATTAAGATGCTTTAAACAGATGAAATATTAAAAAAGGTGTGCCAAAAGAATGTAAAGTAAGAGAATTGAGTTGTATTAACTCAGTTTCTATATAATCGCAATCAACATTAAATAATGTGGAAAACCATCTTCTGAAAAACTATTTTAATTTTGTCAGGTTTTATTAAGATGGATTGACCAGAATCTGAGACTAAGAATATTAAACCACATTGTTCGTTTTTGAGATATTACGGTTACTTAAATTTGAGTAGGTCATCGCTAATTTACGATGAAATTACACTTTCGCAACAGAAACACAAGTAAGTTCAGATACTCATTTTGAAACACCTTTTTGTTTACAATGTGGTATCTGAAAAGGGTATTTTTAGTAGAAGAATCCTCTAACAATTGTTGTTTTTCGCTGCGCTAAAAAAAATAGTGAATTATCACTTATAATCTGTATACTAAGACATCGATATAAAAACACCATTTTCAGTTTTTACGAACGGTTTGTTTATTTGTTAACGGACTTGTTTAATAATAAAATATCTTAAGAAAAGGACACACTAAATCGTATTAACAAAATAAATAGAAAAATTTCAAAAAAATAAATTTTTGACCATAATATCTATGAATATCAGAAAGTATTTCAGCAACTCTAAATATATATAGAGCGCTGAACAAAATTACGATAAATAAAATCTCATCAAATCTCAAGAAATGCTATATTGTCATAGTTTTTTTTTAATTTACTTAGTAAAAACTAAAAGTTATCATATAAATATATATATATTACTTTAGAAATACTACATATTATCTTAGCCTACCCTATATTATCTTAGAAATATTCGTATTAAATTTTATTATGAAATGGACAAATCTTTGGAACTGCTTCTCATATCCAAACAATATGTGGGTTTTTTCTGTTCATCGTGAAACTGAGTTTAATAAAATAAATTATGATGGTAAAATAAACATTCGTTGATTTAGATAGTAGATACTCTTTTTTAAAATAATACGAGTAAATATGATTTTTAATGTATTTAATGTTTTGTGAGCCTTGTTTGAGGGGAATTTTAAAAATAATTGTCACTGAATATTGTTCCTGTGAACTTTACTATTTATTTTACTTCGGCATTGTATTTATGAACGAGGCATAGGTATATTTTCTATTGTTAGTAAACAATGCATATCGTTTCGTGCGTTAAAATAAAAATATTATTTTTAATGAAATGACTTCGAAGTAATAATACTAATCTAAAACGGAATTTATATAAAAAAAATATTCGTTCATTTAATGAATATTTATTGTAAGCCCTTATCCCATGGAACAGAAATAAGTAAATATTGTTACCTAAATCTTCTCACAACAAGTCAATCGCGTTTTTATAAATATTAAGTTAGAAATTTGTAGTTTGGTAGTTGCATTATAATGGAATAACACTACTGCAAACCATTGTAAAGATATCCATAGTTTTCAACATTTATCATAACCTTATCAGTTATCAAATTATATCAAAAACTACTCTTAAGATAGTTTTAAAACTTCTTTTAATATAACAGAATGTATCACATTCTTAATTTGTTTTATTTAAAAACACAACCATCCAAAGCTATTGATTGCAGTTATATGTTACATGCAGGAACTTAAAAATCTGTTTATTCATCGCAAAATGAATTGTAAAAAATACTTTCTCAGATAAGTATTTAAGTTGTAAAGATATTAAATATTCAAATATCCAAACTATCTAAAACTTTTCACCGCACATTTAATCACTTTTAACCAACTACATAGTCATCTTTTTAATATCGCCCAATATTTTGTAAGAAAAATAAAATTCTTATCAAATTTGTACAGGTGTCGCGAACAAAGCGATTTTCTTTATCTTTTGTCCCAATAAAAAAAATTCTTTTTTTGAGAAAGATTCGAATACTTTAGAAATAATACTTCGATGAAAAGAAAAGTTTCTGAAATACTTCAAAATCTTCTAGTATTGTTATTCAAACCACACTTTTAGTAAAAAAAAAGTACTTCCATTCGTGGTTGAAAACTGAAGAAAAGGAATGGGACGCTCTTAAAGTTCTCTGAAATATCATTTAAAAACTTGTCCCATATATTTTATTACGAATGTGAGATTTTACTTTCTATTACATATGTGTAAAACATAGAATAATGATGTCATTGTAGTGGGATAAGAAACTTAGATGGGGAGTTCGGAGTGTTTAAAAAAACAAATCTAAATTATTATTTTTTGAAAAATTAGTATATATTTAGAGCTTTATAAATATTAGGCATATTTATAATTTGAAAGTGTAAATGTAGTAGATTCCAATTTTGGTAATTTTCTTTTCCAAAAGTATTTTTATAAACGACTAGCTGAATAAACAACTAGCTGAAATGCCCGGCGTTGCCCAGAAAAAAATAGGATGATGTTTTTACATATATGACCATATTTTAGTTAAGTTGGAGATATATTTTTTTATGAATTGTTTTATTCATTTGGCGATATTTTTATTAATTTGGCAACATTGTTTATTTATTAGGCGGTATATTGGCGATATTTACTCATCAGACAATCAGTATACATCGTTTATCCTTCCTCACAGCTAACTATGTAAGATATTGAACTTTGTTACAATGTTGAAATATTGCATTGTTGCATTATTATAAAAAGGTTTTAGTATGAAGTCAAAGGGAGTTACGCGAGTAAAAAGATGGAAAATTGGGAATCGGGTTTTGTTGCTCCAAATTTCATGCAAATAATGCCTTTATCTTACTTTGAATGTCCCCAAGTGTGCAAAATTTCATCAATATCGGAATAAAACTGTAAATTTGTATAAAAACAAATCCACCCACATACAAACGGACACTCTTTATATATATATTTGTATTTCAGGAAAAACTGGCGGTATATGTCTAGATATATAAAAGGTGGTCATAAATTGTTGACAGATGGACATTGTTTGGCTGCAATCCGTTTAGCTGTATTGGAATAATAAAACCTTATTTTTACCCAAATATTCGCTTATATTTTACACAAGCGACTTTCCAAACAATGACAATCCGTTACCAATTTATGCCCATTCAGTTTTTTAATATCCCTTACATAGGTAAAATCTGCTGATGATGATGATGTAATAGGCATATTTCTGTAACCCGTCGCTTTATATATATATATATATATATATATATATATATATATATATATATATATATATATATATATATATATATATATATATATATATATATATATATATATATATATATATATATATATATATATATATATATATATATATATATATAAATATATATATATATATATATATATATATATATATATATATATATATATATATATATATATATATATATATATATATATATATATATATATATATATTTATATATATATATATATATTAAACTAAATTTCGCGCCAGATGTAATATTTAAAAAAATAATCGATGTGTTAGATTGCGCATATTTTTATTGAATCCGGAAAACATGTACACTTGACACATTTGTGTAATAAGATATATAAGTTTAACGCAGCAAATAAATGTGTCATTCTTTGAACCCAGAGATATTTTTCTTTATCAGATATCTCAACGTGTGTATTCTCATCCGTATGTCACCAGTATTCTCAGCAATACGCATCACTTTTAAGTTCATAAAAACATTCCACGGTAAAGCATTTTTCAAATCCAAAACATTAAGGGAACGTTCGTAATGTATCTTTTCTAAAATATTTTAAACAAAATTTAAAAGAAGAATGTAAAGTGGCAATAAATCCAACTCTCTTTGCAAGGAAAAAGAAATATTTTTACAACAACTTCAATGCTTTTCTAGTCATGTCAGTTTTTATAAAAAAAAAATGTTCAATTATTGTAGTTAATAAATATTCAGGAGTCATAAAGTGCATTAGAATCTTACAATAAAATACTTTCCAGCATTTGCAATAATTAAAGTTATCATTTAATATTAACATTTCGGTTTTCTGAATCGTTTAGTGTAATTATAGTGTCTTTTGCACCCAAACAAATTCGTTTTACTTGTTGGGTCCACAGAATCAGCTTAGTTTAAACAATGTAGGAAATACAGAAATTGGTTGAGCAGTTTTTCTTAAGTTGCGATAAAACACAGGATAGAAATGACTCACCAGGCAGCTCGAACATGAATTTGGCGATTAGGAGATCAAATTGTTAAATTAACGTTTTGTAGTTTATCGAAGTATATCGTTTAGACTCTCTGGCTCGACACAATCGAATAAGTGAGAGTAAGTCTCTTAAGAGAGACAGTTCTATTTTTGGAGCTAACACTCTGAATCTGGTTATTGCGTCACGCAGATAGGTATTGTGGGAGTGCAAAGTCCGCCCTCTGGGTCCCCAATCATTCATTGGTTACTCTCGGACAGTATGTAATTGTCGGCTTGATTCTTATTGGACCCTTGACCTAAAGCACGTTCATTAGAAATCGGTGGACAAAAAGACCACACCACCTATTTGAAGTAACCTCAAAGTCTGGTTCTTTGTTAAAAAAATAACTATCCGTACTATTTTCTGATGCTGGTGCCATTGAAACAATTTAAGGTTATTGACGCCAGAGTGGAAGATGAAAAGATAAGTGGTATGACGTGCTTGCGTCACAGCTCGGCATTTTGTAGCACTAAGAATAATCCATTTTAACTGCCTCCCAGCAACCAATAATAATAAACTCAAGTTTCTTTTAATAATTTTCATTCCCACACAAAGTCTATGCCCAACCGAAAAAAAACTCCATTATTCGCCAGTAAAGTATCAATCAAGCGTTTCGATCACGTAGGTTCAATCCTCTCAACAAGTGGTGTGAAAAGTTTGAAAGAAACCTCCTAGAAACAGGAAAGAAGGGAAGACTATTCATCAAAATGCTCCTGAAGCATTCGAAGAAAAGGATGGTTAAACCATAGTGGAACCATCTATCAATGGATGAAGAATTATTGTGTCGATTTCGTCCATTGTTGACGTATTTGGGTGGAAGATTTTTGATAATCTTACGATGTTCCAGATTTAGAAGTATGCTGATGAATTGTTTGAGAGACCTGAAACGTGGTTGGAATGTATTTTTATGAAAATGTCGATAGATTGTGTATTCTTAGGTAGTGATTGTATGGGGAGGGGCATTTGTAAATACATTATCAAAATTGGAGAGCAATGCCAATTTACTTAAAAGATTTATTCTTAATAATTGATTTACTTATTTTCAAGGTTTATCTTAATGATTGAAAAAACATGCTTTAAAAATGGTTACTTCAATTTGTTAAATATGTTTCGTATAAAATTCATTCAAGTTCAAATTGTTTCGTCAAAAATCATAAAATGTTTTGTCGTTTTGTAAACATTGTGGTAAACTAATAAAAATATTTTGAAACGTTCGACTAAAAATTTAATTGCAGTATATTTAACAAAAATATTGTCACATACCAGCGAAAATTTTTTTAAATACAAATAAACAAACGTTTAATGTTATCTGATAAATTTTTATAGCATATAATTAGAGGACTTTGAAAAATTTTGCTGCATTAAAATTTTATAAAAATGTGTATATTTGAGCCACATTTACACAAACCCAAACTTTTGAAGTTATAAAATTGTAATTTTGTACATATCCGCTTAAGCACATAATTAGTTGTATAGATATACATATCTAATTATGTTACCCAGCTACAGACTCCTTATAATTATAGAAATTCAGGATTCAAGGAACTTTAAATTAAAGGATCTAAAAATTCCTAAACGAAAAATGTTTTTAAAAGTTATTTTTCTGTAATTACAACGAACAATCCAAATAATAATTTCCTTTCCTACACAATATTAATTTAAACAACTCTACGATTTCAGAAACTGTCTATAAACAAACTTATTTGAAAAATATTTTCAGTTCAGTCCTAGACTTAAATTCTGAAAAACTAAAAATTATTTTTAAAGATCATCAATTTATAATAAGGAATAATTATTACTCTTACATTCTGTGTGGGTCATTTTTATAAATATTTAAACTTATAAGTGCTTGTCTGTACTGTTTATAAAAATTTAAAATCTTACTACTTTTTAAAAATTACAAGCTGTATTTAGAAGTTTTCATGCATTTTATTCCAAACAACCATTAATCAAGATTGAAAAAAAAATTACAAATAATAGACGAAGTTTTATTAATGTTGGAATCAACACCAATTTCTTTGTGATAAAAAATGTGAAGATATTAAAAATCAGAGTTTAGTGTAAACATCATTAATCAGTTTAAAAGCATAAATCGTAACGTTTTTTTTAAAGTTATCTGAACAGAAATTATCAGTGAAATTATTAGTCATATCATTATTTAAAAAAAAGATAAATAAAATGTTATCAAAATTCTTATGAATTGTCTATAACAATCCATTTTCTTACCCGTTTTGGTCGTATTATTAAATTCTCTTATAAAGTATGTTTTCAGAGGTCATATCAAAATGCAATTTTTGGTTAAATGATATTTATTTTAAAAGTTAATTATTTCTTGACTGCTATTTCTGCCCCTTATGTTGCTCTTAATTTATTGTTAAGTTTTAATAGATAAGGTTGTAATAGTGTTAATGTGTATAAATACCTAAAGAGATGTTTACCATAGACGATAAAGGGTGGTTATAACCTGTTGGGCGATGGTCATTGTTTGATTGCTTCATTATAAATAATAAACCATTCTTCTTGGTATAATCCTAGCTACTTGGTTTTCAGCTACTAAAGCTAATCGACTTGTTTAAAATATAGGCAAAGTAGTCAAGCAAAAATAATATTTTATTATGCTTACACAGTAATATTTGATACAGTTGTTCCCAAATAATACAAAATTAATATTGTTCGGGAACAATGACAATCTCTCAATTTATAAGCACTCTGTATTCCATTCAATTGAAAACTGTGTAAAGTGTAAATAATCGGTAAAAAGTGTGAATAATCTGTCTCAAAGCCAGAAGAAAACCTATAATAATAATTTTAATATGACTTTTAATAATTTATCTTATTTAATTTACATTACCCAAGTATTGAAAAATTAACATATCTTTTATAAAAGAAAAAAAACATTTTCCAAAACTCTCATTCAGTTAAAACTTAATCCAACACTAAACAATTTAATTAGAATAATACGCTATATTCTTTATTGTCAGTAGTACATATTTTATAAAAATCAATTACTTTCGCTGACATTGTGTTGATACAAAGAGAAATTAATGAAGGATTAGTTTTTCTTCTTAACGAAATTATATCTGATAAATAACAAATAAAATTAATATTATTGTAGATGTAAATGTTAAGTTAAATAGAGCATATCGTCTAATTCTATTAATTAAATGTCAAGTATACAGTAGAATAGCATATTAAAAATTGATGACGTCAAAATAACCAAATATATATAAAAATAGGTAGATGACATTAGGTATTTTATTAAAAGTTGAAGTGCAATTAAATTTTTTTGATTTTTTTAATTTTAATTTTAAAGAAATTTTACTGGTTATACATTATTCAAGATGTACAATTTTTTACAATACTTTGTAAATAATATTTTTACTCGTATTAGAGAAAACACTCCTCGTTTTAAATTATTAAATAAAATTTAAATCAATTTAATACTTAAAATAAAATGATTAAAAATATAAAAAAAGCATGTGAAAAATAAAAAAATTGTGTAAAAAAAGACTCTATTAAAATGTTATTTAAAAAAAGGTTAATCTTAAATTGTCTAACCGTACATTAACTACTACATAGCACACAAATAATTACTATTCTTCAATGCATTCCTTTTAAGATGTATTACACTCCTTCCTTTTAAAATGTACTGCAGATGATTTAAATTAATTAAGGAATCATATGTATTAATAAGGCAAATGTGCATATCGATATAGCTTTGTACTTAGAGATCTGACGGTTAAAGACATGGAAATTATATTAAATCTATAATTTTGTAAAGTATTAGATAACCGTTATTATATTACTGTTTATACATATATAGCTTAACATGGATTTTAAATTTTAATTAAAACTCAATCCTTTCCAAGACGTTGTCCTGATATATCTGAATCCTCTAAACCACACAGATAAACAATTTATGGAGAATTTTGGGGATAGTATACAAAAGAAACTGCTAAAAACACGAATTGTTATCTCTCCATCTCAAATCTTAGTTATTTTTTATTTAAATAATTAAAAAAGTTCCTAAATTTTCAAAGGATGGCACTCCATTTATTTAGACTCAGATAACGATAAATCAGGAACACACTTCCCAAAATATATTTTTACTATCCATGATTTTAAGTAATTAACTAGAGCCTGCGACACCGAAAAACACTTAAACAACGGAACCCAAACTGTATTTTTTAATTGCCTCTCGCGTCGGTTTATACCACAGAAAATTTCAATACAATCCTACTTCTGTCCCTACCAAAAATAACAACCACCCAAGTACCACTAGAAACATACACGACCAAAAGAATGCAACAAAATGGCGAAAATGGAAGTTACAAATATCTCCAAAATTGTTTTTAGTCTGGAGCGCACACAGTCAAAACTCCCCGCTTTGAAAAATGATCCCCAGACGCAGCCCTCGAGCTAATAATAAAGTTGACGTTTTACAGTTAATGACCGGCTCAATTGCTGCAGAGTACATTTTGTTTATGGCTCTTATTTTGTTGTGTTTCTCTCGGTGACAAATGGACGAGTTCTCGTCGTAGAAGGTGCTTCTGAGGGTTGGTATTGCAGTGGCGGAATAAGTTATGAGTGCCCCATTAAAAAAGTGTTATTTGTTCTAAGGGGGGAAGTATTCGTGAGAACTGAAATTGGTGATTTTAGGAAAGTATCGAGTATTGCCAACCATTTGTTTTAGGGTGTAATTTGAAGACTTTACGTTCGAAATAGGTTTAATCAGCTTAGGATGTAGTTCGTTTTTTTAAGATACCAATAATCGTTTTTTTAGGATTTGCAATCCGTTTTGGTTTGGATAGTAGACCACATATTTAAGAGATTTAAAGGTGACAAATTTTATACACTTTTTTATATTTTAAGTAGTAGTATTGATTAATCAAAATAGAAATGCTTCTGGTTCCAAAACAAATCAGGAAATTAATGCGAAAGAAAAGGTCATCCATCATAGTGTTTAAATATTTAATTTTGAAATAAAAAATAAATTCCACCCTCGTTCTCTTTTTTTTTATCTTTTATGACAAAATGATAATTTTTTCGGACAAAATAAATGAAATTCATGAAAAGATAAAAACATAATAGTAACAGATTTTTTAAAACTGAAGGGTTGTGTAAAATTGAAATCTTTACCTTATTTACGAAATAAAGGGTGTGGGTATGTAAATAGATAGATATACTTATTCTATGTACTTTTAGATATTAATTCTAAAAAACTTTTAATTTCTATAGAACATGTAAGATAGACCTATAGTTATTATACAGTAAATAGTTCTCCACGAAAAAGAAAACTAATTAGTTCGCTAGGCCACAAGGCAATTTATTTGAAGAATTCTTAATAACTTAATGGATAAATCGCAAAGTACTATTTATTTTGTTTCCTTTGTATGTTCATAAACGTGTTACAAATAATTTTCCGAAAGAAACATACAGGATAGTGAAATTGGATACTTAGTAATTAAAATCGGAAACAATTTGTCTGAAAATTTGGTTTACCGAATTCTTATGGTACCTTTTCCTATTGCAAAGTTATCAGGAGTGTGGCTGTGTCGGAGCACTACCAGAAGGATTTTATATGAGTAGATAATAGAAATAAGGATCGGTCACGAATTAAACCCCACCGAAACAGAAATAAGACAAACAAGATATTACGTCTTACCCTGCAAACCTTTGTTCACGCCCTCAACGTGTCTTGTTTGATTTCAATATTGTATACGCATTGGTTTTATTCTCTATCAAACGAAACCAAATTGATGTCAATCGCTCTATTTTCCACGGAGTTGTACGGTCCTATTATATCATTCTAAAAGCCTCATATGTAGTTTCTGTCCTGTTACCCCGATTACATGTAGCTGATTTTAAGAACGTTTCAAATAAAAATAAAATTTAATAAAATTATTTTTAAAAAATTAATAAATAAAATTTAATAATATAAAATTAAAATAAATCCGAGCCCAAATTCCGAAAAAATTGCTAAAATTTTCTTTTCATAAAACGATGCTATATTCATACTTAAGAAAGTGTGTACAAAATTTCAAAGCAGTAAAAGAAAGAGAATATATGTTTTTTTAGATGTCGATACATACTTTTTGTCTGCAATACGTTCGTATATATATATATATATATATATATATATATATATATATATATATATATATATATATATATATATATATATATATATATATATATATATATATATATATCAAATTAACTTAACACTGACCTGTTAATAGTTTTTGAAGCTTTAATTTTTGTTTTATAAACACATGAATCGTTTTTTTAAATAACTTTTTACGAATTATTAAACATAAAAATTTTAATATTTCGTTGTAAACTTAAAATACGTTTTTGAAAACAATTAAAACACAAATCTGCAAAAGTCTATCCGTATTTCTGTAGTATATACTTTTATGTTATTTAATCAATTAAAAAATTTTTAAACATTAAAACTTGAAGAAAGAGTAGGGTTTTTAAGTCTATTTAAGCTTAAAAAACGCACAAAAAAATAATTTTAAAAATATTATTTTTGGTTTTGATCATAGTTCAGAAAAAGATGTTCAAATAATGAAAAAAAATTATTTCTGAATTCATTAATAAAAAAATTAAGATTTTGGACTCGGTCTCCTTTAAGAAAGATGACTCAAGTTCTCTGCTGATTATTTATTACCGTATATCTTACAACAGGGTCAACACGTCCTATGAGATGGCAGATCTACGTAGACTGAGAAACAAACTATACAGATATAAGTACGTCTATTTATTCAAACTCCATATTCTAAAATTACTATATACAAAAGTTAAAACTTCTAAATAAAAAAACTGTACATTTATATAGATGCAACTCATACTACATATATAATTAGATTCTTGTTGTTTGTATGAATATCTGGTATAATCGCAATAGAGAATCATATGATTAAATAAAATAAAAACAAGTATTTAATAATTAATATTTACAGTCAGTTTACTATATAATAAGACGATATTAAAATAAAATAAACAAATGGTAATTATTCCCTTTTGTAAACAGTCCGTCTTTTCAAAACTTTGCATACGGTCTTTTATTTATATTTTTTTGCGTAAATTGCATTTAGATTTCAAAAATAAAGCTTGCATTGCAAAGATGGATTCTCCTATAACCGCATAAAAGCATCCCAAAATAGATACCGGTTTACTATTCAACAAGAAAAATCTATTCAATTGAAAAAGTTCTTTTATTAGATTATGTGAATCAAATTCTTCTTCTCGTAAAAGCAACCGAAAGTAAGAAAAAGGGAAATCCATTAGGTTCAGTGATTTCAATTTCATGGTTCAACACGGCGTTAAATTCTTTGCAGCGGATGAAAAAAAAAAGGGAATATTTCTTCCAAAATCTGAATACAGTTAACTTGATTAAAGTCACTGTGAATCAGGAATCGGAATTTCTCTTAAGAAATTTTCCATACAAAATGCAATGGGGCAAACATATTTTTTCTTCCTAATTCTAGAGTTTCTTCGGTTGAATAACGAAGCTTTTTATTCCGAAAAAAAGATTTTTTATTGATTTTATGTTGATTTCTCCCAAGAGTGGAGTTTTCAATTAAAATATTTCTAGTTTTTCTTTGAGATTTTATGTTAACATAAACTCGTGTTTGTTACTATATATCTTGGATATAAATAACATTTAAAAAAATCTTCGTAACATTTATATGAAATAAACGAAATTCATATGGCAGCACTTAATTGTATGCATTAATTACAAAAATGAACGATTTGTAATAAATTCCATTTTACCATCGATGCCTTTTAGTGCATGATTCAGTGAGTTTGAGATTGAGTTCTTTTGAATTCTAAGGGAGTCCCGAATCCCAAATCCTAATATTCTTATTAATGAATTCAGAAATATCATTTTATTTTATTTTTTTAACTTTTAGAACATTTGTTTCTGAACAATAATCAATAAAAAATAATATTTGTGTTTTAGTTTTTTTTTAAACTATGTTAAACACCTAATAATTATTCATATTTTTATGTTCATTAATTCGAAAAAAAAATATTTATAACTTAATTTTAATAGAAAAAACATATGTTCTCTTTTCTACAAAAAAACAACATTTGTTCTCAAATACTACAGTCTACAAACAATAATTCATAACAGTATTTTCTGTAGGCTTCCCCACTGACTGCCCAATCGCTGTCTTTTGCTTATACTAACAACAACTGAGAGAGAAATAAAATAGATGAATTGCGTGCGGTATATGTGGGTGTTCCTGTGGTCTTTTATGAGGATGGATGAGGGGACGAAAGAGGGGTGTGATGGTGACGAATTGAGATGGAAGAAGACAGAAGATATCGCTGAATGATGTGCTCCTTACATGCGAAATGAGCGAAATGATAGGAATACAATTCTTCCACAATGTCCTCAATAACAAATATATAATAGTTTATTTATGGGGGGAGTATATGTTTCTTATCATTACTGCGAATACATAAGTTTCAATTTTGAATGAGACATGTACTCAAAAAAGAGTATAATGTGTAAAAATGAGACGACGGTTTGTTGCCTACGTAGGCTGCTTTCATAAATCACTTTCAATAAATATCGACAATTACAACTATGTCTTAACAGGAACCTCAACACCTCACACACAGGTTAATTATTTATCTATATAAACCTATACAGATTTTTGCAGAACATGTTTCAAATAACCATAATTTTTTTAAAAGTGTAAAATTTTTTGATGGGTTCTAAGTAAAATAATATTTCAAAACAAAAGTTTATATATCAAGTATAAATTTATTATCTAAATAAATTAAATAATACAGTTGGTTAATGAATTATTATGACCTAACGACCTTTAACATATTAGGGCTTTGGCCAAGAAAATAACTTTATTCTTATTCTACTTTACTCTTAATTATTACGAATACTATTATAATACATATTACGGATCTTCTTTTTAGAAGATCCGTTATATGTATTATAATATGCATCGAATGAATCTTAACGAACAGAAAATGTACCTACTTCGCAAGCATAAAAATGTATAAACAGTAATCCTCCAAAGATTTCTAGCAAGGATTATAGGATTGTTCAGAGAAACCTCATTATTTTGAGATTACAGTACATATAATTCCCTTAATAAATCCATGATGTTTTTTGTTTCAAAATTGGAAAGAATACTGTCTTTATTTTTTGGCAATATTTCTCTCTTTTTTGTTGTTTATGACATACCAGAAAAATCTCATTTTGAATAAACGAGAGAGAGATTAATATTGCCAAAAGAAGGTAATTGAATTCCATTGTTACGCAGTCTGTTTGGTAATTTGATTATTTTGCATGTGCATCGTCTGGGAAGATAACGAATCGAAATAACTAAAATATGTTTGTAACCATACATTTGTACGAGACATATACTGATTATTTTTTGAACTGAAGTATGCTACTTCGTTATGGAGCTTGGATTTTTAGGAGATACTAGGCTTGTACCGTTATTATTTTATAACAGATATGCACAGAAGCACACTGAATAAAATACATTATAATTCCTAAACCTATAATAAAGAATAATTTACCTAATATATGGCGTATGCTTATTTTGAGTATATTAGAATAGTTTTGTTTTAACTTGAACTGTGGGACGGAAGTATTATAGCGAAGGATTGTAAGAAACTATGTTAACTAAAAACATAGTTATTTTTATTCTTTTGAGGGACTGTTTGAAATTTTCTGTCTTTCCAGAAATATATGTAAATTTTAAATCATGAAAATACGTTATATGGCATTTTTTAAGGGATATAACTTTGTAAAATACTTTAAAATTAACTCTATTAAAATATTAAAGAGTTATTGTTACATATTAGTTTTAAATATATAATTTTAATTAAATTGCCGTGGAAAAAAACTTTTATGATTATGATTTTTTTTTCTGTTTTAACATTATTGTATTCGAGTGTCATCTAGGAGATGCCAAGACACCAGTGGGCATGGCTGGGCATGTGTGGCTTGGGCATGTTTAAACTCTTATTTAAAAAAAATTGTATATCAGTGTATGTTTGATATAGCAATACATATTTCGTATAGCAGTATATATTTCGTATTACATTGTGTATTTTATATAGAAGTACTATTTTGTACAGCAGATACACAGTGTTTAAGAATTATCTTTACAAATTTGACCCACAATAAAATCTAAAATATATAAGTTAGTTTATTTATGTTGTTTGTACATGTAATAACAACACATGATATTTTATTTGTATGCAGTTAAATAAAACATTTAAAAAACTTTTTTTTGCTTATTAAAAACTTTATGTGTTGCTGTTACATATACAAGCAACATAACTTATCTTATTTTCTATAGGTTTTATTGAGTGTCAACGTTGTAAAGATAATTTTCCTACACCCATCCTTAGGAGAAAGCTGAGTGCGTTGATGTTTTATTGGATTCTTAATGGGTTGGGAATGGCACGGTAAATGCTTCGTTAGTGGCTTTTTTAAAAAAATGTTTACAATTTTTTTTAAATGTTACAATGTTAATGTTACAAAACATTTACAAGCAATATAATTTAGATGTCTTATTTCTTTTGTGTCATTGCGTGTCAACGTTTTAAAGATAATTCTTAAGCATTCTGTATTTTGTATAGCAGTATATATTTGATAGCAATATATATTTTGTATAGTAGTATATAGCAGTTTTGTATTTATCTATTTCTTTTAAATTTAATAGTAGATAATCAGTATTATTGCATGAATTAGAAGAAACATCTTAAAGATGACACGCGAGTAATTTGTGCCATGAAAGGGGCTCGGTCACTGAGCGTGGGCACCGACTACATATTACTAATCAATGAGAATAATAGAAAATCGACTTTCAAAAAACAAAAGAAAACAGATTTTTTTTATCTCACCTGCTCCGAACGCAAAGAACAGTGTCTCCCCCATGTGTCTCCTCATTAGTTTCACCACCCTGCTCCCCATCCTCTCGTTCCTCTTGAGGACGAGCTCCGTCCTTAGGTACTCGTCCATGCTCCTCGCCACCTCGTGCTCGTCCGGGAGGAAGGACGACGTGGCGTTGGGGCGGCGGGAGGGAGTGAGAAGAGAGATGTGTCCCGCCAACGATGAGTCCTGTCCGAAAGCCGAGGAGTCGAGATCGCCGCAGTTGTAGTGGCGAACGAGGTCGTCGGTCGAATAAGAGGAGGAGGAGTGAGGGTCGTCTTCCCTCAGTTCGTGCTGAGTGAGGGTGAGGTTCAGGGCGAACAGAACCTGGCGAAGAAATGATGAATACTATTATAAAAATAATGGGAAATTGTACACATTACTTCGGAAACACTTTTTAAAGGGGTTTTAAAAGAAAAAACACCACTCGAATTTAAAAAAGTTATATTTTAAATGTCACACTGTTTATGAAAATAACTTTCAATATTTTACAGGGGGATTTAAATTAAAGAGTCCTGTTTGAATTGCTTAGAAGTGAGACAAATCATTGCATAACGTCTTAAAATATGAAGAAAGTACATTTCAGCCGTCGTAAAAAAGTTTTTTTTTATATTGGGGTTGCACTAAAGCTGAACAGTGGGCTATTGACGACAGTTCGAAGTATATCTCGAAATAAAATCACGGAAAGACTGCATCGTATTTTTGAACGACAGATGACTACATCACCACAGCTGGCATCCGACGCAACCTCAATAGCTGTCAGGACATTAGACCACGTTCAAATTTAACATGCAGCAGCCACCTTATATAAGCTGGATATTTTGTGGATAGGAAATAAACGAATTTGACGACCCCCTATTTACGAAATTACTACACACATTCTAGGGATCGAACCTACGCAAAATAGATGCTTGTCAGAGTCGCTGACCATGAGACCACCACCAAGGCCTTCCAAAAGAACCCGGTGCAATAAAATATAGTGGTTCCGTACTAATTAAGTGAATAATTACGTCAAATTAATTTTTTTTAAAAATATTTTCTATTGTATAGAGAAGTTTAAATTAAAGTATTCTTTGTCTGAAGCGTTCTGGAAAGACAAAGGATAATAAGAAAGATATATGTAAGATAGGAGTGTTCGGAATTGGAAAATTCTTAAATATATCCACGTCCTCCAACCAAACATCAGCGAGTTGAGGGAGTAGCCTAGCAATCGTTTCCTAGAATTATTTTATTCGTCTCTAAAAAATATTAGTAAATGTAAAAAATTATTCGTCTTTAAAAAATATGAGTAAATATAAAATAAATATTATTTAACTTCTCGTTTCAGCAGAATAAAAAAATAAGAAATATTTTTTTATATAAAGTAGTTTATACAATTGAGTTTAAATGTGTTAATTTCAAAAATCAAAATTAAGATAAAAGACAATTCATTTCTGAAATATATATTTTTAATTTATAAATGTAAAATAATACATAGACATTATTTGCATACAGAAAAAAATTGAAATACAGTTTTATATTTTTACATAGTAGCAGCTTAAATAAAATATTTCACTCCTCTAAAAATACTCCGCTGTTTTGAAGCAAAATGTGACACTTTTATCCAAAAAGTAGTACTTAAAAAAAATTATAGCCTCTCCTGTGTATGAAAGATAAGAAGTCTCTCTACATCTGGCGACAAATCGCTCGGAAGAGCCTCTGGGTGCGAACTTAATGGCTCCTTTTGTTGCGTTAAGAGAGGAAATCTTGAGAATCTTTGGCGAAAATCGTTTTATTTCAATTTATGGCCCTGACGTAAAGCGACAAGAGCGTCGGAAAAGTTCACTTAAATGGGTCGCATATTGAATTGCGAATTACTTCTCTCGTTTTTTATTGAAATGTAACTGCATTATGTAACGTTTATGTTTATAAACCGCCAAGAAAGGCATAAAGGATTGTGGTAACGACGGCCTTTTTTTTTTTTTAAATTACAATGTTTTTTTTTTACTCCATTAAAGGACACATTTTCTGCGTGTTTCTTGGCGGAATTCCTCTAAGGGAGCTCTTGATAAGAGGGTAAACCACAACCTCAGAAACTTTCATATTTTATCTTAAATTGGAACTCAATCACATACCCTTGATGTTGGAGGAGCGGCGTGCCCCATTGTCTAGACGATACGAATATTAAAATTTCAATGCAAAGTTTTGAATTTGTTTTTAATATGTGTGATTTTCGCTTCTATTTATTTTTTCATTCTATTTGTATAATTTTATTTTTTGAAATATATAACTTTTTATTTAATTTAAATCACATAATTCGTTGTTGAAATTTATCATTTTTTAAAAATTTAAATCATACAATAATTTTCTAGAATCGGAAGCATAAATAAAGATGGAAACATCTCGCCGTAGTAAAATGTTAAACATGCGATACATTGGCGATAATGTTGAGAAAAATTATATAAAACTTTATATAAAATATTTTAAGTTTACAAGTCCAAAATTTATTAAAATCTAAAACAATAACTGTTCTTAACATTTTTCTTTTAAATGAAAATTAATAATGTACATGTGTAGTCATTATAAAAAACAGTTATCTACGTTAAAAAACTTTACACATTTAAGATTATAATTATGTTGTGTAGTATGAATTTTTCACTAGAGAAGATTATCGAGGATTTTTAAATATTCCACGTAAAAAGAAATTACCTTCATTTGTAAAAATTAAAAAGCTCAAGGTATGCCTACAACACACGTTGTTTTAACAATATATGAAAAGGGTGTTATTAATTGCAATTAGATTTTGTTGCATGCATTTTTTGGACTTATCTAGAAATAAAGTTTAAAGTCGAGTATCATCCAATCTATTCTAATCAATTTTGCCCCAAAAGCTATAAAGTATTTAAAGTTTTATTCAATTAAATACGAATAAAAATCAAATTCAAATTTAATGCAATTGGAAAACTATTTACTACGTAACAAATCAAAAACAAATTATTTTATTGTACTTGCATTAATAGAGCTGAGCGTAACGAACAATTTTTAGTTCTTATTTTTGCCACTTAGGATTAAATATTTTTTTCTTAGTATTGGGTTTTTAATATCTATTACCCAGTTTTAAACGAATAGCTTAAAGAAAATATTATTTTAAGGCTGATATATCAATTGGGTTGTTTTCAAGTTTCTACATATTATAAGGCCTCTTAGTCCTTTGTTTTGATGAACAAAGTATATAGAAATGAACGACAATAGACGATCAAATCTAAAGTACATTCTGCAAATGTCCATTATCGGGCAAAAGGGGTGGACGGACAAGATTGAAAGTATATTTTGAATGTACTCAAAAATGCCTCTAAGGATTATCTTTAAAATTACCATAAAAATATACATTTATTTGTTTTTACTGATATCATAATACACTCTACAGTTTAGCCATTTTAATTTTGACTACAACACATCCAAAATGTATAACGCATTCCAAAATATATAAACAGCAGGGAAATAACGAATAGATTGACAATGTCACCGTTCATTGTGAGAAGCTTTTGTCGATTGAGACTTTCCCATTCAATGATGCCAACCATCCGTTCATAAATCCGAGAACAAGATAGATAATTCTTTTTCGGAAGGTTACAGCTCTTTTTTCCATTCTTTTGATCGGAAGCTGGACATTTTTTATTTAATTCCTTTGGGGGGTTGGTTGCTATTGTTGGATGAAAAAGGCTACACTATTTGAAACGGAAATAAGAATACTTAAGAATGTTTTCGAACGATATTTTTAAAATATGACAGACGATATTTTATAAACATTAAATGGAAGTCAATTCTAAAATTGTATTAATTTAGGAAATGCAGAAATATGTGCAAAGTGAAAATGAATAATAAAATTTAATTAATCAAATTAACATTAACTAATTCAAAATTATCTTTAAAATTTGTTTTTACTTTTAGTCCATAGTATATTTTACGTTATACACTTTTCAAAGACAAATTTTACATATATTATAATTCTTACATAATTAACTATTAAACAAAATAATTTTTTAAAAGAAAGTGATAAAAATGACTAATAATATGTTTTAAGTAGAATTTTTCTAGTATATATTTAGTGCAAAGATTGATTTTTTTTTATGTTTCCAGTTGTTTTGAAATGTTGTAAAGCGAATTCTATAAAACCTCCTGACTTTAGGTAAGATGAATCAGTAAATATTCATAATTCAAACAATTTATTACAAAATTTGCAGATTTTTTTAATTTGTAAAAAATTATTCAATTTTATTATTACAAAGAGTGCAATATCTAATATCAATATATGATCCTATATTCTAAAATAATTAAATGTTTAAAGATAATATAGTTTTTCAGTGATATGAAAAACAATATTTAAAAAAACGTAGTATAAATAACGTTTCATTAATATTTAGCCATTTATAATTGAAACTGAATCGAAACTCAACGTACAAACGCAGAGGCATAAAACATTTTCTGCACATTTGGATGATTAATTTTGTTCAATTATATGTACTCATAATAGGTCTTCATGTACGTGTCACTTACAATACTACTAATAAGTACTACTACTTATATCAAGACTCAATTTACGTGTGTCGCACCATTATAAATTCCGCTTACTTTGAAAAAGAAAGTATGTTAGATTATTAAAATATACTCAATATGCTCATATTAGATTTAAAAGAAAAAATACAAATTCCTAATTATAAAAATACACTCAGCTTTAGATATTTAATATTAATATTACTTTAAAGTATAAATTTGGCAGTATATACTCACCTTATACTCTCCTATACTATGTTGTTTTCAGACCAATGGCTTTCTATCCAGCAAAATATTTTAATCTAGTTCATATTTATTTTTTCCGGGGATTTGGTCTATCTGCTTATTCACAAAAACTTATTTTCCGAAATCGCGCGTAAACAAACATAGATTTCGGAATATTGGTACCATAAATATGAGATTACAGACGCCTTAGCGCCTAAAATATTCCATCAAAAATTCTTCGAACCAACGGGAAAATGTGAATAATAAACTGAATTGATATACGTATACTGCGATGTATTTTGTCCTCTTTTAAATCCCATCTGAAATGCTAAGATGAAAATCCTTCGACATTTTAGGTTTAGATTTGCCTATAAGTCCCTTCTATAACATTATATTATCTACAAAAAGTGTTTTTATACAGTTTGGGCATTTTTATGGACTTGGGCACTATGGGATAAAAAAGTAAGCAATGTTTGCTTACAGATTGTGTTTTGGAATGTATCTGGCAGATTGTATAAATCTGCCATCGATAAATTAAAATTTATGTTTTACTCATCTTAGATATCGTCAATGGGGGTTACATTATTTATTTCATTATTTTGCATTTCCCAACCTTAGTAAAGTGTTTGAGTAAAATTATGTTATGGGTATCAATATATTCTATGATAACTGATGATTCCGATAATCTATAATTTTTTTTAATGTAGACTTATTTACTTATTTGCAATGTTCCCAATGCGGATTTTTACAGTGTGCAAATTGATATTGGACAATGCAAAACCAGAAGATGCGAACCATTTTAACCATTTAAAAATATTTTATATCAGGGACTTGTGTAGAATATCAATTCTGTTTTGTAATATAAAAATTAAATAAATTATACTTTAAGTATGACATACATTTTAAAAACTGTACAATATATATATATATATATATATATATATATATATATATATATATATATATATATATATATATATATATATATATATATATATATATATATATATATATATATATATATATATATATATATATATATATATATATATATATATATATATATATATATATATATATATATATTATGGAAGTTAGAATAAGCATGCATTTACAGTAAGGTGTTTTTCGAAAGATAATATATTGACGTGTAACGTCTTTAAAATCGTTAAGATGTGCATTTAGAACAAAGTAGAGCGTAACTAAAGCATGCAGTAACAAACCCATGAACAGCAAAATATAATTGGCCAAGCTGTATCTATTTCATGCTCGTAAGGTATTCGCAAACGTCTTCCTAGTAACAGTATAGTGCCGTAACAGACACTACGTAGAAGGCGTGCAACGATTTGTCAAGAATCGAATATTGTGCACATATTCGAGTCAAGTGTTACCACTGAGCTATAATATAATATAACTACAAGCACTGGAGCAATGACAAAGCGTTGCGGAACACTTTACTCCTTTGGAGCGAAGGTAGAAAAACTTACACCTTTCGAGCGAAAGTAGAACAAATAATATTTTAGCATAGGTTTGTATTGATTTGAAAACGCATTTTTGGCTTTCAAAAATACATTAAATGTTACATATTTAATGTTGTTTCATACTTACTTACAAGAAAAAGAAGATAACAGGCACCAAAAAAAACAGTTTTAGATATTTCTGTGACGTTACGTGAGACGTCATAGCCAAGGACGAATGTTTCCTCAACCTTTATACCGTGTTGTATGCATCCGCGCTGCACGGTGAAATACATAGTCGCTTAGTGGGAGTTCTCACTCCTGTTCTTATATTATATTCTAGCTCAGTGGGCGTTACACGCTTTTAACCCTGTGGCCGTCTCGATAGACGCGACCCAACTAATTTTTTATACAAAAAAAACAGTTAAATTAAAAATAATGGTCTCAAACTCAGAGACCGCAGTCCCTTTTCCCCTATTCTTGTGTTCCAATTCTGTGCGTGATCCAACATGACTGGTCTGATTCACAAAATGGCTTACGTCTTCTTCCAAAATGGCGGCGGTGTTCCAAAATGGCTGATTTGATCCGAACGACGAATCCAATCTCAGAAAATCACACACCCTCATTGGAAAACTGGCATCCCCCATGACATCCACCCATTAGCATATTTAGTGGCAAAGAGAGCGGGAACTCATGCTACCACCAAACTACTTCTTCTTAATTGCTTTCTCCCGAAGAGACAAGCAAATGGCACATAACAGGAATTTGATGGATAGAGATCTGTAGATCATGTCGAACACTGCTCTTGGCCTCCATCCCCAAACAGAGCAAGGGGATTTCTTGATGCCGGAGCTGTGACCGCAATTTCTTTTTACTTTAGAGCTGGAGAACTGTGTGGAATATTCAGAGCGCATTTTACGATGTTTGGTTTGTGGGTTATATTTTATGCATGTTTTTATCAGTATTGCATTTGCCGTTTTGGGAGGGATAAAAATATTTTATCTTTCGGCAGGGGTTGCGATTGAATAAAATATTAGATTCGAATTTATGAATGATAATCGAGATATGGAATTACATATCGGTTTGATTAATACATTTTTGCTTTATTAACTAGGTTCTTGAAAATATATAAAGGTAGTGTCAAAAACATGCAAATGTATAAATATGTATTTTTATATGATTTATTAAAACTAAAGCAATTCTTTATGAAATAAAAGCTTATTTTTAGATAGAACTTAAAAATGACAATGCAATAATAACTAAGCATGATGTAGGAATGAATATTTTCTAACTAAAACTGCGTATTCTGTTTAAGAAATGCTATGATATACAATAACGTACGTATCTAAAATATAAACTGCACTTAGAAAGACTGCTTATGTTTTACAAGAGGCAGAAATCCAGAATAGTGATATAGTAAGGAATCTGGGGTTATTAGTGAATCAGGATTTTATTATCAATGTCCAGCGGATAGCAAGAAAGCTAATAGAATCTTGGAGTACATAAGGGAAAGTGTTTCATTAAAATGCGATAATTTTGCGATTGTATAGAGGCCTTCTCTTGAATATGCTGTAAAGTTTTAGTCATCATATCTTAAAAAAGAACGTCGATTTGTTACAGAAAGTTCTGCACCGGGATACTAAAATGGTCCAAGAGTTTTCAGGCATGGATTATGAAGATAGATTAAGAAAATTGAATTTGTCTACTCTCGAAGCGAGAAAGGTTAGAGAAGGTTTGATTCAACTGTTCAAATTTATTAAACAAAATAATGTAGAGGGTTTAGATTTTAATATGAGTGATAGAACGAGAGGTCATTGGTTTAATTAAACAAATAAAATTTTAATCGGAAAAGACGAAAACACTATTTCTATAATAGAGTAACAGACATATGAAACAACTTGCCAGTGAATATTGTTAACTATACAGGAGTAAAGGATTTAAAAAAGAAGTCGGATATTCATTTGGGGATAGATAGGAAATCCTAGCTGAATCAACCGTTTTGGACCTTGAACTGTTGTTGGAAGTCAATATTTATTTTTGTGTTTGTACCTTCTACTTATCTAACTTGAAAACTGAAGGATTCAAATGAAATCGCAAAAGTAATTTTTATCTAGATTGGCACATTTTACAATTCAAAGTTATTGGGACTATTTATCAATAAGCAATTGCTTAGTTCTAATAAATTTTTACATTACTGTATTTTTACTATTAATTTTAAACCTTGGAAAATTTGTTAAGCTTTTGCATTAAAAATTAGTCATAATCACTTAGAAAAATGCAATAATAATTCGTTTTGTGTATTAAACATTTTAAGAGGCTAGCGTGAAACTTTCCTTTTATATCATTACAAATACAAATACAAATACACCTTGTTGGGCCTTGAGCCTGTTGTTGGTCGTCAATATTTGTATTTGTATTTGTATTTGTATTTGTATATCATTACGTTAAACAAAACTTTTTTCACAGTTTTAAAAGGTTAACTGGTAGCCACGCTCTAACATTTATAAAAATATCGATATTCTATGTACATGACTCATTAAATATTTAAATTTTGTTTGTTGTGAAAAATAAAAATGTTATAAACACATTTTAAACTGTGAAATTTACTGACGCATCCACAAAAATCCCTCAAATCCCACGTCAAAACCCCAATCCCGCAAAAGTCATTTCGATTTTTATCATTATTTCCGATAGAGGCAGTCGAAGTCACTAGCTACAGTCAATTTTTACCAATTTCTTTTCCCTCTCGTTAAGTGAGTTAATGACCGAGGGGCCTGCGGGGACCTAAATTGGCTGCGTCTTCCCATCTCCTGGTGACAAAATTGCGTTATCCCGGAGCTGGTTCCCGGATAACTTCATTAACTATGACAGTTTCCGGGGAAAATGGAAGCGTTTGCAGAATTTCGGTGGAGCTGGATTTAAGGCGTCGTCGGTACGCTCTTAGTTTTTGAGTGGAGGAAGAATATTTGAGTGAAGGAATGTAATGAAATCTTGTTTATGAAAGGCGACCGATGATTCATTGAAGATCGTGTTAAAATAGTTTTTATTTTTAATATTTGTATCCTGTTCATGAAACTGGTTAGGGTAAGGTGGGGGAATTTGGGCCAAGGGGTAATTTTTTTTTAAAATAAATATTAAATTACATATCGTTAAACTTATATTTTGATCTCGCTCTTTTTTTTTTAAAATTACTTCGGTATATGGAGTAAATTTTTTGAAAAAAAATTCCATTTCTGGATGATTTAATTCAAGTCCAACAACGATTTGTTTAAGTATACAAAAAAAACTTGCGATGTTTGATGCAAAAACTTATATATCAAAACTAGAAAAGTCAATAGCACAATAGTTACGAATCACAAAAACACAATAGTTAACTCCAACCAATTGAGATGTTTGTGTTTTTTGGCAACACTTTCAATTCTGGGTTTATTTTCATTTTATTGTACACTCAGACTTTTCATTTCTGCTGACGAAGGGAGATGTATCTCCCGAAACATGTGTAGATATCATGGATTTTTATTGCGTATTTTAACGTTGTATTTGTATTTTAATAAAATCAGAATTACTCAGTGCTATACATATACACTGTCAAAAAAGGTACTTAAAAATTTACCTGAACCTACTCGTTTTTCTTTTTGAGTAGAATTACATCATAAATGAGCGATGACGTATTGGAATTTAAATAATCGTACTTTTCGAAAATGAGCAGTGTGATTTAATATTGCTAATCTCAACTTCTGTTCAAGCCATCTTAACAAAGCGATCTGACAAACTTAAAATAGTTGTTCAGAAGATGTTTTTCCAAATTATTTTATGTTTATTGCTCATATAAAAACTGAGCTATTACTAATTAATCATCTGACTTCACATTCTTTTGTCACATCCTTTTAAAATTTCTTCTGTTTATAACTTCTTCAAATTACAATGGTAGTTTAGCGGATAAGGCTTTAGACTGCTGTACCTGAGGATCTAAGTTTGATTCCCGGTAAGTATTGGTTATAATTGTCGATATTTATTGAAAGGTATTTAGGAAGGCAATCATTTACTCATTGTACACATTTTTGAGTACACGCCTTTTTCAAAATTGAAAGTTATGTATTTAGAGCCATGATAAGCATCGAATGTACTGAAAAACGAGTACGTTTTACTTATTTTTGTGTGTCTACTTTTAACAACGTAGTTTTTAACTTAATTAATGGAACACAACGAACACTTCTAAAATTTTGTGAGAGAAGAGTATTCATCGCAATGATGTATGCTACCTTAAAAGAATAAAAAAAATTAAACGGCATTTTACAAGACTGATCACATGGCCATTCAATAAAAAAACCGCTACGAACCCGACATTTCTTTTCCGATTTACAGTAATTTCAGCAATCTCACCAAACTGAAATATTATGATCGTCCTGATTATTTTTTTTGACTCGAAAGGGAAGGACAGTCGCATTTGGTGACTGTTTTTGGAGAATCGAGTCGCAAATCTGTAAGAAGAAACTATCGCCGGAGCTTAAGAGGGGAAAAAAATTCGGAAACGGCTGCAGATAAAGTATTGGAAAAGAACTATTACAGGGATTAGGAGAGTGAAAAAAGATATATCGTTCGGAACACGACAGAAAAGACCTGCTTTCCTGGAAACTCCTATTCGTTATTCTTCCGGGAACAGGGGATTTGAGACACACGTTAATCGACCATTCGATGAAGTGAATAAAAGGCCATAGATAAAAGTCAATTTATTCGGCACTAATAGTAACGCTCATAATCATATAAATTATTAAAAAACTGAGTAATCATACCCCATCGTGATTAGATAACAAATTATATTGTGATGCTGTCAATTTACAAAAATACACTGTTAAAAATAAGTACTAAAAATAAGTGAAATGTACTCATTTTTGAGTACACTCACCCCGTTCATTTTTGAAAAAAGGCATGTACCTAAAAATGAGTACAATGAGTAAAAGAGCAATTGCTTGCCTACGTAGGGTGCCTTTATAAATCACTTTTAATTAATATCAATAATTGCTACCAAAACTTACAGGGAATCGAACCCATATCCTAAGACACCAGAGTCCAGTGCCTTAACCTTTGTGGGCGACGTGAAGAAGTTATAAACAGAAGAAATGTTACTAATGTGTGCCGAAAAAATGTGAAGTAAGATAATTGAGTTGTAATAACTCGGTTTCCATTTAAGCAATCGATATCAAATGATGTAGAAATCCATCTTCCGAACAATTATTTTAATTATTTATAACTAACACACAGTACTAATTTATTTTATACTTGCAATATGGCCCGGTGTTGCTCGTGGTCACTTTGTGCAGTAAGAACTGCGCGATTTTGTCTTGTCAGCGTAGCCATCGCATATCACTCTCTGTGCACTGTGAAAAATATACTTTATCAAAATCCAGATTAATTAAATTACTTTGAGTATTTTTTGAGATACCTAAATCTATTTTTATGTTCACGACTTTACATGCTATTGCGACTACTATTTAAACTGATGTTTTTGTAAAATGTTTCTTTTTGTGAAATAAAAATTCATAAATTTTTTTTTAAGTTGCATATTTTTTGTATAAAATTTAACCATTTAGTGACAATAAACACATGTAGTAAACTTCACATTCATTAGTTTTAACATTGGCGACGCAATAATATATATAAAAAAAAATATTGCATTCTTGCAAATCGAAATAATTTATCGTATTTATTTAAGTTTTTTTTGTGTGTGCCAATTGGCGACCGGAGTCCATATATCCGTCTTTCAACATAATTTCATATGGGTCAATATTTACGGACAATATTTCTTATAAAAACTAATTATCAAATATTCGTTATCAATAACATAGAAAATATTGTTCAAATGGTGTAAGTTTCATAAAAATCCGTGCAGTAGTTTTTGAGTTAAATCCGGACAAACAGACAGACAGACAAAAAAAAATTAATGTGATTTTCTGAATCAGTGTATCCTATTTCGTGAAGAAAACTCAAAATGAGGGGTTTTGTTCGATTCCACTGACAGACACTCCATTTTTATATATAAGTATTGATTACATAAAATAAATCTTATTATTACATTTATATGTTATATATTTACACCTTTTAAAATAAGCTAACTTTAAAGAAAATAACTTTGATAATTTAAAGCAAATGCATATCAAATAAGTATTTTTAAATCAAATATTGTTAATGTACATGAGCACTTATATTTTAACTTAAACTAATTAAGATTAATTTGACGATATTGAAATATTTTCGTATAACTTTCCCCTTTCTCCATTACATATATTTTATATTTCATCCTTGTATTGAAAATATATAATTTATTTTCTTGCCTTCTTAGAAAAATACTGCACGAATATGCTTTTTCATTTCTAAAAATAAGTGTTATTTCAGAACTCTTAAGTGAAATATCGAGTGGAATGCATTTCAATGCTTAAAGCAACATTCAATTTTGCCTGCATGTGTTGAGAAAAAATTATTAAATTATGTGAAGAAAGAGAATTCAAAATGTAATTTATACTTAATTCTTCAAAAGTGCAGTTTGCAAAAAAAAATACTTTTAAAAGTAAAACTAATAAAAATATAAAATTACTATTCAATCAAAAATATAGAAATATATAAAATTTTATATCTGAAACTTAATTTTATGTAAGAACTCAGGAAAAATTATTGCTTGATTTATTCTCTAAACAAGAGAATATGCAAAACATTATTTTTAACATAAAATTTTCTTTTACATTGAGAAATGATTATTTATTTCGCAAATAAACTATATTATTTATAATTTTTTTAAATCATAAACATACATTTTTATTTCAAATATACAAATATCTAAGTATGTATAAAATTTATTAACACAGATTTTAAATTATTAAATTTAAGCTTTAATAAAAATAACTTAAATTAGTTAGGCAATAATCAAAATTCATAATTTACAATAAGGATAAAAATGTGTTAAACAAATCCTCAGTTTGAAAGTGAATTAAGTGCAAAAAACGAATTTTAGGAAAACCATTGAAGTGAAAACAACTGACAACTAAACTAAGTATGTGTCATGAGGATTCGTTTTTATAATACAACCATCCGCAAATTCTTTTAAATATATTTTCAACTTCATCACGTGATTATAATGTTTACCAATGAGAGTTCTTCGAAATTAAGATGTTTGGAACTATTCTCTTTTCTAAACAGACGATTTAATAAATTAATTTACACAACAAGAGGATGTGTGTATTAGTTATTCTCCATAAAACTTGATTAAAATCCTCTTCCATTCCCAATAAAAATCGAAAAAATACCGTCTTATTCGAATCGATTTTTTTAAGACGAATCGATTCTTTTTAACGATTCCAAATAAGACTTTCTCACAGTTTCACTCGAAACTTTCCTTTTGAAATCCCCATCGATTTCCATACAGAAGATCGAGATTGCGCCTAATCTCTGACGAAACAAGTTCCTTCGTGCAGAAACAACGGAAATGGAGAATTTTAAATGATCTTTTTGCCAGTGTTGTGTGCTTGCTGCTTGCATTTGGTCCCTTTTCGTTACTAGTTTTGGGGAGGATTATTTGTCTTGCTGGGAAAAAGAAAGATATCTTCGCATTCTTTAACAAAATCGATGTTGTTTGTTAGTATTCTAGTTAACGTTTGGGGAGCGTAGGTTGATATCGATTAAAAAGATAGACGTGTTATTGACCCATCCCGTTTCATGTATCTATTTGCTTTTGTGGAAAGAAACATACTTGTTACAATGTTGCGAGAAAAAAGTTGAAATAAGTTTAATTTAGCTTTAAGATTTTAACGAGAATTGTACGACACTTATTATCAAAAATAAATTTAATGTGTGTTTTAATTATTAAATGTGTGACATATAAGGACTATATATTTGTTTTTAGTAATGTT
Source organism: Troglohyphantes excavatus (assembly GCA_963932185.1). Lineage (NCBI taxonomy): Eukaryota > Metazoa > Arthropoda > Arachnida > Araneae > Linyphiidae > Troglohyphantes > Troglohyphantes excavatus. The sequence continues at coordinate 26,601,778 of OZ010673.1, read as the reverse complement.
TTATATATTTTTTATATTAGAGATTAATATTTAAATACATTATAAAAGTATTGTTTTAATAATCAAAAATTATAATTTATAATAAGGATATAAGTGCAAACGAACCGTCAGTTTTTAAAGATTAAGTACAAAAATAGAATTTTTGGAAAACAATAGATGTGAAAACAACTGTCAACTAAACTAACTCTGCGTCATAAGAATCCGTTTTTGTAATATAACCAGCGGTAAATTATTTTAAATAAAAAACTTATTATTTTAAATAAAAAAATATTATTTAAATAAAAAACTTATTATTTTAAATAAAAAAATATTATTTAAATAAAAAAACTTATTATTTTAAATAAAAAAAATTATTATTTTAAATAAAAAAATTATTATTTTAAATAAAAAAATTATTATTTTAAATAAAAAAATTATTATTTTAAATAAAAAAATTATTATTATAAATAAAAAGCTTAATCACTTGATTAGGGGGATGGTGAGAAAAGTGGCTACGGCTATCAAAGCGGCCACTGGCTATTTCTTCTTGCAATGTTGCCATGAAGCAGCAAATGCAACAACTACTCTACTATAACGTGTTTGCAATCATTATCATACTGAAGTGCGGAGTTGCTCTGATTACTAGTTTGGAAATTATTCAAGATTTTCGTATTTTTCAACGTGTTAATGTAAGTTAAGCGTATTGCAATAATTATTAGTTAAAATTAGTTTATTTCTTAAATTTAAAGTTTTTTTATAAGTTGATTAGACTTTCAAACGTTTTAAAATTGAAATAGAAATATTTGAAATTGAGTGATTTGTTGAAAAATAAAATACAATATTTACCAAATATTTTTAATTTTTAATGGGATATAACGTGTTTGGAAAGAATTAAATAGTTGAGTTCAATAGAAACTCGAAAAGGTGTTCAGTGGTAAAACCTAGATTTAAAAAAGTTGGACAAAACACGTTTTTAAGGTTTACACTTAATTTTTCTTAAGGTTATAGAAACAATAATCACCTTTTCTGACCTTATGTAAATTTAAGAGCGTTTTTCGGAAATTTATATATTTTAATATTATATATTTAAGCATTTAATATATTTAATGACTAAAGTTATATAATCGTCAGTCGAAATTTAATTCAATACCCTTGCTTAGTTTGTATCATACATCCTTGTTTTATTTTACCGTTTTACTAATCTTTTTTGTATCTGAAAACAAAAAAAAATATTAAGAGAGGGTATTTGATTAGTATAATATAAATTGTAAAAACGTTAATGAAAAATGTATATATATATATTTTCAGATAAAGACTATCTTGTATCTAAACTTTTCGTTATAAATCATATACATTATTTCTGTAAAATAGATCGTTTTAACACCTCTTACACACAACGAGTAAATGTTCTCAAAAGAAAGTAAATATCCCGGCGAATTGACGAATTTTACATTAATCGGTTAATAATATTAACGGTTTGTTTAAAAATGCGTTTAAAAGACTTACTGCAAAAAGAAACATCTTTAAAATATATTTTTCAAGATATAACTAGAAAGTGCCTATCCAGTACTTGGTTGGAAACGTGCGTGACTTTGAAGCAATAAGTTCAAGTCCCGACGGGTTCGCGGGGCCATGTAGCGAGTATATAACAAAATACTGTTAAAACTGTTTGTTATTATATTAGGTTGGAGGGAAAGTTCTGTCGTATTTTAAAGAAAATATTTGAATTCATTTATAAAAATATGTGTTTAATATTAATCAATTATATATGCTCCGTTATTTGTTACAACCTGTTGCCATCTTTTAGGTAACCTGTGAATTCCTGTTTTGTAGAAGTTCTCATCCTTGGAGTTAAAATAGTCAGCAACTGCCTTAGAAACACTTTCAAAAGACGTGATTTTTTTTTTCCCGTTAGATAATTTTGCAGTAAGATTTTTTTTATCTTAATATTCTCGTAAAGAATCCACTTTTCATCTCCAGTAACCAGCCTGTCCAAAAACGGCTCCACATTGTGTCTAATCAGATGCAATGAACACATTCTTACACGATCAGACAAATTATTTTCCATTAATTCATGTGGAACCCAAACACTTTGCTTTAACACAAACCCAAGAGATTTAATGTGATCTCCAACAGTTGTATGATGAATGCCAAACTCTTCTGCAATTTCGACTTGTTAAATGTGGATTATTTTCCAACATGGATCGCAAAACATCATTATCGCTCTTGGATGGTCGTCCAGATCGATCACTTTCTTTGAGGCTCAGATCCCCGGAAAGAAATTTGCTAAACCATCTTTGACAAGTACGAACATTTACAATATCTTTTCCAAATACCGCACATATATTTTTACATGCAACCGATGCATTGCTTCCTTTTTGGAATTCATATAAAATGCAGTGTCGTAAATGCACTTTATCTACTGACATGTTTTCCACTTTAAATATCACAAGTAAATGATGAACGGTAAAAAAGGGCACCTTTTATATTATACAGCAGTCTAAAAAAACAAAAAAAAATCCGATTCACTCACTAGCAAGATGTTCTTTTTATTTACAAGAAAAATCACCTGCCTATTTAAAATACGACAGAACTTTCCCTCCAACCCAATACATGTATATTTTCCAGTTACCGTAAGTTGTTTAAAAATAACTTTTGCTGTGACAGACTAAAACCGTTAAAACATATTTTAGACCAAGACAGCCTGGTAGGCTCATCATCAAATTTGAAATAAGATAGTTTCAAATTTAATAACTCTGATAAAGCCAAACTAGGACTATTCTGTGCAAAACGGGGATTTTGCATGTTAACATGCCTCTAATGTTTTGATGTTGGTCAAAGTGTGGAAGTTTGGAGATTGTGGTGATAGATAAGTGTTGTTCTCACCATCTGACCTAAGATTAAAGCTAAAAAGCACTATTTTTGAAAATTTAATTTGAAATTTGTGATCCACAAAATAACAAACAATGTTTAAAAAAAAAATTTACATTTTAAATATGTCTAATCATGTAGTACTTACAAGATAACGCATATTTTCAACTTACATTACGTTTAAAAAATTTAATGGTTTTATACATTTTGTTCACTAACAAAATTTGGAAACAAAAATTTAGAATGCATACTTATTTATCATTCCTCTATGACTGAAAACTGAAAATTGTTTAGTTTTTTCAAAATGACATCCATTTAACAAATCAATCGTAATATTTTATAGACGCAATCGCATTGAGAATAGAAACGGTATTCATAAATAAATTATAAAAACAAGAACACAACTTATTAACTTAAATCCAATTCCCGCAAACTCAAGAAAGCGAAATCGAATATTTATAAATTCTTCAAAACCACCATCCCATGAAACCTGCAAACGAAATCAAAGATAGGAAGCTTCATATCCCTTAAACTAGACCCCAGTAAATTGAGTTGTGAGGATATTCCACATGAGCAGACATTGAGAAAGCTCCCTGATGTAAATTTCGGCCACGCTTTAATCACAGTCCCTTGAAATTTACATACAGAACAGGGGGGCTTACGGTATGGAAATTCCAATAGCTGAAAACTCTGACAAAAGGAGCCGGGCTTATATTTAATCCTATGGCAAAATTTCCACTTTTCCACAGGAGATCAAGTGTTGTGTGATATGATTATATTTTTTAATAAAATGCTGCTGGCTTCGAGTTCGAAACTTTCGTTTAGTTTTGTTTGTGGCGTAAAAGTAAATAAAATAGTTGCATTGTTTTATGTCAAATGGAATATGGGTAAATGCAGATTTTATTTGGCATATATTCTTAAGTTAATTAATTTTTAATATACAGTGTGTTTGAGAAATATATTTGCAACTATAACACGCAACAAAAAATAAAAGAAATTAGATAGCTAAGTGTACGTGTAACAACAACTCATGAACACTGTAAAAAAGGTACTTAAAATAGAGTAACTAAACATACTCGTTTTCTGTGTACAATTGCATCGTAAATAAGCGTTGACGTACTCAAATGTAAGTAATGACACTTTATCCAGTATGATTTAATATTGGTAAACTCTGCTTCTGTTCAAACCATCTTAACAAAGCGACCTAACAAACTTAAAATAGTTTTTCAGAAGATGGTTATAGACCGTATTTTATGTCGATTGCTAGTTATTACAACTCAATTATCTTGCTTTCCATACTTTTGGCACACCTTTAAAACATTTATTTTATTGATAACTTTTTCGCGTCGCCATGATAATACAACGAATAAGGCACTGGACTGCGGTGCCTGAGGATATTGATTCGATTCCCGGTAAGTCTTGGTTGTAATTTTTGATATTTATTGAAAGTAATTTATGAAGGTTTTCTATGTAGGCAAGCAACTGCTCTTTTTATTCATATGAACTTATTTTTGAGTAAATGTATTTTTCAAATATGAAACTTATCTATTTGGAGCTATGATAAGCGTTGAATGTACTGAAAAATGAGTAAATTTCACTTATTTTTGAGTACCTATTTTTAACAGTGAATTTTTATTTGTACGCTGTTTAACCCTTTGAGGCCTGCATCATTATACCAGCAAAAAAATATGTTTCTGGAATTTATGTCTATTATTAGTCTGGATTAACATAAATATTCACTAATATATATATATATATATATATATATAGTATTTTTTTAATTATGCCATTTGGCTACATTGGGGACTAATGAGACTTAATTAGTTACATGAAACTTTCATGGTGCCATTTGGCATCACTGGAAATTGAAGTCCTGGAGAGAGAAAAGATAATAAATGGAAAAAATAATATTGGTAACAAATATTCTTGGAAGTAGGAAGAAAAAGTAGGAGTAACAATTAATTTTCGCGCAATTATATTTTTACTTTTTCCTTCAGATCATGTTCAAATTAAAAATTAATTTCCTAAATATAGTAATGCCATTTACTATTAAATATAAAAATTAATTGTGTAATGACACCTTTTAAATAGATCCAAATGGAACCTAAGGGAATTTAGGATTCAACCCAAAAAAAAATTAATGCAATGGTGTCATTTATCATTACTGGCTCCTAAAGGGTTAAAGAAAACTAAAAAAATAATTAAACTTCATGTGTTTCTATTACGTATACAAGCAACATAACTTAATAACTTCACTGTTGTATTTCTTTTACATTATATTGCGTGTTAAACTTGTAAAGATACTTCTCATACACCCTGTATATTAGTTTATATCCACTTCTACAACCAATGATGTAGAAACTGTTCAATTTAAACAATAACTTTTGGCATATTATTTACAAAATTGTCATTGTTTTACATGTCATTAACAAATTTGTCAACTTATCTTCTTTAATTAGATAAATTTAAATGCAAAATTATGCTTTAACACTATTTATGAAAATTGTATTCACGGTGCACTAGATCTGGATTAGACAGTGGGGTATTCATAAAGTCCGGATACTATAATGAAAGATCCGTAAAGCTGCCTCGTAATTTTAAACCATGGTCAGTCACTCTCCAAAATTTCACACTATGAATAACTTGAGAACATTTAGGCCATGGTAAATTTACCGTTTACCAGTTAACCAGTCCAGTTTGACGACGAGGTTTGAACTTACAACCCTTCGATAATGAGCGCCCCACTCTTCTGAGCAAGTCAGGTAAGCGCTCAAATTATACTTAAGTGAAAAACATGTACATTCAAACCTGTTTTTAAGCGGTCTTTTTTTGTACGATTTTTTTTGTGCGACTTTTTTTTGTGCGGTATATGAAAATTTCAATTCAATTGGAACATAATTGATTATTTGGCTACCGAGACTTTTACAAGCGTCTAGTGAAACAACAGTCGTCGCAGAAACTGATCACTGACTACATGGTAACTGAAAAAAAGTCAACACTAAACGAGTGCGATGTAGTATCTTCAAATGACGAAAACGATTTTGAACCAAGTTCGGGTATTCTCAGACTACGAAGGATAATGGTTATACGTTTCGAAAAGTTTCGAATGTGTAAAATAAGTACACATGTAAATAAAATATTTAAAAATGTTCGCATGTGTATTTTTTAAATCAGATTCCAAAAGGTTTGGCGAGATTCCAAGTAGCAGTCAAACCTCGTGTCTTTATTTCGTTTAAAAAAGCAATTCCTAGTTATTTCGTAAGGGTTTTAGTTATTTTCTATGTGAGACTTTTTTTATGCGGTCCCTATCCACCGCATAAAAAAATTAATTGTGTTGCGAAAACTATTTTTTATAGCTACTCGTGAAATTTTGTGCGAATTTTTTTATGCGTTTTTTTATGCGTTCCCTAACCACCGCACAAAAACAGGTTTGAGTGTATATATAATGAAAAAATAAAAGTGTTTGTAGTTCGTATATTCAATTAGTAACTAAAACTGCCATAAATTTAATTTCTTAAATAGGAAAGTCATATATTTAGTAAAAGTTTTGTATACGACAAAAACATATGTTAGAATACTTATCTTTAAGTTACAAAAAAAAAACGAAAGCGAATTGAATTTCACATGAACTATATTTCTCAGTTAAACTTACTGAATCAAACTTAAAAACTTTTTCAAAAGTAACTTTTCCAATTCTTTTTTTTATCTTCTAGGATTATGGGATTTAAGCATGATTGAAAGAAACAGAAGTACATTTGAAAAGAACAATAATAATAATAAACAGAACTTCCGGAAAAACGTTAAAACTTTTAGTATCCTTCGAAACTTACTTTTGTTTCCTTACACAAATACAATTGTTTCACTTCAATCTCCACTAAGAATAAGGCTTTCAACCATTTTCACCAAAGTTTCAAAAAATTCGTTGCTTTATTTTTTTATGTTTCACTTTTTTCTATGTCAAGTATTGAAATAATCCTACGAAAGAAAATGAACTTCCATCGCAGGAAATTTATATAGAAATAGGGCATGGTGAAATATGCGTGTGTTTTGAGCCATTTTTTTTTCAAGCAACTAAAATAAATCTCCTAGTTTTTATATTTTTAGTAAACTTTTAAAAACATAAAAATCCTTCGCCATTCTTTAAATTAAATTTTAAAGGTAATGAGAGTAATTGTATGAATATTAATCACTCTATATAACATTTAATAAAGTTCAAAGTATGCAAACCATATGTTAATTTTTGTACTTTTTTAATCTTTCAAAGACTATCTATTACTCTCAACAGATTAAATTCGCAATATGTATTTAAATTATAAAAGCTACTAGAAGTTTAAATGTATTTAAACTCCTATTGGATTTTATAATTTAAATATATATTGAATTTTGTAGTGAGTGTTAAGTGAGTACTGAACTCGCAACAAGAACTCATTTTGAAGAATACAGATAGTTATAACTTTAGAAATAAAAATAGATGTCACTTTAAAATAGACGTCAATTAAAATTTAAAAATATTAATCAGGTTTATTTTCAATGAAATATTGGAAGACAAAAACAAAAGGTTTTTGAAGTGGGAAGTTTTGAATAGCATTATGTCGGGATTAAAAATGTAACTATTCCAACAGACATATGATGTAAATGAAATTATACAAACTTGTAAATAAAAATACGATATCATTTTAATGCAAAAAAATAATACGTCATTTAAAAAAGTTTTTTTAATCATCCTCAAAATGCATAGATTTTTTTTAAATTTAAGATATTTGACTTTATTTGAGATTTTTAAGATTCGAATTTCGAATTAACCCTCTCTCGGAGCTGAACGACTTAAGTTGTTCATAGATTTCCAGTTTTTCAAACAATACACTTAAACTTCAAATTCTTAAAAATATTCAACATTGAAATATTTTTCAAACCTAAAGTGTCGGGGTGTGAATGCGCCGAGAAATTGCCGCCAAAATTTACAAAATGTTGCCACAATATGCTATGAACTTAGATAAATATTATATTGCCGAAAACCTCTAATATCCATTTCATCAATTATATATAATAATTAAATATATTTAAAATAAATATATTTAATATATTTTATACTTAATATATTTAATATATTTTATACTTAATATATTTTATACTTAATATATTTTATACTTAATATATTTTATACTTAATATATTTAATATATTTTATAAATAATATATTTAATATATTTTATAATTAATATATTTAATATATTTAATAATTAATATATTTTATAATTAATATATTTAATATATTTTATAATTAATATATTTAATATATTTTATAATTAATATATTTAATATATTTAATAATTAATATATTTTATAATTAATATATTTAATATATTTTATAATTAATATATTTAATATATTTTATAATTAATATATTTAATATATTTAATAATTAATATATTTTATAATTAATATATTTAATATATTTTATAATTAATATATTTAATATATTTTATAATTAATATATTTAATATATTTTATAATTAATATATTTAATATATTTTATAATTAATATATTTAATATATTTTATAATTAATATATTTAATATATTTTATAATTAATATATTTAATATATTTTATAATTAATATATTTAATATATTTTATAATTAATATATTTAATATATTTTATAATTAATATATTTAATATATTTTATAATTAATATATTTAATATATTTTATAATTAATATATTTAATATATTTTATAATTAATATATTTAATATACTTTATAATTAATATATTTAATATATTTTATAATTAATATATTTAATATATTTTATAATTAATATATTTAATATATTTTATAATTAATATATTTAATATATTTTATAATTAATATATTTAATATATTTTATAATTAATATATTTAATATATTTTATAATTAATATATTTAATATATTTTATAATTAATATATTTAATATATTTTATAATTAATATATTTAATATATTTTATAATTAATATATTTAATATATTTTATAATTAATATATTTAATATATTTTATAATTAATATATTTAATATATTTTATAATTAATATATTTAATATATTTTATAATTAATATATTTAATATATTTTATAATTAATATATTTAATATATTTTATAATTAATATATTTAATATATTTTATACTTAATATATTTTATACTTAATATATTTAATATATTTTATAATTAATATATTTAATATATTTAATATATTTTATAATTAATATATTTAATATATTTTATAATTAATATATTTAATATATTTTATAATTAATATATTTAATATATTTTATAATACATATATTTAATATATTTTATAATTAATATATTTAATATATTTTATAATTAATATATTTTATAATTAATATATTTAATATATTTTATAATTAATATATTTAATATATTTTATAATTAATATATTTAATATATTTTATAATTAATATATTTAATATATTTTATAATTAATATATTTAATATATTTTATAATTAATATATTTAATATATTTTATAATTAATATATTTAATATATTTTATAATTAATATATTTAATATATTTTATAATACATATATTTAATATATTTTATAATTAATATATTTAATATATTTTATAATTAATATATTTAATATATTTTATAATTAATATATTTAATATATTTTATAATTAATATATTTAATATATTTTATAATTTATATATTTAATATATTTTATAATTAATATATTTAATATATTTTATAATTAATATATTTAATATATTTTATAATTAATATATTTAATATATTTTATAATTAATATATTTAATATATTTTATAATAATATATTTAATATATTTTATAATTAATATATTTAATATATTTTATAATTAATATATTTAATATATTTTATAATTAATATATTTAATATATTTTATAATTAATATATTTAATATATTTTATAATTAATATATTTAATATATTTTATAATTAATATATTTAATATATTTTATATATTTTATAATTAATATATTTAATATATTTTATAATTAATATATTTAATATATTTTATAATTAATATATTTAATATATTTTATAATTAATATATTTAATATATTTTATAATTAATATATTTAATATATTTTATAATTAATATATTTAATATATTTAATAATTAATATATTTTATAATTAATATATTTAATATATTTTATAATTAATATATTTAATATATTTTATAATTAATATATTTAATATATTTTATAATTAATATATTTAATATATTTTATAATTAATATATTTAATATATTTTATAATTAATATATTTAATATATTTTATAATTAATATATTTAATATATTTTATAATTAATATATTTAATATATTTTATAATTAATATATTTAATATATTTTATAATTAATATATTTAATATATTTTATAATTAATATATTTAATATATTTTATAATTAATATATTTAATATATTTTATAATTAATATATTTAATATATTTTATAATTAATATATTTAATATATTTTATAATTAATATATTTAATATATTTTATAATTAATATATTTAATATACTTTATAATTAATATATTTAATATATTTTATAATTAATATATTTAATATACTTTATAATTAATATATTTAATATATTTTATAATTAATATATTTAATATATTTTATAATTAATATATTTAATATATTTTATAATTAATATATTTAATATATTTTATAATTAATATATTTAATATATTTTATAATTAATATATTTAATATATTTTATAATTAATATATTTAATATATTTTATAATTAATATATTTAATATATTTTATACTTAATATATTTTATACTTAATATATTTAATATATTTTATAATTAATATATTTAATATATTTTATAATTAATATATTTAATATATTTTATAATTAATATATTTTATAATTAATATATTTAATATATTTTATAATTAATATATTTAATATATTTTATAATTAATATATTTAATATATTTTATAATTAATATATTTTATAATTAATATATTTTATAATTAATATATTTAATATATTTTATAATTAATATATTTAATATATTTTATAATTAATATATTTAATATATTTTATAATTAATATATTTAATATATTTTATAATTAATATATTTAATATATTTTATAATAATATATTTAATATATTTTATAATTAATATATTTAATATATTTTATAATTAATATATTTAATATATTTTATAATTAATATATTTAATATATTTTATAATTAATATATTTAATATATTTTATAATTAATATATTTAATATATTTTATAATTAATATATTTAATATATTTTATATATTTTATAATTAATATATTTAATATATTTTATAATTAATATATTTAATATATTTTATAATTAATATATTTAATATATTTTATAATTAATATATTTAATATATTTTATAATTAATATATTTAATATATTTTATAATTAATATATTTAATATATTTTATAATTAATATATTTAATATACTTTATAATTAATATATTTAATATATTTTATAATTAATATATTTAATATATTTAATAATTAATATATTTTATAATTAATATATTTAATATATTTTATAATTAATATATTTAATATATTTTATAATTAATATATTTAATATATTTTATAATTAATATATTTAATATATTTAATAATTAATATATTTTATAATTAATATATTTAATATATTTTATAATTAATATATTTAATATATTTTATAATTAATATATTTAATATATTTTATAATTAATATATTTAATATATTTTATAATTAATATATTTAATATATTTTATAATTAATATATTTAATATATTTTATAATTAATATATTTAATATATTTTATAATTAATATATTTAATATATTTTATAATTAATATATTTAATATATTTTATAATTAATATATTTAATATATTTTATAATTAATATATTTAATATATTTTATAATTAATATATTTAATATATTTTATAATTAATATATTTAATATATTTTATAATTAATATATTTAATATATTTTATAATTAATATATTTAATATATTTTATAATTAATATATTTAATATATTTTATAATTAATATATTTAATATACTTTATAATTAATATATTTAATATATTTTATAATTAATATATTTAATATATTTTATAATTAATATATTTAATATATTTTATAATTAATATATTTAATATATTTTATAATTAATATATTTAATATATTTTATAATTAATATATTTAATATATTTTATAATTAATATATTTAATATATTTTATAATTAATATATTTAATATATTTTATACTTAATATATTTTATACTTAATATATTTAATATATTTTATAATTAATATATTTAATATATTTTATAATTAATATATTTAATATATTTTATAATTAATATATTTTATAATTAATATATTTAATATATTTTATAATTAATATATTTAATATATTTTATAATTAATATATTTAATATATTTTATAATTAATATATTTTATAATTAATATATTTAATATATTTTATAATTAATATATTTAATATATTTTATAATTAATATATTTAATATATTTTATAATTAATATATTTAATATATTTTATAATTAATATATTTAATATATTTTATAATTAATATATTTAATATATTTTATAATAATATATTTAATATATTTTATAATTAATATATTTAATATATTTTATAATTAATATATTTAATATATTTTATAATTAATATATTTAATATATTTTATAATTAATATATTTAATATATTTTATAATTAATATATTTAATATATTTTATAATTAATATATTTAATATATTTTATATATTTTATAATTAATATATTTAATATATTTTATAATTAATATATTTAATATATTTTATAATTAATATATTTAATATATTTTATAATTAATATATTTAATATATTTTATAATTAATATATTTAATATATTTTATAATTAATATATTTAATATATTTTATAATTAATATATTTAATATATTTTATAATTAATATATTTAATATATTTTATAATTAATATATTTAATATATTTAATAATTAATATATTTTATAATTAATATATTTAATATATTTTATAATTAATATATTTAATATATTTTATAATTAATATATTTAATATATTTTATAATTAATATATTTAATATATTTTATAATTAATATATTTAATATATTTTATAATTAATATATTTAATATATTTTATAATTAATATATTTAATATATTTTATAATTAATATATTTAATATATTTTATAATTAATATATTTAATATATTTTATAATTAATATATTTAATATATTTTATAATTAATATATTTAATATATTTTATAATTAATATATTTAATATATTTTATAATTAATATATTTAATATATTTTATAATTAATATATTTAATATATTTTATAATTAATATATTTAATATATTTTATAATTAATATATTTAATATATTTTATAATTAATATATTTAATATATTTTATACTTAATATATTTTATACTTAATATATTTAATATATTTTATAATTAATATATTTAATATATTTTATAATTAATATATTTAATATATTTTATAATTAATATATTTAATATATTTTATAATACATATATTTAATATATTTTATAATTAATATATTTAATATATTTTATAATTAATATATTTTATAATTAATATATTTAATATATTTTATAATTAATATATTTAATATATTTTATAATTAATATATTTAATATATTTTATAATTAATATATTTAATATATTTTATAATTAATATATTTAATATATTTTATAATTAATATATTTAATATATTTTATAATTAATATATTTAATATATTTTATAATACATATATTTAATATATTTTATAATTAATATATTTAATATATTTTATAATTAATATATTTTATAATTAATATATTTAATATATTTTATAATTAATATATTTAATATATTTTATAATTAATATATTTAATATATTTTATAATTAATATATTTTATAATTAATATATTTAATATATTTTATAATTAATATATTTAATATATTTTATAATTAATATATTTAATATATTTTATAATTAATATATTTAATATATTTTATAATTAATATATTTAATATATTTTATAATTAATATATTTAATATATTTTATAATAATATATTTAATATATTTTATAATTAATATATTTAATATATTTTATAATTAATATATTTAATATATTTTATAATTAATATATTTAATATATTTTATAATTAATATATTTAATATATTTTATAATTAATATATTTAATATATTTTATATATTTTATAATTAATATATTTAATATATTTTATAATTAATATATTTAATATATTTTATATATTTTATAATTAATATATTTAATATATTTTATAATTAATATATTTTATATTTTAACTTGAATTAAAAGTAATTTGCACATCGAATATACGCAAAGTTTAAAAGAAATTTCGCAAATCATTATTTAAATAAAAAAAATTAAGAAACATTTCTTTTGAATATCAACAAATAAATTTCTTAATAAACATAAGTTAATACGTAAATGAATCATTCTGTTAGATAGAGAAAGGGTTGATTTGTTGGCCTGGAAAATGAAATTTGAAAGTGGAAATTGTACCATTACTCATAGACACAAAGCACTCTAAAGGTGCAAACTCTTCGGAGCAACAACGTGCCTCAAAATTAATCTGCTCCATTTACCGCATGATGCAGGGGGGGAGGACATTTGAATTTCTGATTCAACCCGCTGAGAGCTTCTTCGTAATTGCTGGTAATGACACTCCCTGGTCACGGGTTTCTCGTATTTTATTGGTTTATTTTAGTGCAAAAGGATTTTACGGTGAAAAGTATTTTAAGATGTTTGTTGTGATATGAATATTGGTTTTTGTTCGAAGAGAGAAAATTGATTTTAGTCTAGTCGCTATAGTTATTATTTTTTTATTGTACTTGTATTTAAAATTTTATAAAAGTGTGCTTCAATCAAAATTGGCGAAATATTTAAAAAGTTATTGTGAATGAAAACGTATTACTATTTTTAAGAAAAATAGTAAAACTAATAAATAATCTATAAAACAAAAAAAAAATATTAAGCTGAAGTCAAACATGGACAATTTATAAAATGTTATTCACGTTAATTGAAGAAAATAAATCGAAGAAAATAATAGCAAAGTTCGGTTAGCTGACATTACATATTCTTAAATTATATTGGATAACTTAAAAAATTACTTTAATTTATTTTTGTTATACAACAAAATACAACAAAACTAATACAACAAAAAATATTTTATATAATTCGGAAGTAATGTTTAAAAAATATCCAGTTAATCGATATGTCCAGTTTATTGAATTTTCCGGAAAATTGAATGTAGAATAAGGACAAATTTACTACATTTTATTTCAAATGGGAACATTTTCTACTCAACAAAAAAATTAAATCCGTGAAAAGGTTTAAATAAATGGACTTTTCTCCTAACTAAATGCTGTTATAACTAACAACTTTCTTCTTAATTAATATAAGCAAACTAAATTTAATTTACACAATTATATTTGACATTTTTAATATCCAAACAGATGTCAATTTCTTAAATTAAATGTATTATTTGTTAATATATTTCGTAAAGTAATAAACGCGAAAGATGCAATAAACTAAGAAAGAAAGCCGTTATCCTTCTAAAACGCTCAACGAAGAATTAAAAAACAAACAATCTAACTACGACGTTGTTAAAATGCCTTTTTCCATCAAACAATGTTTTTCATCTCACAGAGGTAAATAATTAAGAATTGTACGAGGTAGCGGTTAAGGTGACTTTTAGAAAATTAGTTTTTCTTAGAAGAAAGCACCCTTTTTACAACTTGATAAAACATTCAATACTAAAAGAACAAAAGCCAAATATTCTCACGAAGAAAACAAGAAAGTTAAGGAAATGACTGCAAACAAATCCGAAAATTAATTGAAACGTAAAAAATGTTAGTGCTGGAATAAAAGTAAAGATAACGTTAAAATATACTTAAATGTAGAAATTTTAGAAAGGATCGTCTTAAATGTAAATTTGCATACTTAAGAACTACCTTAATCTATTTCTATCTATTCAAAAAGAAAAAAGTAGATTCTACGCTGCTTTGGAGTTTAAAAATTTTAGTGCTTGCATTTAGTAAAGTAAATAAAATATCCTGAAGAGGACCATTAGGTCTGGGAATATGTTAAAAGGAATTTCTTTATGGTAATTTTATATTAACTGCGAAATAAAAATGTAAAATTTTGTAAGGAATTAAAAGTACGTTGATCAAAAGTTTAAGTAGTATGATTCACAAACTTTTATAAGTACAAATAAATTAATTTAAACATCACATAAAAACCTTTTCAAAGTTGGTAGTATTTTTATTTCTGATTATGTATTTGATTCTCATTTTTATATTTAAAGTCGTATGTTCAAAACGATCATACAAGAAGGTTTTTTATTAAGAAAGTATTAATAAAAGTTGTAGTTAAACGTGTAGACATATGACGAACAGTTGGTTTTAATGTATCCTTCTTTTAAAAATTGCAGTTATAGAAAATTGTATTATTTTTGTAAGTAATATTTATATGATGAAATGATGTACATAAAAAATGCACTGAAATGTATTAGTAAAGAATAGATTGAGTGAATAAATATTTATTTTTATTTTTCTTATTTTGCAAATTGTGGATGGCTCGTCTAGAAGTTAGAGAGGGTGGACAAAAATATGGAAACGCCTGGCAAAATACTTGTCTTTACTTACATTTTTGTTTGATCATAGTTTGTACCTAGTTTTGTAAGAATTTCTAAATGCCCAAGATGCTCCTATGCCATATTACTCAAAGTTATATATCTTTTTCCAGGTATTTCCATATTTTTTCCGTTTCAGGTATTAACCTTCACCCAAATCCGAGAGCAGGGCTTGTATTTTACTCAAATTGCATAATTTGCTCTAACCTTCAAATTCGATGAATTATAAAATCTAACCATCAATATACCACACATCTATTAAAAGGAAGGAAATATCTACTCGGAACAAAACTCTGAGATACTGTTATCGACTGTCTTCTCTGGATATGGGAATTTTTTTATTAGTTTTGTCTTCCATTCACATAAAGGGAAAAAAACGTAATAAAAAGAGAAATAAAAAATATCATAGCAGCGAGAATTTTACCACTAAAATTGTTATTGCTGTCTTTTGAATTTATATGAGCTCGTTTTGAAGCTCGTGGATTTTTTTAAAATACGGAAAGTTGTAAGAGTTATGATTCCTGCTGTCAAAAGACTAGACATAAGAGGAATTGTAATGTTTAGCGTTATTTTAATGCTAAAATAGAAAGAATACCGTTTTCAACATTTTCTGCTTTAAATTTTGTTTCTCCTTTTTCTTGTATTAGGGTATAGACTTGAATCGGTGAGCAGCAGAACAGTACAAGTTCATTGATGACTAGTACTAATCTTCTTCTTACCGATTCCTTTTTAATTGGAAATACATATCTGTAAATCCTTATCTGCGGAATAATGTGGTTTTAATTCAGGCTAATTATATAAACATGGAACATAAAGGCATTAAAAAAAATTGTTAAAACAATTTTGTAAAAAAAATCAAATTAGTTAAAAATTGAAATTTTATTTTTTGTATGACTTTAGACTAGATATTTCACATAGTCGACTCACATTTTATTAACCACCACCTAATTCTAAGGTCTGTATCACACAGCCAAAAGATAAGACATATCGTGAAGTAGTATAATTGATATATCAATACTTATATAAAAGAATGGAGTGTCTGTCAGTGAAATCGAACAAAACCCCTCATTTTGAGTTTTCTCCACGAATTAGGGTACACTGATTCCGAAAATCGCATTAAAATTTTTTTTGTCTGTCTGTCTGTCTGTCTGTTTGTCCGGATTTAACTCAAAAACTACTGAACGGATTTTTATGAAACTTGCACCATGTGAACAAACTTTTCTTAGTTTAAAATCTGCACTTTGTTTCATGTGGATATCTGCAACCATTCAAAAGTTATAGAACTTTTTCCATTTTCTCTAACATTACGCCTATGGGAAATTTACATCTCGATCTTCCCCTCAAAACATTATTGTTAAAAATCCCCTTGGCGACCAAAAATATTTTTCGACAATACTGGGATAAACGATTTATTTTGATTGGCTGATGAGTAAATGTCGCCAAATGGATTAAAAATGTCGCCAAATGATCTAAAAATGTTACCAAATGAATTAAAAATGTCCCCAAATGAATAATAAAACTCGCCAAATATGAAAAAATAAATTAAAAATATCGCCAAATGAATTAGAAAAGTCGCCAAATATTGAAGTTGAATTAAAAATGTCGCCAAATGAGCTAAAATAGAGGTCCTATATTTAAAAATATCATCACAATGGAGAAATTAGTGTCCAAATAACAAAAATAACGTCGTTAACAAAAACCTCGTCAACCGAAGGAGGGAATTAAACCAGCTCTTTCGACTGACGCCATGTGTATTCATGTTCCGAACAACTTAACTTTATGACAATAGTGCTATTTGTTACGGAGGGAGTGGAATATTACTATGGTGTTGAAATGGGCCACCCTAAAAGTTTAACTTAAAGTTTTATATATTTATACCTCCATGTAGCTTATTTTTAAATTTTCGCCTCAAAAACATATTATTGGAATTCAAAAATAAATATTTGATAATCAATTTTTATAAGAAATATTGTCCGTAAATATTGACTCATATGAAATTATGTTGAAAGAGGGATATATAGACACCTGTCGCCAATTGGCACAACAAAAAAAACTTCACCAAATACGATAAATTATTTTGATTTGGAAGAATGCAATATTGTTTCATTGATATATTATTGCGTCGCCAATATTAAAACTAATGTATGTGAAGTTTACTACATGGGTTTATTGTCACTAAATGGTTAATTTTTATACAAAAAATATGCAATTTAAAAAAAATGTTAGGAATTTTTTATTTTACAAAAAGAAACATTTTACAAAAATATCAGTTTAAATAGAAGGTAGTCGCAATAGCATGTAAAGTCGTGAACATAAAAATATATTTAAATATCTCAAAAAATACTCAAAGTAATTTAATAAATCTGGATTTGGATAAAGTTTATTTTTCACAGTGCACAGAGAGTGATATGCCATGGCTACGCTGACAAGACAAAATCGCGCAGCTCTTATTGCGCAAAGTGACCACGAGCAACGCCGGACCATATTGCTAGTAATATATAAGATGCATGAATTCTGCTAACCTATTCAACATTGCTACCCAAATGCGAGTTTAGAAAGTTGTAAAAGGGAATGTTTAATATCTTTCGCATTTTTTTTCTGCAACAGCGCAATTAGTATAGTGTACTCGTGTTTCTTCGTACACATCGAACGACGACATTATTGTGGATAAACGACTTATGGCCGAGTACTGTTTGACTTCGAGCAATTAATATCCAATAACCATTCTACGTATACTGAAGTATGTGAGAGCAAACCAACTCGCTGCTGTCGAATAAATCCCTGTAACTACAAGACGTGTGTCTTAAACAAGCGTTATAACAAGCAAGATACACAAAACCGGCTGGTCATTACATTTTTGTTGAAGAATATTCATGTGTAGAAACGGTTGCAGTGTGAACGGCAGAACCAAAAGTGGATGTTATCTGATTTCTAAACCGGCACATTGAATAGGCTGATATTGTCACATCTCTAAAAACTGATATGCCGTTACACTGTTGTTAGGTTAAATATTTTGTTAAAACCAAAAATTATTACAAAACTGTTATAAAAGAGGAATGTTTTCTAAACGTTCATTGCCTGGATCCACAAATATGTTTGGAAGACACTGTCAACAAAATTCGTTATCTATTTATTATCTGTAAATCACTCACAGAAAGTGTAACTTATATTTCAAAATTAAACACAACAGTGTTAATCAATATACTGCATTGATTGAGAACTAAAGATATTTTTTACAAGAACCATAATGTTCTAGAAACGTAGGAAAGCAGACTGAGCAGTTTCATTTGAAAACGGCATTTGCTCTCAGTAATAAAAAATTTAAACAATATTAAAAAGATGAACATACTTCGTTATTACTGTATTTAATATGGAATGAGCAAAAAAATACAGTCCAATGTAAAAAAATATCCAAATGAGTAAAAAAAACATCAGCTGATCCTTTTTGCATCAGATACGAATGACATAGGTATTTATAATATAGTAGTACAACCATATACAGTTAACTAGCAAGAATATCAGAGAATTTCTTAATTACAATTGAGAATTGCCACACACTGGTATAGAAAGTTGCTATTTCTCATAAGGAAAACATATATTAGTTTGTAATAGACTCATTCCAATCAATTATAATCTGATCAAAAATAGAATGCTGTAGAAACTTAATAGACCAGTAACCCATGTCATATTTGACATCAGCTACTTGAGGACATGAGCTACTTAATAGACCAGTAGCTCATGTCATATTTGACATGAGATACTAGATGACGTGAGCTACTTGATAGACCAATAGCTCATGTCATACTTATGTCTAATGCAAGGCCACCCAATACGCAAAGTGCACCCCTCACCTGCGAATGGTTGAGTAAGTTGAGTGGCCGGCACTGCTCTTCCACCTTCTCCACCGCCTCCGTCTCCTTCTTCCCCTCCCTCTCCGCCTCCTGCGCGAGGAAGAGATCGAGAACCGGCGTCCTTCGCCCCTTCACCTCCGCCTCCGTGAGCGAGTCGAGCAGCAGCATCACCCACACGGGCCTCTTCCGCCTCCACTCCCCAGCCATCGCACGGAAGAGGGCGTCCCCACCTCCCTCGTCCACCTCTTTCCTATTGTCATCGGATGTGGATGTCCATTCCGCCACCCTTCCCCGCATGTATTCCAGGTGCTTCTCCAGCCTGGAGTACAAATCATGGGGTAGGACTTCCGACAGGTGGGTGCCCGTGGGGAGCATCTGGCACTTGGAGAGCAGGTCCGCCGTGGAGGGGTCGACGAGGTCCAGCTCCAGGAGGAGGCGATCGGAGGCGGAGAAGGCGGCTTTGGCGTTCTGAGGGACGTGCGGCCACACCTCCGTGTAGGGGACGTGGATGGTGCCGAACAGATAGGCAGGGGGGTCGCGATTGGTGACGCGCCACAGGAAAGAGGAAGGGTCACCCTCCTATAAAAAAAAGTAGAAAATTGGGATTTTGACTTTAACATAACAATGCAAACTAAAATAGCAAAAGTAAACTGTTGGAATCGGTTATTCATATTTCCTGAAACTGTAGTGGTTACTTTCAATAGTCGATACGAAACTACGACCTTGGCGATTGTTTTAGACCAGTGATAAAATGTTGGCTCTAATACAAAAGGACCTATTTCAAACAAGAGCAAATAGCTGTTTCAAATTGGTGACGTAAATATAGTACAGTGCAATATTTTACACTCATGACTAAATTTCCACTGAGGTCCCGATAAAGACGGGTCTGTTGCTCTTAAATAAACCCTGTAGCATTAAATGTAGCTTTACATGCACTAAAATCTTTGCCCATAAATATTATTAAAATAAAAAGCAATATAAATAATGTAATGAAATATATTAATAAGTAATAACCATTCCTATTATTCTGTATGTTTTAAGTTTTTATCTAATATTCAAACAAATTTAATGCAGGTAGCAAGTTTTTTTTAAATAATGTTTGTAATGCAATTTTTTTAAGGTAAATTTAGTAGCAAACTAGGTTAGGGGTGTTAAATATTTATAATTTATTTCCGCTCTTTTTTATTATACCATACCATTACCCAGCTTTTACAACCATCTGACGAAACCGGACATGTATACATCCGCTTTTGAAACCCCAGTTTTCCCAGTAGTACACATAACATTTTATGAACTGTTACACATAATGTAACAGTTCATAAAAAATCCCTACTTGTGAAATATATTCCAAATTTAAAGCATTGAGAGGACTTTTAAAATCCTTCTCCACTGAAATATTTTTTTTAAAAGGAATGTGTTGGAAATATAAATTAAACTCTCCTCTCAGTGGGAAAACAAACCTACTGATACGATATTTTACTTATACGTCAGATAATTTAAATATTGTTCTTGTTTTTTTTATTGTATTCAAAAGGAATTCAACAAATTTATTTTGTCGTTTTGTGTGCTCAATATAGAGTGTGTAAATAGTATTTGAATTTTATCTTTGTGTATGTAAATAATGTTTAAAGCTAGGGAATAATATTAAAAAAAATTTACTGTTATGTAAATGTTTACATACAGTTATTACAGAATTGTAAAAACAAAATACATCCTTATTTTAAAGGAATGTACGCCAACTTATCGAAGTACACTTTTTTTTATTTTCAGTTCTAAATTATTTAAATTATTTTATCCAGTTTTATCTATTCCATTCAAAATTACTTTAATTCAATACAATGGAGTTTCTAATCTCTATTTTGAAAATGTAAGATCCTAAGGGAGTATTTTTAGTTTACATCCAAAATATAAAACAATGATTTAAAAAAAATGCGCATAATGAAAAATAAATGTGAACATAATAAAAATCAGAAGTAACGTAGTCGCATTGCGGAAAAAAATATATTTAAAAAATCGCACTTGCATAATAAATGGAAGGTGAATACAATAATCACTTCAATAAAAATTCGAAGAAAAACACATTCATTCCCAGATCTGTACATTTATTTTCTACTGAATGTTCTGTAAAAAGAAGAAAAAAACTCTTGTAAGGTTTAACGAGAGTTCTGTCAAGTATTTTGACATTTTAAGCCGACAAACAGGCTTTGAATCCCTAAGGTAAAAGCTCTGAAGTTTAAAAATATTGTTCTTGTTTTTTTATTGCGTTTAAAGGGTATTCAAAAGATTTATTTTGCCGTTTTGTGTGCTCAATTTAGAGTATGAAAATTGAATTTGAATTTTGTCATTGTGTGAGTATTGGGAAATGTATTATCCAGAGACTAAGAAAAGCGTTTGTAATCTATGGAGACCTATGATATTGTATTTAAGAAGCACATTAAAAAATTGATTTAGTTGAAAGCTTACTTAACTTTGCAAAAAAAACTAAATGCTAGAAAATATTTTTAATTTCACGCTATAAACGCGCACATATATATTTATTTAGTGGTGAATAGTACTAGTTATTTGCTGTTCAATTTAATACTTGAAAGATTATTTGTGCATTAAATGTTTTTTAAATAATTTTTTAAAGAAACTAAATATTTATAACGGTTTTGTTTGGTGATACACACTTGGAGCACCATTGCTCTAGCCGAATGTAGTTATGAGCACTTAAATAGTAAATCCATTGCGTTTTGTATTGTGTAGCGTATTTTTTATTGAAATTGTATGGATAGCTTGAATGCTTGTGAGCAATCTGACATTATAAAAATTACTTAAAGTGCTTTAATTTAATTTATCACTTTTTGTTTATCTATATTAATTCAAAGTATTGCTTTCAAACGATATGAATTACTCCATAAATTAAACATAAATAAACGAATTCAAACTAAATTGGAATTAACAAAATAGTACAAAGTTCCCTCTTCATAAATCAATGTACCGTAGAGATCACCCACGAACAAAAGCCTACGCTAAATTAGTGATGTGGTTATTTTAAAATATACGTTTATATAATAAAAAATAATTATGCTGTAGCTATCGAGACGGATGCAGGGTTTAATCGTATAACATCAAACCGAATTGAGTGGCACTTTTTTTAACTCTGTACAAATAGCTTCACACTTTCAACTTTGTATGTCATTTCGAGGTTTTGACGTTTGCGAGTGTCAAATGAGCTTAAAATAGATGCAACGTACCAACTTTTTTTCGTGGCTCATGTTTTCGTTACTGTCAGGTTTTTTGCGTTACGGTCCAGTTTTCCCTCCATTTAAAATTATATAGTGTGTTTTATTGTAATATAGTTTCTAGACAGCAGTGTTAGAAGTCCATTAGAGAACTGATTCTTATGCGATTGATTCTAACGAAAAACAGACCCCTTCCACTTCCAAAGCCCCAATCCAAAGAGTGATAAAATAGTAACTGATTAATGGCAGGACGGAATTGCTTTGTAAGGAAACGAAAGGATCAACCCTAAGTCCGTTTCTTCGAGGAGTAATTGCTTTACCTCCAGATAGATGTCTTCTTTTACATCAGCAGAAACTAGAACTTTCAATACAGCGCACGCAGCATTCACAAAACCCTTGGAAAATAGTTTTGAAAGAAATTTTGGGTTTCTTTTAAAGTTTTTATGCAGCGCTGTGAGTTGATAAAATGTTAGGTTAGTCAATTATTTAAATTTCGTATGGAAATAAAAAATATCATTGTGAAACTAGGTAACAAACATTACTAAAGCAACCGCCCAATTAAATTTAAAAAATACAATGCGTATGTAAAATTATGTACGCCTCAGAAAATGTGTAATTCTTAAATAAAAATAAACTTATGACTTTTGGCAATAAAATTTATTTTCAATTGGTTTCGCAAGACTTTCAGAATAATCGTTAGTAATTTCATCTCTATAAATTTAAGTGAGTTTCACAACCGATTATTTTAGAAATAAAGCTTTAAAAATTTAAACTAGTTTATGTAAGCCATGTTTTATAAGGTTGAATGAAATAAGAAACATACCCAAGTAGGAGATTGCAGAGATATTGTTGAACAGTCGTTAACATTTCGAATCTGTTTGGGCATGCTTAAGGTAGGAAGAAATGGACTATAACAAAAATATGACTGTAACAAAGACATAAACCGCGAAACAGCATTGACGCTTTGCATAATTAAGAACCGTAAATCGAATACCTTTAAGATACGACTGTAATATCTATGTTTTTGCTGCATTTCAAAATAAGTTTATTAAAAAAAATACGATATTTAAATATAAATGCCCAAGTAAAATATATAGTAAAGCTCCAAATAAAGGAAGTGAATAAAACAAATTTAGTCAATAACACAAGGTTACTATATATTAATTTGAATATAATTTCACTTTTACTAATTACAATCGTAATGAAATACGTGAATGAATGTCAATTTAAATAATTTGGGAGAATCTAATGTGTCGTTGGGTAGTTTTGCAAATATTGCAGGTTTGTGTATTGACAGATTTCTCACAAAAGCATATTTTTTCTTTTGAGGTGTTAGTGTTGCTGTTTTGTAACGCATGTGAAAAATATTTTCACTATAAAAGTAAAATTCATCTGAAACATAATATAAATGGTTTTTAAGAAAGAAAATAAAAAATATTAATGGAGATACATTTTAGCATATTATTTGCACACTAACAGTTTTCAATGTTTTGTCAATAGCTTTGATCTATACTAACATAAATATTTGAATGACAGTTACACGAGATAAGTCAAAATTCCCAGACATATTTTGAAATGTAATATAAAACCAAATAATTGGCATTAGAGAGTGGTTTAGACTAAAATACTTCTCATGATTAAAAGTTGTTTTTTGTCACCAAAAAAAATTCAATTCCAGATTTCGTCATAAATGGCGCTGTATCTCCAAATCATCATAAAAAATGCATAAGAAACTATATACAATCAGTTACATATTATTTACTTTTTGAAAAGCAGTTGAAGAGAAGTTATTTATTGCAATCCTGTATCAAATTTTGATGGGAAATATAACTCGAACCACATCCAAACGATACTCCAACTCAAACAACGTATTCATGAGGTGATTCTTTTTTCATGCTTTTAAGGTACAGTGCAATTTGCACTGTTAAAAATAGGTATCCAAAAATAAGTCAAATTTATTCATTTTGGAGTGCATTCGATGCTTATAATGGCTCCGAATACATAAGTTTAATTTTTTAAAAAGGACATGTACTCAAAAATAAGTACAATGAGTAAAAATGAACAAAAAGAGCAGTTGCTTGCCTACATATTCTGCCTTCATACAATTACAACCAAGACATACCCAGGCACACCAGTCTTGAGATAAGTCTTGGTCGACTTAAAGAATTTATAAACAGAAGAAATCTAAAAAAAAGAGTGAAAAAAGGATGGGAAATAAGATAATTGAGTTGTAATAACTCAGTTTTCATTTAAGAAACTTACATCAAATAATGTACAGAACCATCTTTGACAACTATTTTAAGTTTGTCAGGTCGCTTTGTTAAGATGGCTTGAACAGAAGCTGGTATTAGCAATATTAAATCACACTGCTCATTTCCGAAAAAGTACGGTTACTTAAATTTGAGTACGCCATCGCTCACTTACGATGCATTTGTACTTAAAGAAAAACGAATAGGTTCAGGTATTATTTTTTAAGTACCTTTTTTTATAGTGATGTCAGGCCCACACTGTAAAATAACTAATTCAAGTTATACAAAGGATTAACTGGGTGATATGTACGAAAATTATTTTCTTCTATCGATTTCTTCAATGTTAAATTTTACAATTTCTGGAGTTTGTTTCACTTTTCATGGAATCGCAACCATATATCTTTTCTGATGTACAAATTCGAAGATTTTCCTCTCAACAAATTTTCCTCTACCGAAATAGTCCAAAGCTATTGCCAGTGTATTGAAAACTACTTCGAAGACTCGACTGAAAAAAGATCCACCCCTAGAAAAAAAATATAACAAACTTTCAATTCTAAAAGGAGGGGAGGAAAGAAGAAAATAACATCAACAACAAAGCTCGAGGTCCATGTCCTCTTTGAAAGCAAATATTTTTCTTTAGAAATGAAGTTTGCAAACGAAATGACGCCTTTTGAATACACTGGATCCCTATCTTCGATTCCAAAGCATAGCAGAATAAGCCTCAATGCTACAAAATAGGGAAATGGGAGGAAAAGGAAATGCCCGAAAGAAAACTGATAAGAATCACAAACGTGAAAATGTTAAGAAGAGGAGGGGGGAAGTAAAGAAAATGGAGACTACTTTAGATTTTACGTGGCTTAAGTCAAGATCCAGATATTCCATGATTTGAATAGGGGGTATTTTTATTCACAGTTGGACTATATTTAAATAACGCCAAGAATTGGTTAATATATTTATAAACTAGCATAAATATCCGTTTCAAATAAATTAATTATAGAGACGCACCATACAAATAAATAAGCCAATTCTCTAATTAAATAAACACATGTGTCCTAATAAAACAAAATTTTCAAATTTAATTTTTCCACTAAAACTCCAAATTTTTTATAAGTAATTATATAATCGCAATCTATAACTTAAAATTTATTAAAATATACGGAACATTAAAAAGTTATATTCGGAAAATAATAATAAAAAAGTATATCAAATACAGAAAAATAACTGAAGTTGTAGTAACTCTGTTTTTTTTTACATATAAACACTAAATAAAGTAGGAAATCTTCTGTGGCTCATTCTGTCCGAAAGTTTTTTTAGTTTGACTTACTTCACTGTCGTATAGAATGGACAAAGCCAAAAATCCGAATAAAGAAATTTTAAATGACATAAAAAAATTCAAAAGTTTAGAAATGTTTGTGTTTGACTGGATATTCCCTTTTCGACTTATATATTTTCTTTGAAGTATTTTGTATAAATACATCTTTATTTATGTTGATTTAAAACAACGTTTATGTAAATAACGGCTGCATATTTGTCATTCTTATTTTTCTGTTTCTCTTTTAGATATCAAAGTTTCGTATAATAAAAAGTGGGCGAAAAGCCTTTGACGCATTTTAAAATTTAATATAAAATCGTCTAATTGGTGTAAGTAACTCACCAAAGTAACTCACACGATTCAAATTTTTAGTTCCGACAAATATCAGAAGAAACATAAAAAACTCAAAACAATCAGTTACATATAATTTAGTTTGTCGCAAGCATTTACATAAAATAACTGTGCAAGTATTTGTGTTTTAAGGCTTTTACCTGTTGTTTTTAATGCACAGTGCCATCTATGCGAGAAGTTTGGAACTAAAATTTTTTATTTGTTTAAAAATACTTTTCATCTTGGAAATAATGTTGGAGTCCAAACCACTCTCTTATATCAATTGCTTGATTGTATATTAAATTTTAAAATATTCAGTAACTTACGATTCACATTGTATTTGTATTTCTCTTAATTGAAAAGTTACTATTAAAGGAATTGAATTTTTCTATAAAATGATGGGTGTAATTTTTATGAATACAACGTCATTTAATGACAATTGAAGCAAATGCCTTCTCTATCTTTCCATTATTCTTCAACCCGAATAAAAAAAGGTTTAATGATCGACGGAGAAAGTTTGTTGTAATGGGAATGTCGTAAGAGATTATCTTTATCCCACAGGTATAAATAGTTCTTTCAAACTAAATATAAATATATACTACAATTGTGAGTCACAAAATAATCCATGAATAACTAACAAAACTATAAGAATTGATAATATAATTCCAAAAGCCAAAAATATACCGAGAGTGTTCTATTCTACCTTACTCTTAAACATCGACAGCTATTTACTTATCTGTTTGCACAATACATCCCGTAAATATTCCTAAAATAAATAACCCGTTAAAAAGCACCCGCATTTATTACAAAAGGAGAGACAAGCCATTATGACAAGTAAGAAGCCATAACAACTGAGGTTCAGTCTGACTGGGGATTATTTGTCCCCAAGCAGAAGATTGTACGCGATAATAAATGTCCCTTGACAAAGACAAAAGCATAACTGTCAGCTGGAGAAAGCTTTCGAAAGGACTAAAAAGCCATCTTTCAAGATATACTCGCCAAATCCTGTGGGATTGAGTTGATATAGATATCGCATTCCTCAGGAAGGCACCTAATGTAGTGCTTTTTTGATCGATAAGCTGAAAATGCATCTGTTGGAGATGATATCTGGTTAAAAAATATTATTTTGTTGCAGGGAATTTTCCGGGGATTTTAAAAGCTGTGATAGCCTGGTGGTTATGGAATCAGAGGGTCAAGTTGGTTAGGTGGTTGGCTGAATTAACGTTGATATAGATATCGCATAGTTACATAATGAGCAATTGTTATAGTTACATAATGGGCAATCGGCGACTATTCATAATCTATCCCAAAGTCAAGAACCGGAAACATTGTCTCGTAATTTTGAACAATGGTCTGATGACGAGGACAACATCTGAGCTGGCGCCCCCACGCATCCAAATAGGCATTAATAAATTTGGATCATGATAGAATTAACGTGCACCAATCCAAAATACACGAGGGATGTTTTTTAATTGGTATCGAAGAAGGAAATTGGCAACCCTCTAATCACGATTTCACTGTAATCTCTTAATTCGACCGGTCATTAGCCCGTTTTGCATGGGCTATGTGCCTCTTTGAAGGTCAATAATTCGATTCCTTATTTGGCCAAATGAATATTTATCTTGTATATGGTTAGTTGTATTAATGTTGACATAGAGCTACACATTGTGCCATTACCGAAGTTTTGAAATTTATCTAGAAACACATGGAAATACTAACTAGTAATTTTACACCGGGAAACATTGCCGAATGTTTCACATTACTGGAAAACTAAAACTTGTAATAATTTTTATATTAAATATAATTTATTTCTTAATTTCGATTCTCCATTTCGATTGTAAAAATCAAATTAAGTAATAAAGTTTGGAGAAAATCAACAGTTAATTTTTCAAAACAGACTTATATCCTAATTTTGATAGAATTTGGAACATTCCAGCAGCGGGACGTGTGTGACATTCAAACAATATTTTTTAGCACATTTGTAATTATTTTCAATTTAAAACAACTGCAATTTTGGAAACAACAAATTGATATATTTCATTCATGTCTTGAGATATAAATAATCTAATTGGAATGTATTTACGTTGCACGAATACAGCGAAAATAATTTTTAATTTTTCGCGATGTGTGTGACCCATTCGTTTGTAAATGGATCATTCACATAACGAAAATTTAAATAATTATTGCGTCTTTAATTGTTTACTACTTTGTTTATCATTATAATAATAAAAAAGAAAAAGCATTCAGTAATTTTGTAAAATAGTTCCAGCTAAACTCATAACGAGAATTATAATAATTGTGAAGTCGATTAGAATAACGATTTTGGGATTTATAAATTCGCATAATATTAAACAGGCGAATTCTTTTGATATCTTTATGTTTTTTCGTTTGTATTTGTATTTACGGAAATCTTTTATTTTATTTTAATATGCCTTTATAGAACTATTTTTTTTTTGCTGTTGAAACACTTTTGGGGTGACAATTATTCCTAAAATCCTAAAAATACATCTAGTCCCATTAATGGCTGTAGCATCAACATAATTGGAACTTTGAATTTCGTTAAAATTTTACAACACGATTTTATGTTTATCTTCCAAGTTACAGAAAAATACCAGGGAAATCGATTATCACAATATATTTAGCATTTTTCCATTAGCGCGACCACTCTATTACCGAACTTTTGAACCTTAATACTTTATTCATGATTTTAGACTCATGTTTTATTCATGAGTTTAAGCAATCAGGCATGCGAAGATCCTTTTCCGAAGAAAATTAGTTCGAAGCATTAAAAAGAAAACAATCTTATTTGATATTAGGGAGGAAAATTAGCTTAAGAAAGTGTATCAAATTAAAACATTATGTTTATTAGGCTAAGCATGTTCAAAACGTGTGTTTTAACACGCTAACAGATCTTCTCGAGAGATTAGATAAATAACGCAATATATTCAATGCTGCGTTGTTGTTGTTGTTTTTGCAAAGAATTTGATTAGAATATATTATGAAAATCGAAATCAAAGTATTTTTTTAGCTTGAATATCTGGTATTAGTATAAAAGTAATTAAAATAAAACCAACTAAATTATTATCCTTTAAGATGAACTGAGTAATATCACTCGTATTTCTGGAGACATTTATCATTTGCCTAAGGAGTTGTAGTAAGACGGTTTGTTAGTATATATAACGACATTTCCCACTAACTACATACAAGATCTGTTCAAAAGTTTTATGTATACTTGCATTTGCGCTATGACGAGTGGTTTTCTAAACATCATACAAGTACCATGTGATCTCAAGAGTCCCGTGATTTAGTGCTTTCCTATTTGTTTTTTTTACATGAACAGGGGAAGGGTGGGCATAGGCTACGCTAAAGGAAAAATAATTTTTATCAATAAATAAAAAACATTAAAATTTGGCATATGTTAGTTTCATTATTTAGGTTAATGTAAAACAAATATTGTGACTTTATTTTGATTACTTAAAGACAACAAAAAAGACATTTCCCGCTATTATACCCCAAATGGCCATTTTTCCCGACGGGGAAGAGAAAAGTGGCTACCCACTTAGCCTGATATAAAAAATAACTTTTGACAATATTCTAAAGAATGGGAATGTGATTTTTTTTTAACATGAAATCAATATTATTATTATTATTCAATACAAAGGTTATGAAGCATTTTAGTGCATTTGAAACTGAATTTTTAAGTAATCTAAATATTATTGGCATTTAAAATATGTTTTGAAATAGTTTGTTGGCTATGTCTTTTTATCACACACACACAATTTTTTTATACACATCACAGATGAAATAATTGTGTTTTCCACGAACCAGTCACAAGCTTCGTGTGCCCAGCGTGAACAGCTTGAGAACCTGATCCACCCTTCTTTTTCTCTGGAAATAATGGTCATGCCTACATTGTTCCATTTCTACTTGAGTCCATTTGACACCATTATGTAAATGCGACTCAAACAACTAACTTCGGCGCATATTTCAACACATACATTTGAAACTTAAATCACATAGTTTTAAGGAGTTATTGTATTATAAACTTGTATTTAGTTATAATAATTATTTCAATGCGCTTTCCTTACGTCAGTACGTTGAAAAACAAGAAGATCTTAAATAATTTTCAAAGTGAACAGAACAGTTCCCAACTTCAGTACGACAATGATTGCTAACTAGCGGAATAGTTGATGCGTTTGCCGCTTCGTGGCAGCACAACAAGGAGAGAAACAGCCAGTGGCCACTTTGTTCGCCGTGGTTACTTTGTCCACTCTTCCCTACTGGTACAGTGGTCACTTTAAAATCACTTCTTGTACAGTGGTCATTGGCAGAAACATTCGCGAAGTAAAAAGCGTTGAGCCTCATATTGACCATTAATCCTCTCCCTCTCACCTTCTTACCAAAGAGTCATATTTTGGGCATTCACTGGCCTGTTTAACCACTGTAGCTTCCACAAAAATCGACAAGTCTTTGGTGAGTGGGTGCTTTAATTGAAGTTCTATAATTTTAGTTGACTATAAATGTCAGTTTAAACATTTATTAAAAATTGTGTGGAGTGTAAAGTGAAGATTTTTGGGAAGACTTCACTTCTGAAGTCAAAATATCCCTCTAAAGGTTAATTGCATTATTCAGAAAACTTAAACAAGTTTAAAGAGAAAGTCAAGATGAACTAAGGGATACAAACAAGTCTAAACTTATGTCAAGTGCGGGATATATCTTGAGCTTACCGAAGTCGTAAGGAGAAGTACTCCGAGGATGCTCGCATATAAAGTATTCACAAACCAAACCTTACAGTAAAGTGGGGAGTGTACCCACCGGAATTTTGCGTTGCATAGTTTTGTCAAAAAAAAACTGTTTATTTGAAGATACCTTCAATGCGTTCTGCGATTTTTACAATGAGTAATATACAATGGGAATAATGGAATTTTGTTGGATGTTCGGGAATTTTGTTTGCGAAAACAATTATAAACCTGCGCCAAAAATTTTTTTTGGTTATACTTTCTTTCAAATGCAATAATTATTTGGGTATGCCATGTAACAAGATTTCAAGCATGCATTAATCAATTGATGATGATTTTTTAAAAAGCCCCTCCACATCTTTGCAAAGAAATTGTTCATCGTGAAAATTTACCGTCAGAAACCACATTCAATCAGTTTTACATCTGAAAGTTCTTAAATTCCTTAGGAAAAATAATAGGATGAGGAAATATTAATATGAAATAATGTTGAAACGTCGAAATGTTTTTTATACTAAAAGGCGAATTAAAATGTACTATTAATTAAAGTTTAAAAACAATAGAAATTATTCAATAAAATTAAGCTCATTAATATAAACGTTACTATAATAGCGGTAATAAACATTAAGTTTTGCAAGATTTTAAAAGCAGTAAAATATAACTTACTTTATCACAAAATGCTGGTTTCTGGTAAGCAATGACAGACAGTAGAAAATTTATGTAGAAAGCCTATAAAAATATTAAAAAAAAGTATATTAATATATTTAACGTAATTACTATTAAGAATAATTCAAATTATTTTCACCATTTAATATTTTATAAACATTAATTAAATTAATAAAAAAATAATTATAGTATATTTTAATAGGGTCAAATCAATACTGTATAACATCCGATAAGATTTTCGTTTTTACTCCAGGTTTAGATCTTTATTGCAAAGAACGTTTGGCTTTAATTATGAAATACAATGAAGCAGCAGAAAACTTTTTATACAAATAAAAACCTCAAAAAAAAGAAGTCAGCAGAAACAAAAGTAGCTATATTCAGCAAATTTGAACATAAGATCAAATAAAGTTTGATTTTTGATTGACTAAAATGGGGGTTTAGCGGATTTTCTTTCTATTTAATGCAATTCAATATAAATCCGTAGAAAAGCATATTTTTAATTGTTTAATATACGAAACTATAGTCATTGAATTTATAAAAATATTAATTTAAACAATTTGGAGTCATTAATTAATAATGCATTTCATTAATTGACAATAATCAATATCTACTTAACTTTAAATTTACGATAATCAATATATAAATGTCCTAATTTGTAAATATATGCGTTAACCCGTTAAATATCATGGAACTTTTAAGTAAGCTGGTTTTAAAACTAAACAATATAAACAAGGAATATTAACTATGCTTTTAAATTATGAAAAGTGTCTGTAGTTCATAGATATATTGATAGTTATTAAAGAGGCGTGAAAAACTCATATAGTTCACATATGATTTATATTCAAACACTTATCAAGTTGTGTTTACATTTTTATTTAATTAATTACAGTCTGTGAATTTATCAATATATTAGAGTAATACCAGTATATATTTTTATTTGTATTTTTAAAGTATGTATTAAAGTTTTTAAATTATGTATTTGTATTTTTAAATTCTTTTATTAATTCGATATTATAATTCATATACTTAACAGCATTTTTTTTATTTTCCGAAATTTTCCAAAATTACGCCTAATAGTAAACTACAAATTTTAACAACCAACTAATCCACTTAATTAACTCCAGATTATTACTCTAATCTATAAAACAAAACTAACTTTACCAAATATAATCCGCACTCATTGTGACATTCTAAATCCATACTTTAAATATACATTGCCTAAAGCAACATTAGGAAACCCTAAAATGCATCGGAATTCCGTTCACTGGCGTAGAACAAAGATATTGAAGTTAAATACACGTCAACCCTTTGAACAGGGACATCTTTGTTTGTTAAGACTATAGAGATATCCTGCTTTATACCGAAGATGAAGCTAAATAAATGCGGATGTTTGTTTATTGTCCTAAAGGCAATTTTCTTTTATGATAATACAAAGGAAACAGTTCAAAGGATCGCATTTAAGGCAGAAAGATAAGTTCAATATTTAACTTATCATAGGGATAGTCTGTTTTAAAACCTTAAGATTCTTTTGGGTATTGGAGTTTCTCGTCGTTTAATGGAAAACGTATTTAAGACATTTGGATTTTGCTAAATTATTTTCTTTGCTTTTGCGTTAAAAATATGAGAAGTAAGTTAAAAATAATGGTAAATACGTTACAATTAACATGGATTAGTACACGTTAATTTGACGTAAATATGGTGTTTTTTAGTTTTCATTAGTAGAGTAAGATGGGATAAAATTAATATACTGAAAATTGAATATAAATTACACATTGTTAAACTGAAGCTTTGACCTTGTTATTTTTATAAAAATCATACTTCTTTTAATGGATTACATTTCAGCCAAAAAAATAAATTTCTGGGTGATTTAAGTCCAGCCCAAAAGTCATTTTTTATTGTGTACAAAAAAACTTGCAATAGTATAATGTGTGAAAAGTTCGTTATATAAGCCAAAAAAGTTGGATTATTTACTAAAATCCTAGGTTCCATAAAAAAAGACATATTTTAATACATTCCAATAAAAACAGTTAGAGAACAATCTTTTTTATTTTGCTTTATTTCAATAATTTGCAAGTAGGGATAAAATGGGCAATCTAAATATTAATACTAAAGAATAGAAAATTCTTAAAAGTGTAACGATGTTCGAAATAATTACAATTTTCTACAAAAATTTTACTTTAAAGCATACAAATGACAATAATTATATTTAATATATTTAACAGTATTTATATGCTAATATAATTAAGGTACATATATGTTTTTCAAAACAAATTGTGAATAAGAAAAACACATTTGGATCACAAACAAATTCCCGGTTTTGTTAGAACACGGAATTGTTTTTTTTAAATAGATTTAAAAAATCGTCTGCTTTCGGAACAAATTTTTTTTAATTAAAGACAGAAAATATCCCAGAATCAAAATGAACTACCAAAATTTTTTAAAACAAACTTTTTATTTCGAAGACAATAAAAAGTAGATTTTTCAAAATACTTATTTTTTAGAAAGACTGTTACTGTTTTTACTGAATTTTTATATTAGTTAAATATACTGTGTTTATACTAGTTGATAGCTGCTATTTATACTATTTTATTCCAGTTAATAATTTGACTAAAAACTTTGCCTTAATAATCCCTTTTTATACGAGAAATTCTATAATTTTGTAGTGACTAGCCATTTTACCCAATCTTTGGTTGAGAAAGGAAAAAAATATAAACATTTTAGCAATTTAAAAATATATATATGAAACATATTAAAAGATTATGTCAAGGATGATTTAATCTTTTAAAAGTGAAAAATAACTTTGAATAAACAAATGACCAGTTTTCCTACCCATTTTACCCCACTTTACCTACACAAATTAAATAACTGTTTTTGTGTATAACTTTTTTTAAAAGCTTGTTTTGATTTTTGACTTGATGAAGATTTTTGAAACCTTCTTGAATGCTTAATTTGTAATAAAATACCTATAGTTTCAATATCAGATTTTAAACTTGAATCTAGTTAAACAAAATACTATGCCAACTAACACGGGTCTTCCTTGATCTTTTTTGAGTTAGCCAGTATGAAAACCAAAATACTCAACAACACTATTAATTTAATGTAGTGGTTATGCACTGAAGTAGACAAGTATTGATAGTACAATATAATAACTGAGGAAAATTGCAGTTTTCGATCGCCCAATGTTTATATATATATCATTATTTAGTAGGACAACTAATGCTTTTAATTCATTTTGAATAGGATACAGCCAGTCATTGAACTAAAACTACATTTTAATGAATTAACATTTATATTGGAGAGTGACAATATGTTTTGCGCAAAAAATCTTAATTGTTGAATAAGTGAAGTTTTGAAATTGTTCTCTTCGATTTAAATATAGTTTGGATAATGTCCTAATTGGGTTTAAATTACAGAAGAAATGGCTTTGTTTGACATTGCAAAGCTCTAATAACGGTATACTTTGAAATTTAATACCTTGATGGGTTTGAGTTTGAATGTTTATAATAATAAATACTCGGAAAAGCTATTCTATGGTTTTTCTACTTCAGCTATTCTACTGCATTACAATTTATAAAATTGTTTATGTACTTCAGAAACAGTTGCAACCACAAAATTGATGCTAATCTAATGGATATCCTTATTTTTAGATTACCAAGAAAGATTATTTAAATATATAATATATATATATATATGGCTAATATTTTATATCTATGTGTCTTCTTACATTCGAAAATGACTATTTATGAAATTAGTTCCTTGTTAAAACGGTACGTATGCATTATTTATGCCTCATAAGATGATGATAGACGAAGAAGAAATTTTATGACATCAATATCATTTTCTTTCGTAAATAAATAATGCAAAACGAACAATGCCATAATAAAATAACTTGAAATTACTTTGATCATAGCATTCGCAGAGAACATATTTCTTTAAAAAAAATTCAAAATTCTAATTATGAGGCAGTTGTATTTGAAAGGCTTTGAAATACATCCATTATTCATTACATCAGGAGTGTCACTGACAAATAGAAGAATTTCAAATCTAATACATTACGTAAATTTTAATGCTTTTCTTGTAATGGTTCTTATGCATCGAGCATAATGTATTTGAAGAAGCAAAAACAAATGAATTTTTAAAGACCCGGTTCCAGTTTCATCAAGTAAACTTAGATCGTACATTAATATATTATTCGAAATTCATAAATCTTAAATATTCCTCTGGCTGCGTCTCCTATTAGGTAACTAAAATCTTCATTAACTTTGAAATTTTCATTTTAAGCAAAATGTATGAATTATGTAGTATTGAAAAGTATTTTAAAGCATTTTTTTAATCATTGTTGAAATTCCATGTTATTTACGATGATTTCTATCATTAGAATGTTTCATAATGACTTATTTTAGAAAATTCTTATTTTTATTTCAGTATCTCTTGAAAATATACTCCAAACATAACAAATAAATAATAAAATACATTAGATGGATATGTAACTAAACTTTGAATTCGGAAAAACGTGTGAAATGTTTACTAATATTGTTAAGAAATCTTCATTTAATATTTTTTTTCAGTTCAGGAAGAAAGTCCTGATATTACTATTTTTATATTGCATGTAAAAAATCAAGTACTCTACAGTATTAGTCCTTATTTATTATTACTGATTATATTGTTTTTATATTTACTTTTTAAATTTAACTATAACAATGTGAGTTATAAGAAAAATACCTTAAAACTATTACTAAAATTAAAATATATATTTTTTGAAAAATTACTAATTTACAAAACTATTCAACTAACTGCTAATTTACAAAATTTTTAAACAAATTACTAATTTACAAAAATATTCTAAAATTTACAATAATATAAAATATTTGAGCGAAGTCGTATTCTAAAAGAAATAAGCTAATATAAGCTAAAAAAGCTTTTTTATTCTACATCAATTTATAATACCTCTTTCTCCATCTAATCTTAAAATTGATCTGTCTGATAACAAACAAATCTTTCCAAATGCTTTTTTATTTTTCCGTCAACTTTATACATTTTTAAATTTAAAAACAAGAAACTTTGCAATCTTCAATTGCATATCATCAGTTTAGGGTAATGGAAGTACAGCACTATTAAACTAAGTTACGATTATCAGTTTCCAAATGTAGATTTACATGCTCTACTTTTTTCATGGGAAAACTTTCTAGCTTTAAATCGGTCCCGTTTATCTCTCCGAATCGAAAATTCACATTTAGAACTTTTTTCTTTATTTGTCTTCAATTTCGTTTTTATATCAAAGGTTTTTCGAAATCGACATTTATTTTATAGTTTTATCTTTAGTAATCAGCAATAATTGACTTGGAAATCATAGCAAATAAATGATAAGTTTTTTTTTTACTTTTGTTTACAGTAGAGTTTTTAGAAGATGTTTCCTTAGACATAATTTTCTTA
Source organism: Troglohyphantes excavatus (assembly GCA_963932185.1). Taxonomy (NCBI): domain Eukaryota; kingdom Metazoa; phylum Arthropoda; class Arachnida; order Araneae; family Linyphiidae; genus Troglohyphantes; species Troglohyphantes excavatus. Next base: position 26,563,321 of record OZ010673.1, on the reverse strand, counting down.
AAAGGATAATGCATGTTTAATAGTAGTAAAATAAAATAAAATGCAATACATCAAATAAAAGTGTTCCTTTTTTATGTTTTTTTTTATTCGAAATAAAATTGGCCGTTGAGAAAGATAATATATAAGAAATATTCTTGTGTCGATAACGTTTATAATTTATATATACTTTTCGTTTTGATAAGTAAAAATAATCTAATAATCTTAAAATCAAAATGTGTGTGTGTTTGTGTGTGTGTGTGTGTGTGTGTGTGTGTGTGTGTGTGTGTGTGTGTGTGTGTGTGTGTGTGTGTGTGTGTGTGTGTGTGTGTGTGTGTGTGTGTGTGTGTGTGTGTGTGTGTGTGTGTGTGTGTGTGTGTGTGTGTGTGTGTGTGTGTGTGTGTGTGTGTGTGTGTGTGTGTGTGTGTGTGTGTGTGTGTGTGTGTGTGTGTGTGTGTGTGTGTGTGTGTGTGTGTGTGTGTGTGTGTGTGTGTGTGTGTGTGTGTGTGTGTGTGTGTGTGTGTGTGTGTGTGTGTGTGTGTGTGTGTGTGTGTGTGTGTGTGTGTGTGTGTGTGTGTGTGTGTGTGTGTGTGTGTGTGTGTGTGTGTGTGTGTGTGTGTGTGTGTGTGTGTGTGTGTGTGTGTGTGTGTGTGTGTGTGTGTGTGTGTGTGTGTGTGTTAATGCAGCTGTTAGCGCTTCACAGGAGTTCGTGTTATGTCTGTATGTGTCTCCTCTTCCGATCTGTGTTTTCAGTGAAAAGTTACTGAACGCTGATGTCGTCCGGATAGCTCAATGGTAGAGCAGTTGTGCGCTAAACAGGAGGTCCCGGGTTCGATTCCCGGCTGGATGAATTTTTCACTCTTATTGATTTAAATAAATATTGCAATTCTTAGTGTTAATGCAGCTTTAAGCGCTTCGCAGGAATATCTATGATTTATTATGTGTGTTTGTTTCATGATTGATGTTATTAAATATATATATATATATATATATATATATATATATATATATATATATATATATATATATATATATATATATTATTTTCCAATTAGTAAAGTGTTCGTGTTTGCCAATTGGGTATGAATAATATTAGTAAACATAATATTCTAACTATGAAAGAATGTTTTAAACTACTTAAAAATATTAAATTCCTTTATAGAAGTTCTGAACTCTCGTGTTTCAACACAATGGTTTGTTTTACAATGGAATTTATTTTTTTTAAATTTCAGCAACAGAAAATAACATTAAATTACTTTCTAGGACCCTATCAAAAGTATAGAATAGTAAAAGATTTTTAGGGCAAATATTTTAATAACGATTTTTTATATATATCTTTCTAGACGATTTAAAATTTTAATAAAATGGCCTGTTATGTACTCATTAGTATAAAAGTCCAAACTCAGGTTCCTGAGATAAGGCAAATCGTCTTGTGTATCATGTTAAGTGAAATGACACTCAACTCATTATTAGATAACCAATTGAAATAGGTCCCACACACCTTTGCAAAATGGTCGATATGGCTGTCCAGTAATGGAAATTGATGTTAGTACATTTTCAGATTTTTGTGACTTAAAACACTTGGTAGATAACCCGCCCAAATTATTTATTTTTCTAAAAATGTAGTCCGTGAACAAAATACTTCAGAACCGGATGATAAACTCGCCAAATTTGTCATTTATGATTTTTTTTAAATATATCACAACAGAAATGACATCAAAATAAAACATTTGAAGCTGGTAGTTTTAAGTTTTTTTTTATTTAGGTTCTAAATATACTGCTTAAAAAATACTTTTTACTTTAAAATAAGGACTAAAATAAAACAAAATTAAGTGGTGTTGCACACTTGGATTTTGGTTTTACGTACAAATAAATTGCACTTAAAATTATTGCAGTTCAAAATTTATTTTGTGAAACAGCTTTTCCCATAGAATATTCGCAGACATCACGTCATAACCCTTACTTGGCAGGGTTCCAAACAAATAGTCTCTGGGACATGTCGCTCATATTTCATAGAAGCTAATCATAAATCATAGAAGAACAGTGGCAGGATTACTTTTCCTTAGCAAAAGCCATACATTATGAAGGGACAAAGGAAGAAAATCTGTTCGAAGGTGATTCCATGGCCGTCAAGACAGGATTCGCTTGCGTAGGTTATTAATTTTTGACCAGAAGAAATGACAATAGGCTGGGATAATGGCATCAAAAGTTATTTAATTAGACCAAGTGCGACCGGGACATTTTGTATTGAGTAACGTTATTGGATGGGGCCTTTAACATATTCAATGGAAATAATTTATTTAGGTAATTTTATGTTTTAATCTTAAATTATAAAGAAAATTTATTTATATTTGTTTCACATTCCATATTGTATATATATTTACTAACAGTAATACTACAGAAATTGGAGAAATGGTAATTAAGACTATAGGCACATTTTTTTTTATTAATAAGATGTATAGTTTTATTTTGCTCTGAAATTTTTCATAAAATTCAGTAAACATGTCGATGCTTCAGAGCACAGAAATGTAAGCACATAAAAAAAAATATTACATTAAATCAGTTGTTTTTAAATATATAAATACTATACGGAAATAGGTTTTCTCTTTCAAGTATTTGTCACAAGTAAATCCCTTCATGTATATACACCACTACAATTCAGTTCATATGAAAATTTTGGGTAGTAGTTAAGACCACAAGACAGCAGTGACAATGTCTTTTATATTCTTTAAACCATTATTCAATAATTCGACTTTTTTACGTTTTTCTTTAAAATCGGACGGGATACAAAGGTCATTGGCAGAAACTTACTCGACACAACAAGTGATGATATTTTTCAAAGTCCCATAACTCCATGTTATGGGACTTTGAAAAATATCATCACTGGAATAATTCTATACGGATAAATGACCTACCTTCGTGTATTGAAAGCTGAGTCGCGCCGACCCGGATGGCCATTAATCTATGCCCTCTTCTGACGTTTGTATAGCGTGGGGGGGATGTGTGAAATTTGGGACAAACTCTGTCATGTTTAACAGCTGCAACTTCAGTTCTAATCGAAGGGTTGTGGCGAATACGTTCTTAAATTAAACATAACAATGAATTCGGTTCTACAATTCCATTTAACTAGTTGACAGTGTAAACTATTTGTGTGAAAATTGTGTGATGTGTAAAGTGACGATATATATATATATACATATATGACGATATATATATATATATATATATATATATATATATATATATATATATATATATATATATATATATATATATATATATATATATATATATATATATATATATATATATATATATATATATATATATATATATATATATATATATATTTCAAAATATAAAATTGGAAAATTGGAAATGTAAAGTCAACTATCTTGAAGAGAAAACAACTTGCCAGTTTCGACATTTTCGAAAAACCGTCAGATGGTTAATTCTTATCTTATCTTTTTCAAATTACAAGAAGTCATTTTAAGCATTACACTCACGTTCAAACACCTTTAAACCATTTTTTGTCATTTTTTAAGTTCATATAGAAACTCCCAACATTACGCCACAAAAACAAGAACATAATTTATTCATTAACCAAACCAATATTTTTTTTCCTATTAAAAAATTAAGACAGTGTACATTGTATAGGAAGAAAAATAACTTCTACTATTAGCGATAAAGAACTCTATTAATTTCTCTCTATAAAAAAACCCTATTGCTTTCTTACTAGAAATGGCAGCGCTAAAAAAAGCAGTATTAACTGTATTTTTTCTTCTTCTTTTCTAGTATAAATCTTTACTTACTTTTGGTATCAAGATCCTATTTTTTGTTGCGTGGCGCCGCGTGTCCGTGTAACTGATCGCTATAAAAACTGCAATTTTTGAAAACCAATTAATCAGCGGTGAAGACTATTTTTTTATTTTATTTTGTTCTTAAAAAAAGATTTTATAAAAAAAGCAGTTTCTGGTCTTGATGAAGTTAGATACACCTACTTCGCAGAAATTGGTTTGCTTGATTGAGTGAAGATATAAGATTAATATCGTATATATAAAATCTAACTCTTAGATATCCTAAATGTGAAATTATTCGTTGACTAGATAAAATATCCATTTATTTCTCAGAGTTAATTAACATGAATCAATATAGGCATACTCTAAATAAATGAAAAAGGTACAATAATATCTGGATTTCAAATTTTCCCTATTCCTTGAAAAAGCCTAACTTGTATATAAAACCCAAATGTAAAAAAATCAAAATATTATTGAATTTAAAATTGAAATATATGAAAGATAATAAAAATTGAAAAGTATTTTAAAGAGATATTTTAAAGGGTATTCATTATGTTTGGGATAAAATAGAGTTTGGGGCGCAATTGGGCTTATTATTTGAACGTAAGACTGCTTTGTCCCATAAATAAATTGACTGTTACCTATATTGAAATATAACGAATACATATACTAAATTTCTTCCTCAGATCATATATACGAAGTATATTAATGATTTACAAGTATAAGTTTGTTTAAAGTAATAATAGGATTTTATAAAGGATTTTAAGACTTGGCGAGAAAAACGATTTGAATAATTGTGTACCAATTGTATCATAACCAATTAACATTTTGCAGAATTTTGTACATTTGACTTTTTAGCTGCATGTTATTATCTTTAAATAGGAGTATAAAATTATCAAATAATACATTTTTAATACCAATCCATCCTAACATAATGTAAATTTAAGATAAAACAATTGCAGTGGACATTGTATGATTGGTAAAACCTTTTGGTGTCTGTATGGTGACTGGTAATTTCACCAATAAATATTAACCCAGTAAAACATTTAAACACGGAATGAATTTAAAAAAAAAAAAAATAATAATAATAAACTAAATTTTTATACCACAAGTATTTTCGTTAATTGTTTATTATGTCAAAGTTTAATTTGAGTAGATGATATATTTTTTATAGAGTTTTAGATTATTATGATAATAACAAAACAACTTTAACCTGTTGTAAGTCTAAAAATCTCATATTTCAAATGCACTTTTCATTTCCTTCGAGTTTAATAAAATGCGATATTTCCTTTATTAACTAAAATATTGTTCTCTCTATGGATATACATATATAAATGTCTGTAATAAAATGTATAGTTTTAGTGTATTGGAGATAAAATAGGTAATCTATCTTTTTTATGGTTTCATTCTTCTCAGTTTAGTAACAGCTGCAGTTTATCTAGACTAATTTGTTTTTAAACTGTGAAATGGCTTTTTCCTTATAAATGAATACATTTTCTTTTTATTCTTTTGTTGACCAAGATTCTTTTGTTGACCATGGATCAGTTATGACGGCAAATAAAATAAAATCTGAGTAACCAAACAAATACAAATGGTTTTGGTAAGCAGACCAAAAATACTCTATAAATTTCTGTTTTAAGGAGTGAGGTTTTATTGTGCTATAAATATTTCACTAATTGGTAAATTGACAGCATATAACATATTTGTATTTAACTAACTCTGTTATTGTTGCGGAATTTAATCGGTTTTGCAACTGAATATATCTTTATTTACTTTTTGTTCAAGAAGAAAAATCCGTTATATCCACAATTTCAAATTTGTTGTTCAAATATAACTGATTTTGCATCTGCATAAAGTTTTATTTGATGTATATATTTTTGCTTTTGAGTGACTACTTTTTTGAAGTGTTATAATTAAATAACGCATTTTGCTTCTTCATTATATTTTTAAATGAAGCCGAAATTATATAGTACCTAATCATATCAAAAAAAAAAATTCGAATTATGAATATAACTGCCATTGCATTTGGGTTATTCAAATACTAGTTATACTTATTATTAAAAAGTTTTTTTAAATATTAACTCGTGGACTAAAAATATGTGCAATGAATCAGATTTTAAGTATTATATAAGAAGCTGGTTTTAGTATTGATATTCTTTACTTAAATTCAAAAAGTGAAAATCCTGCGGAAACAAAAAAAAAACAGTTTAATAAGCCTCAGAATGGTGATCCTTCCGGGACAAAAAAAAAACTTTACTTTCACAGGATGCTGCTACTTGAATGGTTTTCAGGAAATTGATATTCAAAAAAGAAAATTATAAACTTTTTTATAAAGACAAAAGAGTTAAAAATAATCTAAAAAAATACTTTTTAAAAACATGATTTTATAAACTAAAACTTAAAATATTTTTTGTCAAATTAACAGGAAAACTTACGTACCCTTAATTAATCGGCTATTAGAATTTCTTAGTAAGAGGGCTTCGTGCTTTTAGAGTTTTTTATTTTACTTCTTAAAACCTTTAATGAAAGCCTATTTTTGAAAATGTATTTCGTGTGTTATTTATTTATATGTATGTTCGTGATAAGACAACATTTTCTAAATTCTTTTACCATTCAAAAGCTAAAACAAATTGTGGAAACATTCCATGTGTATTCTTAAAGTGTAATTTTTAGAGGGTTTACATAAGACGATAAGAAATAATGTCTTGACAAGAAATAATGTCTTGATAAGAAATAATGTCTTGATAAGAAATAATGTATTTTTCACCTTAAACTCGATTTCTGTCAAGCTACAATTTTCCAACTGTCAATTTATGCGATTAGTGCCAACAGTAGAGTCCATGGGATAAACGATGATGGTCCATTCAGATTTGCTGTGTATGCAAAGTGAATTTTTTTTTAATGTATCATTGTTTTTATCTAGTTTTCTGATACCTACAGACTATCGTGGTTCTTCCCATCTCACAATCCATCATCTGCAGCTAATCCATCCAGCCATCCATCATCTGCAGCTAACATAAGGTTTTTATATCTCAATTTCGACAAAAAGTCTACCATCATCATGTGTTCCCTTGACCAACTTCAAGTGTCATGTAATCTTTTGGAAAATGTATGAGAGTATTTCCAATTAATATACCTTGATTTGAATCAAAGTAAATGACGGGTATAGGGGATAAAAACATGTTGTCAATTAAACAGATTCTTTCAGAAAACAACTTTTTATTGTTAACAACGTGCCTTTTTCCTCAGTATATCACAACTTTTCACGTCCTTTATACTAGACTTAATGTCTTTATTCTCAAAATTATGAGAATTTATCCCTAGTATACCCTTCAAACAAAATTATCATGATATGGTATATAGGACTCATTTGTAGATTCGAAATTATTTAAATTAATCAGATTTACATTTTGCCACATATAAAACTGCAAAATTTTAAATTTTATTATTATTTTATGTTCTTTTAAATGCCATTATTTAAATTTTATTATGTTTTTTTTTAATTTCAATAAAATTTCAACATTCTCTAAATAAGCAATAATAAAAACAACTAAGATAAGGTACTAAATAACTGTATGTATATTTAGTAGCATGTTAAAATATGAGATATTTAATACAACGAGTATATTACCCTGAACAAAAGGGAAAGTGCGAAACTATATTGTAACTTTATAAAAACATTTTCACCTACGAAAAAAAATTCTAAATTACACTAAAAAAAATCCTTACTTAAAAAGTAAACAGTTCCTTGTAATTCATGCAAAAGATCGTCATTCAAAGTACCTGAATTTTTTTTTTTGTTCTTTCACACGATAGGAGACGAATATTTTTTAGGAGCAATTTTTTTTCACGTTGCAACTTTTTCTTGTATGAGCAGCTGTTTTAAGTTATTCGTATTGTCCAATGCAAAAAAAAAATTATCTTCCATGATACTACATAAAAAAACTGTATAACAACTATTTTTATTCGACTTTTTTATATTATTTATTAAACTACTAGTAAAAGAAAAAAGATAGAAGATTTTTTTTTTCTAATTCGGCTTGACTTTGGTCATCCATGGTGTCAAACGGCGTCATTGAATTACAAAAATGCCGGATAAGCGGATAAATAATGCTCCTTATCAGAAAAAAAAACTTAATTTATCCTGGATTCTAACCTATGCTAATGGATGCGAGATGCATTGTCTATCCACCGAACATTATATTGTGACAGAATACAAAGTTTTCCTTCGAAACTAGCTACATATTTAATTGATAATTAATCAATTAATCAATTTATAATTTATAATTATATATATTTATTTAATTATTATTTATTTATATAATAATTATTATATTATTTATATTATTTTTTACATAATTATTATTTATATTATTTTTTATATAATTATTATTATATTATTTAAATTATGTTTTATATAATTATTATTTATATTATTTTTTATATAATTATTATTTATATTATTTTTTATATAATTATTATTATGTTTTATATAATTATTATTTATATTATTTTTTATATAATTATTATTTATATTATTTTTTATATAATTATTATTTATATTATTTTTTATATAATTATTATTTATATTATTTTTTATATAATTATTATTTATATTATTTTTTATATAATTATTATTTATATTATGTTTTATATAATTATTATTTTTATTATTTATTATATAATTATTATTTATTTTATTTTTTATATAATTATTATTTATTTATTATTTATATAATTATTATATATTTATAATTATTATTTATTTATATAATTATTATATATTTATATAATTATTATATATTTATAATTATTATTTATTTATATAATTATTATATATTTATAATTATTATTTATTTATTTATTTATTTATTTATTTATTTATTTATTTATTTATTTATTTATTTATTTATTTATTTATTTATTTATTTATTTATTTATTTATTTATTTATTTAATTATTTATTTATTTATTTATATAATTATTATATGTTTATAATTATTATTTATTTATTTATTTATTTATTTATTTATTTATTTATTTATATAATTATTATATATTTATAATTATAATTATCAATTAATAATTAATCAATAAAATTTACAATAAACGTTTCAGTATATTAACATAATATAGCAAGAAAGATTCCAATATAGATATTTCACTTCCAAAATAAATTTCTTTATACTAAACATATTCGAAAAAAAGAAGTTGAAACACCTTAGAGCTTCCACAAACTCTCTATTCCGCAGTGTTATTTCTTTTTTAGCTTTATCATCTCCCTACCGTTGACTGAGATCTCTTTTCCTGTTGGGGTTGTGCAGTCTGAAAATAGGGGTTTGTGGATAACTCTGGCTCGTATTATAGAGATCTATTCGATGAAGGAAGACCACTTTTGAAGCATAGGTATCGATAGCAAAATGGGCATTTGTTGTAGATATTCTTTAATATAATTTTTAACTTCCTTAGTAAGGGAAGTGTATACGTTAAAAAATAAGGTACTTACAAATGATTGCCTGAACCTACTCGTTTTTCTTTGCGTACAATTCCATCGTAAATGAGCGATGACGTACTGAAATTTAAGTAATCGTACTTTCTCAAAAAAGTTGTTTCTCAATTTAATATTGCTAAGAATCTCATCTTCTGTTCAAGCCATCTTAACAAAGTGTGCTGACAAACTTAAAATAATTGTTTAGAAGATGGTTCACTACATCATTTAATGTCGATTGCTTAAATGGAAACTGAAATTTTACTTCCCGTTCTTCTGGCACACCTTTTTAACATTTCTTTTGTTTATAACTGGTAGCACAACGGATAAGCCATTGCACTGCGGTGCTTTAAGATATGTGTTTGATTCCCGGTAAATCTTGGTTGTAATTGTTGATATTTATTGAGCGTGATTTATGAAGGCAGCCTATGTAGGCAAGCAACTGCTCTTTTTATTCTTTTTTACTCAATATCTTTTTCAAAAATGAAACTTATGTATTCGAAGCTACAATAAACATCGAATGTTCTCAAAAATAAGTAAATTTTACTTGTTTTTGAGTACCTACTTGTAGCAGTGTAGGTTTTGAATGTCAACACTTTCTTCGGTTGGTTTTCGATATACACATCGAGAGATATAACTTTCTAATTTCCAAAATGATTGTTTTGATTTTAGAAAATTTATATTTTTATAGAAAATTCAGGCTATTAGAAATTCATTATTTTTCACCCGCCGATTGACTATCCTGGAATTTTCCGCAGTAGGACCGCCATCCTCTTCAATAAAACTTTACCCTTTATGGTCAAGAGTTGACTTTCAAGCACCAACATAAAAAAATTCATAAAATAGTCTGAAAATCGTCTTGTTTTGGATTATATAAAAATACTAGCAATATGGCCCGGCGTTGCTCGTGGTTAATTTGCGAAATAAGAGCTGGCGCGATGTTTTAATTTGTTACCATAGCCAGTCGCATATTATCTGTGCACTGTGAAAAAAATACTTTATCAAAATCTAGATTTATTTAATTAACTTGAGTAGTTTTTGAGACACCTGAACTTAGTACTTTTTATTTTTGATGTTTTCGACTTTACATGATATTGTGACTACTAATAAAACTGAAATTTACGAATGTTAGCCTTGCAATATAATGTCGATAAAAATAATGTATTGTGCAAAAATAAAAGTAAAACACTTGGCGATGTTGCTTCAATGCAAATTGATGTTGAAAATTTATCCCCCTTCGGTTATATATATATATATATATATATATATATATATATATATTGGAAATTTACCCCTTTTGTTAAAGCATTACTATTCTTACGTTTGTTGATAAACTGGAACAGTAATGCTTCTTCTGGAGTTGACTTTTGGAATGCCGAGTGTTCATCCGGTCTTGAATTCTTCTGTACTTCCAAGTGTACTTTTGACTAATCGTCAAATTGAAAAGGCAAAGTTCCAGACACTCCTTTTTATATATAGATATTTTACATTTTTTTGTGTAATGATCAAGTTGTAACTTGACGATTTGTTTTTAAAACTCATTGGTTGTTGGTTGAACCTCATAAAGTATTCGTAAAATAAGCAATAAAATTTCTTATTATTTATTTTATGTTGATAATTGAAATACAATTTTTACTATTTTCCCACTAATTCGAGTGGTTTACTGCATTTTGTCCATGTTGACATTAATTTTAAAATGTTGCCACTAATTTCCCCCATTGACATTAATTTTATTATTTGGACACTAATTTCGATATTTTGAAATGTCAAGATATATTTTAGCTCATTTGGCAACATTTTTATACACTTGGCGATATTTTTAATTGTTTGGCAACATTTTATTTATTTGGCAAATTTTTTATTTTTTGGCAATTTTTTTTTTTTTGGTGATATTTTAATTTTCTTGCCGACATTTTCATTCATTTGGCGATATTTTAAATTCATTTGGCAACATTTGGCGATATTCACTCATCAGCCAATCAAAATGCATCGTTTATCCGTATCGTCGAAAAATATATTTGGTAGCCAAGGTGATTTTTAAAAATCATGTTATGAAGGGAAGATAGATCTACAGTTAAATTTCCAATAGGAATAACGTATAGGAAAATGGAAAAAGCTCTATAACTTTTGAACGGTTGTAGGTATCGATATAAAACAAAGTGCAGATTTTAAGTGGAGGACATATTGTTAAAATGGCGCAAGTTTCATAAAAATCCGTTCAGTAGTTTTTGAGTTAAATCCGGACAAACAGACAGGCAAACAAAAAATATTCTAATGTGATTTTCTGAATCAGTATATCCTAATTCGTGAAGAAAACTCAAGATGAGGGGTTTTGTTCGATTCCACAGACAGACACTCCATTCTTATATATAAGTATTGATTATATATAAGTATTGATTGTTAGCATATATTATTCTCCGTAATTTGACATTTTCTATATTTGATCAAAATTGTATTTGTTTATTTTATAATAGTACTTAAAAACTTATGAACAGCTTCGGATTCGTTATTTTAAATACTTTGTTTCCTAAGAGTGTATTGAGATTCCTGCTCGACTTAATAAGTAAAAAGCAAACTTCCATGAAAAAAATACTTTGAAAATTAATAGACTTGGATCCATACCAAGTAAATGATTTCTACCGCTTTTTGACAACAAAGAAAGCTTAAACGCCTTTACAAAGAGTAGTATACATTATGCTTGTTTATTTAGGGTCTTACGATGTTATTATTTTCCTTGTTTTTAAAAGGATATTCATTATTTCTCCATACAAAGAACCTTTTTTTTATTTACTTTCGGTTGCGATAATTTGAAAACAAAAAAAGTCTGTGAATATTTGAAAAGAAGATAACTTGCAATTCTGATTGGCTATTATGTGTTTCTAATTAGCGTTACTTTCTAAAAGAATCGCCAAATTGAGCCATTTGTTCGCATAACTTTTCTGTAAACTGTATTATAGTAGATAATTTTGATATTAATTTTTTATAATGAATATTAATCAATCAGGACAAAAAAATTATTGTTTTACGAAATAAATTAATAATTAACATTTTCTGTTTACAATATTTTCTGGGAAGATAACTTTACAAACTATTTAAAGTTAATAATATATTTATTGCCTTACTTATTTTTGTATTGCATAGTGAAAGTAATGAGAGGTAGCCAAACAGGATAAAGAACAAAATTGAAATAAACGAAATTGAAATAAACGAACAAAACGAAACATTTATCAAATATTGTGTATTTCACAAATTGTGTATTTCACATTGTATTTTTCACAAAAATAATTTTTTACTAAATCATAACAACTTAATAATTTGAAGTTGAGAACTTATCAATTCAGTAACTTGAAAAAAAGTTTCAATCAAGTCAACAAATACACACATACGCAAAACACAACAATAACCATTATGAACCTATAATTGTTTATTGTTCCGTTAGGGTTATGGAAAAACCACTGAGCTATAGTAATCACTGGAAGGAATACTAAACGTGACAACCACTTTACACATTTTTGAGTCAAAGTAGAAAATATTACCCAGGATGTTTCTCAACCTTCTTTTCCGATTATTCCGAATTCATCCGCGAGTCACGGTAAAGTATATTCTCGTCCAATGGGAGTCCTCATTCCAGAGTTTCTATTATTATAGCTCAATTGGAAAACACTTTACCACTAATAGTAGGGAAAAAACAATTCAATCTGAAAATATGTTTTTAATTTATCTTTCTTTAATACACAATGAACGAGATAATCTTTTTTCTTTGTTACGGAATCTGAGTAAAACAAAAATCATTTCAATGGGTTTATAAAATTACTTAATTATTCTTATTCCATGATCCTTCATTACTTCAATTTGTTTCTTTTAAAATATTTCACTGCTATTTTCTTCTCTCGAATGGCAACGAAAGAAAGATTTCAATTTTGACTTTCGAATTCTTTTTGCTTCAGACGATATTTGACAACTTTTTCAAATGGCGAATGCGATAGAAAAAAGTCAAATATTTGAGCTTCGAATTTCAGTTTATTACGTTTTTGCGAAGTATACTGTTACTGTATTTTGTAACACGGAAAATCCAATTTAAAGTATTCTGCTCGCTACAATAGTCACTCTTTGTAAGGTAAGTCTTTCTTTTGTGTTCGAACTTTTAAATTTAGAACTTCATTATAGGAATGTATCGTATTAGGAAATACTTATATGATTAAACTTCATTGTATGCATTGATGGATGAAATGGAATTTCACTGAATTTTCGAAAATGATACATTGAAAGGAATGACAGTTTTTAGAAGTTCGGTGAACGTGAAAAATCTTTTCAAACATAAATGTTTATATTTATATTAAAATATAATATGCAGCAAGAAACATCGAAAAATAATTTCTTAAATATTTACACTGCGTACATATAAATTACTTTAATATATATTCAAATACAGTTCATCGATCAATTACTTGTATGGTTACTAAGTAGAATTTTCAGAAATATAATTTAAAAAAAAAAAAATTTAAATTATGTTGTTGTAAATTTCGAATTCGTTATTTTGCGTTTATATTAATTTTTAATCGAAACAAAATCATAAATTTTTAAACTCTTTTATACAAACAAACCAGATTAGTGTGATATCACTGATATTATTATAAAAAGCTGTCTTAGAATAATCGTCGAATAAAACAATTAAATTAGGCAGTATAGAAAAAAAATTAATCAAAAACTGCAGGTTCTTGTTTAAAATCGTTTCCGAAACATTTCGACTACTATATTTTCAAATTCAGTTGTATTTCAATCGCGAATTACTATAATAATTTATTTAACTTTATTTATATCTAGGTAATTTGCTAGAACATATTCAAAATATATAAATTTTATAATTTTTTTTTGTGGTTTGAAATATCATTTATAAATTATGCAGTTATGGTTGACTATATATTTTTTTTGTGGAACATAAATGGCAGAATTTTTTTTATGTAAATAAAGGTTGTGCTTACAAAAATTAGAATCAAGTTCTTCTCTACAAATCATCCAACTCTATGTTACCCTATCTTAAAAACTGTTCTATGAAACATTTAACTTAAATTTAATTCCACGTTTACAACCTTCCGCTTCAACTATATTGTTTTTTCCAAAACTACTATATATCAATTCAATACAATGTTTACATTTATAATTTTAGTTCTCGTATTATAGTATGACTTTCAATATTTCTAAACTTTATAAAATAATCTTTCTAAAAAAAAAAAAACTACTTTAAGGAAAATGCGCTAAAAAGTAAAAAAAAATTTATAATTTTACAAACGAGTTGGAAAAAATTGAATTATTTAATATCAATTTTATATTTATTAAAACTTTTTGAAATCGGCACCAAAATTTAGGTATGATTTTTGTAAATTGGCTCTACTTTCAAAAAGTTCTAATAAGTATAATATTGATATTAAATAATTCCAATTTTTACAACTCGTTTGTAAAATTAAAAATTATTTTTTACTTTTTAGGACATTTTCCTTAAAGTCGGGTTTCTTATTTTAGAAAGATTATTTTATTTTTCCCTTTTTAGTTTTTAATTTAGCCGGGAGCTTCGCCCTCTGCTATTATTTACCAAGAAATTCAAGTTACAACTTGTGCTTACATTTGTCTCAACAATGTATATCGTAAAACAATCCCTATGCATAGCAATAAATTCTGGGTAAACGAAATGTCATTGCTTTACAACTTCTGTTGAACAATGAAAACCTTTTGAAACGGATAAATTGTTTAAAAAACTCCGGGGTTAATCGACATTTCCGGGTGTATAACAGTCGGATAACCTATTATTTTTTACAGATTTTTTTTAAGTGGATTTTTCGCTATCCAAACAAAAAAGAATTTTCGAAATCGAACGATATTTTTTATCAAACGGTCCGGTTAATTGAAAATTCCGGATAGTTAAATGCCGGATAATCGAATTTTTTTTTTCAAATTGCTCCAGAGTGAAAAATCTAAATTGCTGTAGTGTTTTTTTTAATTATATATATATATATATATATATATATATATATATATATATATATATATATATATATATATATATATATATATATATATATATATATATATATATATATAAGTACACTA